>OU015491.1:73554832-74040893 GCA_907164885.2 Dolomedes plantarius | reverse complement strand
AATATTGCCAAAATATTAACTAAGAGCTCGAAACGCCTTATCTGTTTGAGCTCCATATACCTAAGTGTATCGACATTTTTAGTCCATGATCCGGTTTTGCAAGTCAATTAACCTTTGTAACTTGAAAGCGCCTCTTAGGTTGAATATATGTTTCAACAGTTGGATCAATATAATGGTAACGCTTACATTTTATTCCCGTTTCAGGTTTGACCTTGACTTTTTTTCCGTAGTCCCCATTTCCCTCTGTTTACCAGGAAGCTGAAAAATATTCACCGATCATTCATTCCACCGTCACCACTCGGGAACAATGTTGGAAGCTCTGGAGGTCCTAAACCGCAGTTTCAAGGCATTTTTAGATCAGGGAGGTAGGTAAAAATTGTGAAATATTGTTTTCCTTTTCAAAATTAGTTTTGAAGTAAGATTTTTAATATCGGAAGTAAGAAAACAATTTTAGAGGGCAAAAAATTATTGGAAAAAACATTAGTCTTTTACGGAAAAGGAGGGGGGGGGGGTGTATTACCCTGTATATGTGTAGCCGAGAATTTTTTCAATGCAACTTAGATTAAGAATTTTTCTTCTCGTTTAATAACACTTTTACTTAAGGTAACTAACTGAACCTAAAATAACGCAAGAGATCGTTTTTTATAACCAAGAACTTTTCTTTTTAACCTTTCAAAAATTATTAAGGGGTAGAAAATTCTACAAATTTATTGGCAATATGCCATTTTTATTACATCGTACTTTCCAAGCAAACTGAAAATTGAAAGCGCTATTGGAAATTCTATGAAAGTTTAGCGGAAATTTTCCCAACTCTAGTGTTTGAATGAAACTTGTAAATATTTACAAGGTAATGCTTACCGTAACAAAAGATACCATTTTCTCATAGTAAATATCAGGTGTGTAGATTTCGTGCCCAATATCTCCATATTGCACGTTTATTCATGATATCTGCTAGTGATTCAAGAGAAGAAACATTACAAAAATATTCTTTACCTCTTTAAGTAGGAATCCCAAGAAACCCTTAGAGTTCCGAGATAGTTTCGACGAGAGAATTGCCTGCATTTGCTTTGATAGCATCAGTAATTTTGGCTAGTGTTAAAAATTAAATTTTCAACCAATATGTTGCAATTATCAAAACATTCTGTTGGAATTTACTGCAACTGACTTTTTGAAAGTAATCGATACCTCGTGATTTAATCAGTTGTTATTCTGCTATGAGATGTTATTGAGCAATTTCTTCCGTAGATATATATGGGTTTGTTTATTGTGTAACTAGCTGAAGTACCCGGTGATGCCCGGGATTTTAAGAATGTTTGTTAACCAAAATCAATTTAAAAATTAACACAGTATAAATAACATAGAAAAAAAATATATGTGAAATGGTATACACATATCAGAATTTCAGCCTTTCATCATTGTAGCACTAAAATCTGAAAAGTAAAAAGGTCAAAATTACTTAGCTGTGCTTCGCCCGTCTAGCCGGTCGGTTTAGGGACACGCTCCCTTCAGCAATCATTGTCAAAGAATGGAAATACTAAAAAACAACGAATAAAGCTTTTTAAATTTTATGGATACCTATCCCACGTCCTGCAAACAGTCGGAGGCAGAAGAAAAATTTTCTCTCCCCCCCCCCCCGGCGAGCCGGCGTTGCCTGGGATTTTAAGAGTGTTTGTTAATTAAAATCAATTTAACCATTAAACACAGCATAAATTACATAGTAAAAAAAAGTCATCTCAGAACACTGTAGTCAATATTATAGACATCTCAGAATTTTGGTAGATGCAGCCTTTCTTCATTGTACCACTAAAAGCTGTAAAGTTAAAATGTCAAATTTGGGAATAATTGTTAACCAGAGTCAATTTAAGAACTAAACAGTATACTTAACATAGAAAAAAAAGCATATGAAATGTTATACGCATGAATAAAAAGAGAACCCAATAGAAAAATATATATATTTATAATAAACTCCTCAGAATTCAGTTAGTTTAGTCTTTCATCATTGGAGCAAAAAAACCTGAAAAGTAAAACATAAAATATATACATTTATAATAAACCACTAAAATTTTAAAATGAATGACAAGGAAATTAAAATAGTAGCATTAGGATTTTGCGCAGAGTGATAGGCGTTTTAGCTAAATTTCATTTAAAAATTACTTCAAATTGACCAATTTATAAAAAAGTATGCTATTTACAGGTAAGTTTTTGTTACTTTTTTAAATTTTTCTGTGCTATTTAGCCATAAAAGACGAAAAAAAAAACCTTTAAAAAGTTATTTTTTTAAAAATTGACTCCGAACGTAGACAGTCACCTTAATTCCTACTTGAGAATGAGAATAAAAGAGGAAAGAATAAACTGTACCCCCCCCCCCCTCCCCATTGAAATAATATTTAAAGTAATAAATTCTGTTTTAATAATATATTTGTGAATAATTTAAAAATTAACTAAATGTAAAATAGAAAAGTAAATAAAACATAATTAAATTTCACTGGCCTTCACAAATATCGAATAACACAATTTTCTTAGCAAATACAAAATAAACAAAAAGGGAACAATTGTTTGGTGTATAATAAATAGTTTTTTATTTGGGCTGTTTTTATAAGGAAAGGAATCACTAATCGGGGAAAATTTTAATATTGAAACATAAAATTGCGTGTATTATTTTTGCATTTTAAATTTTTCTCTTAGATCGTAGGTAATTTAGAAGATAACTGTCATATGTATCATGTGTGAGAGAGAAATTAAAATATTAGCTTTAAGATTCTGTGCAGAGTGATAGGTATTTTAGGTAAATTTCATTAAAAATTACTTCAAATTGACCAATTTATAAAAAAGTAAGCTATTTACAGGTAAGTTTTAGTCTCTTTATTTAATTTTTAAGTGCTATTTTACCATAAAAGATGAAAAAAAAATCTTTAAAAAATTATTTTTTAAAACAAACAAATGGAATAGCTAAACACAAATATAGTTAACCTAAATAGTCGCAAAACTGTGCTTAAGTTTAGACTGATTCGTTTTAGTTAAGATAACTAATTTTTATGCTTTTAAAAGTACACCGTGAATTATAAAATTAAGAACAATATAAAATACAGTATACTAAACATTCTGAAGTATTGTAACATAAAATTGTGTGTATTTTTGCATTTAAAATTTTTTTCTTAGATTGTAGGTCATTTTGAATATAACTGTCATATGTATCATGTGTGAGAAGGAAATTAAAATAGTAGCATTAAGATTTTTATGCAGATTTATAGGCATTTTAGCTAAATTTCAATAAAAATTACTTCAAATTGAATAATTTATAAAAAAAAGTATGCTATTTACAGGTAAGTTATTGTTCCTTTTTTTAATTTCTAAGTGCTATTTTACCTTAAAACACCAAAAAAAAAACTTTAACAAATGGAATAGCTAAACACAAAGTTAACCTTAAATAAATAGCAAAACTGTGCTTAAAGTTTAGACTGATTCTTTTTAGTTAATATATACTAATTTTTATGCTTTTAAATGTACATCGTGAATTATAAAATTAAGAACAATATAAAATAGAGTATACTAAACATTCTGAAGTATAAACACAATATGTAAAATAACTAATTACCAAATTTCAGAAAGTAAATAATCGCAAGTTAGCAAGTCACATAGGGGTTTCAACGGTAAAGAGTTTCAACGGTAATCTGTATACTGAAAATTAACCAAGTAACAAAGGAATAACGAAAAGAAAACAAAAGGAGTAATATAAGAAAATTAACTTTAAATAACACCAAACAACTACTAATTAACAATATTCAATGCGTTTATTTACCTTGTAACATCTAGGTGCTCATGCGCAGTTCTTATGAATGATTGATTCCAACGCCTTGAGATGAAATATTATTTAAAAACGTTATTTATATATAAGCATTTTAAAGCTTCCAAACTTATATTAGAATTATCTCCAGGCTTCAAAACATAAGTATACGAAGTTTCAACCAGATTCGTCAAGAAATGTAGATTTGTATACGTTACATACATACATACATACATAGACACTCTGCTTTATTTATATAGATTGAATACATCATGCTCATGCAGGAAAATAAAATGGATTATCCATTAGTGATTTTAGCTGCATTAAAGATCATAAAGACCTGTGAATGCCTAGCTATATATCATAAATATATATAGATTTAAAGTTCCTTACAAGGAATATTTGTGAAATTTTGTACAGCGTTCCTTTGTTGAATTTTCGTTAAATTTTTTTCAGGAGTTCTTATGTAGTGTAAAAGCTTCCTGATGCAAAATTAATTTATTCCCCTGTTTTATTCCCCTTTATAGTAAAAATTTTAGAAATGAAATTTGTATAAATCCCGAGTGAATTATTTTGAAATATTTCCCATGTACAAAAGAGTAAAAAAAAAAAAAGAAAAAAAGAAAATCGATGTGCTGGTTCAACAGACATATCAAAAACCAAGCATGTTTTTAAATTTTCAATTAGAAATATGTAAAAACAAAACTTAAAGATGATCAACGATTTTTGTACTGATATTAATCTTCACATAAATGCATATTTAGGGGGGAAAGAATAGTAGAATAAGTTTATTTTCTTTTTGTGAAAGGAATAAATTAAAACTTTGTTCCTGATTCCCCCCCTCTCCCCCCAAAAAAGTTTATGTAAATTAGAACTTGCAACAAAGTAAAAAATTAAAGTCTGAGTTCGAGTCCTACCATTGGTAAGATGTTTGTACCATTCAGAATCGGCTTTAAGGTGACTGTCTACGTTGAAAATGTCAACTTTTGACTATTTTGGTCAATTTTATTTCAAAAATCATGTAATTCAATCTCTTCTCTTTTCAAAACCTTTTTGATTTTCATTATACATCTATTAGAAGCAGAGTTGTAGCTATTTAAAAAAACATAGTCTGCTACAAAATTGAAGGGACAAACTTTAAATGCGTTTTTCTCAGAATTATGCTTTTTAGCGCAAATATCTACCGTATATTAACCCGTCGGACGGGTTTGTAACCAGTTGCGTCGTGTGCGTGGCTCCATTCAATTACATAGGTTGCGACTCAACACGGACTGGTTTGTGATTCGAGTCAGTTATCAGTTTCTTTTGAGTTGCTCCGTGTGCAGACGGCCTAAGCGGTAGGTTCCTGTCTAATTAACCCTCGTTTAACAAAAAATGACCGTTGCTCGCTCAACTGACGAAAGTAAAAAAAATCAAAATTCCATAGATGCTCCGGCATACTTCTAATATTTTGCATCATTAGTAACTTAATAAAGAGTTTCACATTGATCAGATCTCACTACAAAGATCTTTTTTTCTCCCTCGGAAGATGCTAGAGTGAAGGACTGGCCTCTCATGCAGAGCCCGTTTCCTGGTATCGCCATGATTGTCGCTTACATATACTTTGTAAAAGTTGCCGGCCCACAGTTCATGAAGAAGCGGAAGCCCTATGATCTACGAAACCCCATGGCCGTCTACAATTTCGCTCTAGTCTTAATAAATCTTTACGTATTCATGGGGGTAAGTATGACACTGAAGGTTGCAATTCCTTCATTAATATAACCGTCGACAGAAATATACTATGTCTGTGAGATATAAAAAATCATCAAATATACAAATTTTTATTTCAGAACAGAAATCTAGATGTTTATATTGAACATTTCTAATTCGTATTGAAAGAATGTTTACTAAAGAATAGAGAGGTCTATAAAATTATCGATACTTTCATTGTTAAAGTTAGCAGCAAGATAAACTTAACGTACGAAATAATGAGGAATGATATTGGATAAAATTAAATACAAGGCATAATTTTTCAGGCCTAAATATTGTGTATAAATTCAGATTTCACGGGTGGTTAAGGATTTCATTTTTATAAGTTCTGTTAAATGTAATACGTGGGGATTTTCAATTTCTTTCGTGCATGTATCAAACTTTTAATAAACCTGTAAAATATTCAGTAAGTTTAGTATCTGAAAGGATCTTTAAAAGAAATTTCAGGTGTATCAAAATGTAAGCTGTCTCTTTACCGCATTTTAGATATATCGTAAAGAAATCGTTAGCCTAAAAAGCACAGTGAAAAGGTATGCATCCCGATTTTAGAAACCAGGTTTTCTTTAAAACATAAATCCCTATGGTCAGAATATCTCTGGGGAAACAGCGTGAAAATTTTCCTCCAACTCTTTTAAATTTTGCTCTGACGACTGAAAATTGAGGTATTGTATACATCTTTGGGGACAGGTTATTTTGTTTACCCACTTAGGAAAAAAAAGAAATAACAATGAGTTGCTTGTTTTGTACTCAAGTGGTAGAGCACTAGGTTCTTGAAATTCTGCTTGAACCACTAAGAAATTGACGAAAATACAGGAAACACAGCCTCGCAAGAGGGATCACTAATGTAAAACTACCCTTCTATAGCGAGACCAACAGCCATGGACTGATGCTTCCTTCATCACGGACTCTTCCGAATGACAAAGTCGAAGTACGCTGAGGCGACACAATTCCAAAATAAGAGAAAATCTAGAGATTCTGCTTTGAGAATTGCCTCCTGCAGCGTGCTTGCCGGCTATATTATGCTAAATCGTCTATAATGAGGGCAAAACATATCTCCATTTTGCTGGAAACGCTGTAAATGCCTAAAGTCGTGACGAATTGATATTCTAAGATATAGAATCTATTATAAATATTGGAAATTAATTATTGGAGAGTCCAATAAGCAAAACCAACCTAACAAGATGAATCTCGTGTCCGATAAATGAGTTTAACATCTTAAATAAGGGATATTTTGAAATAAATTTAGAATAAAAGATGAGTATTCTCTCGTGGTATATATATCCGTACATAATGTTGATCTTTTCCAGGTCCAGAATTTCCTATCAATATTGAAATACTTTTCTCAAAATAATTACGTGTCCCCAAATAGAATGTTATAGGTAATGAAATTATATTTTCAGATTGGTTGGTATGGATATTTCAATGGCTACAGCTTAAAGTGTCAACCTGTGGACTACTCCAACAATCATAACGCTGTCGGGGTGAGTTTTGGTCTTCTGATTGAATAAATTTAAGGCAAATATTTTACTTTTACTCCTAACAGGGAAGCGGATTAGATGCATTTTATCGTTCAGTGAACTCATAATCGTCTGTATAATTATGCTTCTATTTATTGATGTGAAACCTTCCATTGACCGAGACGAACTATGACCGATAAATTATTTGCAATCTAGTTATTAATATTGTTAATATTAATAACTAAATCTTATATATTGATTAGTATGTGCTTATTTGATATTTACAAAAGCATTCGGTTTCCCACAAGGAAATATTTTGCATCTGCCAATTTTTAACTTCCTTTCATGTTTTCGCCCTTTCAGCAAGTGATGGATGAGACTTTGTGTAATCAAATGAATATGTAAAATTTTTAAATGGTCTGCACAGACATCAAACTTGGTCTATATCTGAGCACTTTATAATATTATGAAATTAAGTACCTTGGAAGGATGTATATTAAAACGTAAGTTAATAAGGGAAAGATACTAAGATATGTTTTTTTTTTACTAAAGGTGTTTCTGTAGATAAAATCAACGAATATAATTGTTATTTTATGACATAAATGGAACATTATATTTATATCTAACTGAATGTCTGTCTTTAGATGGCCCAAATGGGATACCTTTTCTATTTGATAAAGTTTGTCGAATTTGCCGATACGGTAAGTGCCTTATTTTCTTTGTTTTTCCTGTATACTTCACTGGGTTCGTTATTACATGCAATGTTCAATTTTACAGATATTTTTCGTGCTGCGCAAGAAAGATAATCAAATATCGGCCTTGCATGTCATTCATCACAGTATTGTGCCATTTAGCTTGTGGTTTGGAATCAAGTTTGCCCCAGGTATCAACAAAATTTCATTTTCTCTGCTCCTAGACATACAAGAAATCTCCATTTTGTGTTGTAACAGTAATTTTTTCGGGTTTATTTCTGCCTTGACGAAATTCCCCTTTCAGTCAACGAATGACAGCGATGGAATTTAAAATCAACCTCTTTATAGTCTAAACCTAATGAACACACAATAAATTATAATAGCTGTACTCCGATTGGTAAACTTTCGTCTTATTTTTGTGGTTACTTCTCACCAAATTACTCTCATTTTTGTTTAAAGGATGGTAAATGAAGTCTTTATCAGCTGTTAGCTAAAAACGGAAGCTTTCATCAGACTCCTATTGTCAGCGTTAAATTTTAGCGAACAAATGTTTTGTGCAATACTTTCCTTAACTTATTTGACTGCTAGAAACGAGTCAATTTCTTCTGTCTGCAAAGCAAGCTCTTCGATATTGAGATCTTGGTGATACATATGTTGCATTTGAGTTGAACATTCCTCTCGTATCATGTTAAGGGGGTTCATCAGTTCTTTCTAAAGACTCTCCCAAAAAGCTATACCAAAGGAAGACATTTGAAATAATTTAAGTTGACCCTTGGTCGACTACGGCGGCCCAGCCCCGTTGGCAGATGGTTCCTCTTTCAATTTTTTTGTGCTTATGGAAGAAATAGTGAAAGATTAGAGAGAAGAAAGTTGCGCAAAAATGTAATAGAAAAAGTGGCACAAAAACGCCATTTGTTGTGTCTAGTAATAGTGCAGAAGAAAAATAAAAATTTACACTATCCTTAGAAGAGGGGGTACCATTGTCTCAATAGAGGTTGGAAAAAAGAACAGAGGTTGTTCTACCTGTTGCTCTGCGGAAGGTATTTTATTTCCCTTCTACCACCCAATGGAAATTCCATTGGGGGCATTCCCCATACCGCCACCTACAGACGAGCTCTCCAGGGGTTACAGGCTTCCCCGAGGGAACCAGATTTGAAATATGGCTCGGTGTATACGAGCGATCCGGTGTCGTTGCGGCACCGCAGTTTCGATCAAGCAACTTTGAACTAACCGACTCGAGTCGACCTATATGTATAAATGATAAACTGTCCCTTGATACCTCTCACTATGGGGTACAAAAGGGTAAAAAATTATGCAAAGTGATCAGATTGGTTAGGAAAGTGTTAAAAACTAACATGTTTTTAATTAAAAAATTCAAATTTTTTTTATGTAATTTGAATTTTATTTAATACCATTTGAAGCAAAAAAAATCCTTTAAAATGCCTCAAATAAATTTTTAAAAAATAAATCCTTGATATCCGTAAAATTTCATTTAACTTTTTTGTATCAAACTACACTTCATTAGCTAATATATCGGAATTTTAATTTTAATATGAATGAGATTTTTAATTACGAAGTCTGAAGTAGCTTTAGTGAATTTTATGTGCCTTGTATCATTCCGTGCTAATTAACTTATGTCTTTTCAGGTGGCTATAATGCTTTCTTTCCCTTCCTCAATTCCCTGGTCCACGTGATTATGTATTCATACTATGGCCTGGCTGCGCTGGGGGATAAATACAAGAAGTACTTATTCTGGAAAAAGTACATGACTTACATACAGCTGGTAAGATTAAAAAAAAGCATTCTTCAAAAGCTCTTTAATATAATTCCATTCGTTAGTATGCATTTTTACAATGCATTTTAAAAGTGGAAATGTTAAGTGTTGATAATTATATAGTTAAATTATCCATTCGGCTTTGTTAATCTTGAAAACACAACAATTCAATTCAATGTATATTCAGTAAATATATTAATGCTCTCATTATTGGTATATAACTTGTGAGGAATGGTGTGTGTAATTTAGGAAATAGATTCTTTTTCAGATAGACACCTACACTTTGAACTGTAAATAACAAACGTGGCATGAAAATGTTTGAGTTTTATATGGTAGATAATACTATTTGAAATTAGTAATTATTTTTTTTTTTATCAAGTAACACTTTTTCTTAGCTCTCTCTCTCTCTCTCAAGGTAGAAATGTTTATTTAGCGATTTGTATTGTTCTAATAAGCATTTTATGAAACTTTATTTTTGAAAAATCCATCGAATGTGACAATGTGTTCTAAAAATTTGGAAAAAATCCAACCGCATGTTACTGGATGAAAATGAGTTAAAAGGAAAATTTTTATAGGTATTTTTATCCGAAGTAACATTGAAAGTATTTTTGAGAATTTTCTTTTAGTAATTATAAGATATAAAGAATTGACGCCGAGTTAAATTTCAGCATTTAGGAGAAAGTATTCAACGCCACGCCTATAGTATTCTACCTTTTACTGGTTTTGAAGAATTCAAGCGAATTTTAATATTTTCTCCGAATTCCTTGCTATTTAGGAGACCTTAGTTTCATAATGCAATTAATTTGCATTACAGAAAACTCAAGAACCAGAATTGGAGACTTTTCACCGTTCACCAAATACCCTTGGTGACATTTTTGGCTGATTTCTTAACCTTTCGAAAAAACTTTCATTCCATGCAATACTTTCCTATGTACTTCACACCTTTTCTCTTTCACCGTCTAAGAACCTCAAAACCGAGCAAACATTTTTTTAAAAAATAAAATAGAATTTTTCACTGACAGAAAACTTTCTGCTACCAATAAGGGAGCAATGAAATTTGAAACTAATCCCTTTTTCGTCAAAACTTGAAGAGGAAAATTCGTTGTGAAATGTGCTTAAAAAATATCCAACTCTGTAGCTGGATGGTCGCCGCGTAACAAGGGTGCTATAGCGAAGTTCTTCAGGAGCAGAGTCTTTGTGACCTAAGTGTGTCTACAGTTTCGCAGCTACGTGAGCACGGCTGTTTTAAACTTCCCCTGTTCTAAGTTCCCGTAAGTTCAGCTTTCGTATTGCGAGATACAACTGTAGCACTCTATCCTAACACATAACTAGGTAACCACAGGTCCGATTTCAACAAAATCGGTTTGACTGTGGTTTAATTCATATTAGGGGTACCTTATGTGGGTATTTTGCCGCTATGGCGTGTCAGTTTAGTTGTAATGAATAAGTTTTAGTTATTTGAATATATATTGTAATACATTATAAGAAATAAAATACGTTATTGTTTACATGTTACCAAACATATGTATTTATTTAAATGAATTAGAGGAATTTAAATTAGCGATAAAATTTGAGCTAACATTTCTCTTACGAAACGAGATTTCGAATATATTGAGGTAATGATTGCTTGCAAATGATTCTTACCATCTCTTCCAGGCTCAGTTTGTTGGTGTCATCATCTATGCGATCTCTCTGTGGTACAATCAATGCAATATATCAAAGACCTTCATTGCCATGAACTTCATCCATGCCCTCTTGTTCTTTGGGTTGTTCCTCAACTTTTTCGTGAAAAGTTACATTAAGAAATCTTCACAGAAAAAGCCTCCAACCGTTCTCGTGGGCAAAGACGTGGCACCCGACTCTTTGACGCAAAAACCTGAACCAGTAGTTTCCAAAGACGAAGAGACTCATGTAAAGCAGCTGGTGTCCCAAATGGAGAAAGAGGTGGACTTGCACAGGGCGAAGTTGCAATCGTGTTCAGCAGAAACTTGCTGCCATATGAGGTGCAGAGGGATGAAAAATGGGAGGCAAAATTACTGCATACCAGAGACGATGAACTCCTTCCGAAACTGTAATAGCTTCTCCATACCTGAGAATTTGAAGGCACAGAAGACATTAAAAGATCTATAGCTTAAATATGTCAAATACTATAGAAAAGTGAATAGATGATCACTTCATTTTATAAATTTGCAGAGACTTTTAAAGGCTTGTTCCTGAATCCAGAGTCAAAGCTCCGGAATGGGTCTTACCCTCCAAGAAGCCATTTTCATACCATGCAAAGTTTATGAACAATTCTTTTAGCCTTTAAAGATTCGTGATATCACAGTTTGTTGTCAACAATTGAGCTAGGATCATCATCTTATGAGCGTGGATATCACTGAGCGTTTTAAACGTCCCGGACTGAACTGATTGAGAAATTACTGTCTATTTTTACTCAAAATCAAAAACTACAGTATTTTCGCTTCGTAATTTTATCCGTTAATCTTCATTAATGGAAGAAAAATTTTACTTTTATTCACATTGATGGTTGTTTTTTTCACAACTACTGAATCATTTTAAATTTTTGTTTCTCGTGCAAATGATAAAAATTCAGAAAACATTTCTTACTTGTATATTTTTTCAACTTTATTAAAATATTTTTATTTAAATGATGTGTTTTTCCTGAAGTATGTACTCACCTTCAACATGCACTTTTTGTTTTGTCCTTTGATTTCGAGATCAGCTACCTATTGGGTAAAATTCACAAAATCATTAGATGGTGTTATATTGATTTATATTTCTAATTCTGTACTGTACTGTAGGTAGCTTTAAGATACTTTTGGACAGTTTTTGATCATCGGTTGCTGAAATTTTGACCTAAGAAAACTCCGTCATTTGAGTTAGTCCGTTATTTTATGCTCTGGAATACTAAAGAACTTAAATCTAAATCTCATGATTTGCGTCTCACTTTTATTCCATATTTCATACTTAACGATTTTATCTGGAATAAATCTGTTAAATATCGTTGAACAGTATTAACTTTACATGACTTATTCAACATATCTTGTTGATTTTGTCCACAGATGACTTTTCAGTTACTAGTGTACGAGTTAAATTTTCTCTTGAAATGATTGTTTAACACCCGTATGGCTAGCAGTAATTTATCAACTATCTTATTTCAAATTATATTAAATATGCTATTATCTGGGTTAATACTGAAAGTGCATTTCGAATTGTGCTATAGAGCCGACATTATTAGCCTTGAAAATTCGTGCCGACAGAATCTAACTGTTGTAAAAATTCTGCGGAAAGAACTAAAGCTAAAGGGCATAGCTTCAAAAAAGTTAGAATTAAAGAAATTAAATATTTACAATAAAGTTTAGATGAAAATGTTTTTTACTTTATCCTACTGACAGAAATTTAAAGCATGGAATCCAAATGTTTCAAATTAAAAATGTTTTTATAACATGCTTTACAGTTCTGGTGATATCTCCACTATTTCGGTCTACGACTATTAACATTACATTTTCCAATGAATTTTTCAGCATCTACAAAGTATTTCAGTTCCACTATCGAATAACGGAATCCGGATTTTGTTCCTCGGAAGGGAATTGAGCTCCATGGACACAACGAACTGAAATAAAAATTTCAATGCCGTAATTCAATACATGTAAAAAATAATTCCCTTTTGTTTTATGAGAAGGGGAGAATTTATCCCTCAAAACAGTCTCTCAGCGTGCGATGTCTACTAAAAGGGTTGTCAGAAGTTCCGTTAACTGTTTATTGATAGCCCAAAGGGCTGTAATGGTGGACGTGAAGGTACTTCGGAAGCCAAGTTGGAATCACCGTCGGCAAATTTTGAGCTCTCAGGCTTTTCCTAAATTTTTATACCTTGGTCACATATCTCCACAAATTTCAGGGTTCTCATTCACCCTGTATAATCAGAAATATATTTTCTCATTTAAATGTTTCAGAAATATTTGAGAGGTGTGTGTATATTAAGACTATGGCATACCTGTTCACAATTTCTGAAGAATCTGTTAAAATAATTATGCATAATGAGGCCATAAGTAATGCTTGTCTATTCCAAGCATGACGTTGAATTTCCCCTTTCTTGGCTGATACTTTCGAGACAATTCTCATCTAAAATTTGCTCTGGAAATTTTTTTTGATATGTTACAATTAAAAATTTGTTCACATTTTGCCTTTATCCAGAGGTTCTGCCATTCCGCTATAGTAATTTGTGGTCTAAAGATCTCTGAATGAATGCAAATCAAATCAGCTTGGTTCTGTTTCAAAATAGTATTGTAGTTTTATTCAGTGAAATACGGTGAGCCAGAAAAATTTGAACCCTAGTTTTCCTTGATGTTATAAGTTATAATTGAAAAATCAGACGTCCATTAGTGAAAACAATTCATTCTAAAGGGACAGATTTTCTGTTAATAATAAGGAAAATTAACATGGCAGTTTTGAAGACAAGGAAGAAGGAAAAAATGGATAAAAATAAATTCTATTGTTAATTTTACCACCGCTGTTCACAATTACGTTTAATTGATAATTTAGGATAGGCAGTCCATGAATACTTAGCTGTCTTGCTTTTAAATTATGCTTTTGTATTAATCACACAACGCCCACTCGCAAAATGCTCGCCATCTTAGTGCTATAGGTATAAAAAAAAATATCAGTTCCAAATTTCGATGAGGTTAAGGCAGTGATTCTCAACCTTATTTTTTTTCTTTACGGTACACTTTTAATAAATTTTGGCTGTAGATTAACAAGATAACTTTAAAAGAATCTTACATGGATAATTGACAGATGTACCTATAATATATTTGTAAAAATAGCATACAAAATAATTCGCAGTAGCGGCACACTTCAAGATCCTCGTGGCACAGTGGTTGAGAATCACTGGGTTAAGGGCTGAATTCCTGCATCCAAAATCATACTGTAACCATTGTGTAAGCTTCTAACCAGACATTTGTCGAACGAGAACGATGCAAAGTTAAATTGTCCAAAGATCCACTTTCGCGATCGCCAACTTGTGGCACTGAAATCAATTGCTCCTCAAGCAAAACTTGGTTGCATTTTGAGCTCACGTGACTATTGACATTGGCTTTATCAACTTTTCCTTTGAAAAGACGGCCATGTCCTTATTAGTTAAACCGTGCTACACCTACACACACACACACACACATACACACATATATATATATATATATATATATATATATATATATATATATATATATACATATACATATAATCTCTGAGGTTATACCAGTAGAATTGCTTATTATTGGGGTTTTCTAGACAATTTTCTTTACGTTCAGAAATAAATGTTTTTTTTAAAATTCGATTATCTAACGTCCAAGTAGTGTAGACACCTCATTTAGTGAGGTGTACTTTGGTGACAACGTCAATGCAGAAATCGACAAATATTGCCAGATTTATGATACTTTTCTCTTTCTAATAAGACCTTCTAGTGAGTCTTTTGTAATAAACAACAACGTATCGTAAGTTCTGTTCCTATTATTAGTACGAAAAAAGGTACATGATATCGTTAAAATACTTGCTGAATCCCTAATAGATTTTCAACAAAAAATTAGACTTTTCAAAAACGATCAGATTTTTTTTTATAAATCCGTTGTGATATAAAATGAATTAATGATTTTACGCGGGCATTACAGTGAAACTTCTCTATGGCGGCTAGTAATGGTTTCGAAAAAAAGTGGCCGTTTTTAGGGGTGGTCGTCGAAAAAAGGTTTCCTCCATAATATTGGCTCTATGGAGTCTTTAATCGTTTCTGAACAAAATATGGCCGTTTAGAGGGGTGGCCGACTAGAGAAGTTTCACTTTATTTCCAAAATGAATTTCTTAGACTAACAATTATTAGCTCGAAATAACATAAAACCTCTGTTAGCAGAGTTCCTATAATTATAATTACAATGCGAATGACAAAACTGTAATGCTATTTTCATTCTTTTCCCTGAATAAAAGATAATATACGAGCATTATAACGAAGTAAAATGGAGTAACTTCCGTAATTTCTCAAATCTCTGTGTATGTTAAGAAATTACTGAAATCATTTTTATTTTACTGATATTATTTCTCTTATCATTTAGCAGTCCAATTTATAGGCTAAAAACTAGGTTTAAGCTGTAATTGTGAAAAATAATTTTGTGAGTAACTTCTTTCTACGCTATACGAATGTTTACAACTACTTTTCATTTATTATTAGTACTTAAAATATGAAGTTCAATCTCGCCAACAGATGGCAGCACAAGCTTTTAGTAGGCACGCGCACAGTCAAGCTCATGAACTGTGGATTCATTTTAGACTGTGGGCCGGCAACTTTTACAAAGTATATGTAAGCGACAATCATGGCGATACCAGGAAACGGGCTCTGCATGAGAGGCCAGTCCTTCAAAATCTCTTGCAAAAAATGTTTCAAGAATTAATCTTAAAGAAAAAAAATACTTTTCTTTTAATTCCATCAGTATCGGTGAATATTTTTGTAAATAGTAAAAAAAATCTAATGAGCAGATCAAAATTATGAATAAAAATACGTAAATGTTTACTGATTTCATTTATTAATATATTCAACGGATTATACGAAGAGTAGAATCACACGATCTCACGAAATGAAGTAAAGCATATGATCTTGTATTGTCAGAGTGTCTCCTCACAACAGTAATAATGTCAACTCTTATACCGTCTTTGCGGTAGGTTTCAAGGAGGAAATTCTTTGACGGTAGTATTACAGGGTGGCTAATAAATACTGTGACAAATATCGAATCATTTAATTACACACAGATGAAATAGAAAATGGAAAATACAACAATATTATGAACATTATACATCAAAGTTTACCATGAAATAATTTTACTCGAATCGACCGCCATCTTTATCGATTACTAAAGATAATCTCTTACGCCACTGTCCTATTGCGGCACGAATCATTTTATGAGGTAATTTGTCCCATTCACTCCGTATGGAAGCTTTGAGGGAGTCCAAACTTCTGTGCTGCTTAGCATTTACTTTAGACTCTAAAATCCCCCAAATGCAATAGTTTAAAGGATTTAGATCTGGTGAAGAAGGTGGCCAATCTTCTTGCTTGATAAACTTCGGGCAATTGGCATGGAGCCATTCCTGTGTTATTTTGGATCGGTGGGACGGTGCAGAATCTTGCTGAAATATCCAATTGTTTTTGGGATACAATCTGTTAGCATGTGGTAATAAACGTGTAGCCAATACTTCCTGTTTGTAATATTCAGCATTGATTTTTACCCCTTTATCGATGAATTTCAGAGGCAGTTTTCCATTGTGTGACACTGCAGCCCAAACCATAACAGAATTCTTGTTCTGAAAGCGTTTAACAGTTTGAAGATTTTCAGGTATATCCTCGAAGGTTGCTGAATATACAACATCATTTTTAGCATTATAACTTTGTTCTGTACAAAACAGCTTCTCATCAGAGAAAATTATTTTTTCAACACTTTTGCTACCGTGCCGGTTCAGCAATTTCTTACATCTTTGTAACCTTTTTACTATTTGTGCAGTAGTCAAACCTTGAACTTTTCTTTTGCGATAAGGGCGAAAACCCAGGTCTTCATTTATGATAAGTTGCATAGTTCTGCGACTGATGTTCTCTTCTGCAGCCATTTTATTTGCAGAACGTTGTGGATTTCTTCGTATCTTTTCACGAATTCTTTTGATACGTTCTTTTGTACGAACAGTGCGTGGACGACCAGACCTTGGTCGATCTTTACAGCTATTGGTATCCGATAATCGATTTATAGTCCTATATATAAACGTCCTATTAAAACCAAGGCATTTTAATTGCTTAAATATTTTACCTGCAGAAAATCCGCGATCAAAAAGCTGTTTAACCATTAACCTTTTGGCTTCCATCTTTAAAAATATTCTACATATTTTACTTTAAACAAAAATCGTCTGCGTTTACAAAAAGTTGCCAATCACACAAATAGATAGATAAATTGTTTTTCCAAACGATTAAAATTAACTCTTATTTTTTGGAGTGTTACAGTATTTATTAGCCACCCTGTATTAGTAATTGCTCTCAGAATTTCAATCTACAGTGCAGTAAAAAATGCATTTGATAGATTCAGCATAACATAGCCTAAATTAAGTGTTAAAACCATGTGTTTTAAATATACTAGTTTATTACTTTGATAGACTAACACTTTTAAAAGCAAAAGTTTTTTTTTTATTAATTTTTAAACTTATTTTTTATGGCAATAGTGAAATGTTGTCAAAAACCGTTAATAGATGGCGGCACTACAACCCGTATTTCAAATGTTACGTACTATCTGTAATTGGAAATGAATGTTAAAAAAATTTTTTTTTCAATAAACTAACTTTTATAAAATATTTTAAGTATCAGAAATGGAGAAACAAACAGTATCTCGATACGAAGAGCAGATAAGTTAGTCCAAACGATATCTTAGTGGCTGAAAAGATAAAAAATTATCTTTTTAAAATTATACCTGACGTAAACTGAAGGAAAAATTTTATTACCGGAAAAAGCTTTCGAGGATTTAGATGAGCACAAAGGACATGTCTTTCTTTTCCGTTTTCTTAGAGCAGGGAATCCCATCCTTTTCATGTTTGCGGCAGCCTTGGGAATTAGAAACTTGGGACACGCTTGCTAGAATTTTTGTTTTTTCAATTAAAAAAAAATAGATATATTTAATTAAACTGGAATATATTTCAGGAACATGTTAAATTTAAGTTTAACCAAATACATACTCCCTTGCCGATTTTATTTATTTATTAAAACATATAAGTAAAAAAATACTAGAATAGGATATTATAATACAGTTTCAAAAATTGCCATTGGATTCAGTATAATATTACTCTAGAGAACTGCAATGGAAATCATTAAGAAGAGTTTTGTTTTATGAATGTGAGACTTGCGATGGGTGCATAGAGCACAAATGTTTGATACCAGGCCAAACAGTTGTGGGCATGAGGGTAACTAATTCACCTTCAGGAACGAGTGCATCGATTTGTGTCAAAATCTGTTGGGCATGAGAGTCATTAACTCAATATTTCTTTCAAGTGGGCCCTTCTAATATATTTTTGTTTATCCCCCCCCCCCCCCCAAAATCCCGTAAATGCTGCAGGACACTGGTCGGGAAGCACTGTCTTAGGGCCTGTTTACATTGAATCCGTCAGCGTCAGCGTTACCCGTACTGAGATATTTTAAACCAACCACAGGCCATAGCAATTTCGTTGCTAATTGTTTGGAGGTTTCTCATTGGTTAAATATAACTCAATACGAGTAACGCTGACACTGACGGCTTCTAAGTGAACAGGCCCTTACAGAAACACATTCTGTTCAAATCATATGTCTCTTTAATATGTTCATACATATCAGCATGTAAACGATGGAATAATTATGGATGTCTTATGCATACATACACACATACATTCTTACACAACCAGAAGAGATATGTTATTTCACACCTATCTACATGGAATGGCAACTAAAATTTTACATTTTGCTTCAAGTGTGGAGTACTTTGTCAGATTCGTTCTAAACGAAGCCGTAACTCAACCAAGATCTTTTTCTAACTGAAAGTAGGGTGGTTAATGGTTGGTTTTTTTATACAACTCTGAAGTTTCTATTTCCTGCAGTTTAGCTGAACTGTAGATACTGGTCGAGAAAGGTGTTTATAATCCTATTATTTCTCCCACACGGGTGGTTGTAAAACTGACCGAGTAATATATCCTTGGCACAAGGGGTTTATAAACGTTGTTCTTTTTTAATTAAAAATCATATAAATATATTATTTTTTAATTTTGCAATATTTTCTCGCCGATTTATTGTGCATTGAGTGATATCAGTTGTTAGTGGTATCAGTCAATCCTTTCATAAAAAATGGCAAAACAATTATTTTAAGTATATTTTTATTATTACAACAAAAAAAAGACAAAGAACAGAATGTAATAAATAAAATTATACTTAAGAAAAGAAACAATTTTTTAAGTATAGTTTTATTTATTACTTTTTATTCATATTTTTATTTCAGTATAAATTGTAATTCCTTTGGGTTTATAAACGTTGTTCTTTTTTAATTAAAAATCATATAAATATATATTTTTTTAATTGTGCAGTATTTTCTTGCCGATTTATTGTGCATAGAGTGATATCAGTTGTTTGTGGTATCAGTCAATCCTTTGATAAAAAATGTCAAAACAACTTTTTTAAGTAAAATTTTATTATTACAATAAAAGAAAGAAAAAGAACAGAATGTAATAAATAAAATTATACTTAAGAAAAGAAACAATTTTTTAAGTATAGTTTTATTTATTACTTTTTATTCATATTTTTATTTCAGTATAAATTGTAAAAAACGAGATCAGAAGAATGTACTAATTCGGATTCTGGAAATATTAATGGTTATAAGACAAGAAAAAATTCATTTCAATACATCGAATATCGGTTGATATAGGCTGTCAGATGGTCAGAAGAAATACATTCAATTGTGCAGATGTCCAACTTCAGATTCTTTAACAACGAAACACTCAAAGCTGC
Organism: Dolomedes plantarius; assembly: GCA_907164885.2. NCBI lineage: Eukaryota > Metazoa > Arthropoda > Arachnida > Araneae > Dolomedidae > Dolomedes > Dolomedes plantarius. The sequence continues at coordinate 74,020,897 of OU015491.1, read as the reverse complement.
AAAAGTCTAAGATATGATTGCAAGAGATAATTTCTCTCGACGTTTAATTCTTAATAGGCATCTTTTTCACATTTTTGCTTCAAATGATTTCTACGTATGTTACGATATGTACTATCGGAATCGAAGCTATATTGATGTAACAAAAAAGAATCCTTAGGATTTTGAAGTTTATCCCTTAGCTTTTTTCCTTCTATGCTATTCAATACTTTATATGCTATCTATAATTAACTATACTAGAAGAACATAAATTCAGTTAAATACCTTTACAAGTAACCTAAAGTTTGTTCCTAGCTTAATTCAAGCTTTTAAGTAGAATAACTATCCCTTCGGTTCCAAGTCCTGATTTTTATCCTTAGGAATAACATTTGCACTTACTAATTTTTTAGTACAGTACATTTATATTCTGTGGAATCAATCGGGTAAAATATTCTTAATCGCTTGAGTTTCCAACTTAAAAATTGTCCAAAGAAGATAATATTACCGTTTACATGTTTCACAGACTGAAAAGTCCCACAGAATTTATGTCGTTGATAAATTAACAAAGAGAATGAGCTAATTCGGTATCTGAAAAGCGCATTTGCAATTAAAAATCATCTAATGTCCACAAGTTAATTTAAATTGCACTTTAAAAAATTAAGTCATTGATTCTTTAATCTTATGACACTTTTACATAAATTGTCAAGTAGCTACAACTGTTTCCATAACTTGAAAATAATATTTTCTGCTATGTGTAATAGGTATTCAGTAATCTTATTTGCATAAATAGACCATAAGCGAGATTCTATCTGCTGCTTCTTTTAGATAATTTTCATTTCTTAATGATTCTTTAATCTTATGACACTTTTACATAAATTGTCAAGTAGCTACAACTGTTTCCATAACTTGAAAATAATATTTTCTGCTATGTGTAATAGGTATCTTATTTGCATAAATAGACCATAAGCGAGATTCTATCTGCTGCTTCTTTTAGATAATTTTCATTTCTGAGCTCTTTGTGCTACGCAGGAGTTCTTTTCTTGTTCATAAAGTTTGGTTAAACAGATGTAGTGTTTAAAAATTTAGAAAAATTTCTCGTCATTCTCTCTTGAAAGGAAAAACGGGATTTTTAAAAATTATTTCAAAGAAATATTTTCTAGGAGGTTACGCAAAGAACATGCATAACCTAAATACTGTGTCATCTGATGCTTTTATATTGTTATCAGCAGAGTTGTTTATGCTGAGAGTTGTTTTGCTATTTACTGGAACTAAGAGTATTGAACTAAGAGAATTCGAGCAGCGTCGATGAGGTACTATGGAATTTTATCAGAAGTAAATTATGAGAATATAGACGGCACTTTATCAGTGGAACACTTGATAAGATTTCCGAGCAAAATATATCATCTTACTTTAGTAAATAAGAGGCCAGATAAACTGACATTATGGGAAATTCTCAATTATTTCCTTTGTGTAAAAATATTAATTCCTTCACAAAACTCTGAATTTTTTAGAATATTTTAACGTTTTCCATTGCTGAATACAGCTGTTAGTATTCAAAGATTTATATTCATTATTTTACTTATCTAATTACACATTTTATATAAATATCTTAGAATATATTTTTTAATGAAGTTCTTTTTTTTGTACCTAAATAATTTGTTATACAGTTAACTTTAATGCTACAATGTACGAAATGTTATAATTTTTTGTCTGAATTCTTTTATGGGGTACTAAATTTCATACACATTGAGGCAAATTTTACCTGCCACAATCAATTTCTCCACATTTCTGAAAACGTCTAAGAATAATCTAGACGTCGATTCTAAGCAGCAGTTCTTCACCTTTCTTTCCAAATTACATCCATCCAATCCTACTTAATTTTATTCGTAGGCATCGTTACTGAGAAATACTTTTGCAATTTATCACATCCAAGACTTAATCCGGTTATCTAAAAACATATATTTTTTAAATCTCTTTTCAAACTAGCAAATGACATGATTGTTGTGTTTAGGTACTCACTGTTCTTTCATTGATTAGTTCCCCTTTCTGAAAAAACAGAAATTATAAACTGCATAGTAATGCTTTTATATATGAACGAGGCAATTCGCCAATGGTCAAGTAAAGGGGTCCCGACTTTTACCCATACGGTATCAGGAGTATCACAATGGCGTTCAGGAGTATCACAACTTGGACTGTTCCCCGTTTTCTTTATCCTCACTGATGATTTGAGTCGGGTCAATCCATGACGGCTTGAGGACGTTGGGATTCAACATATCGTTGTATTTCACTGGAATGATGTCGGACCGATTGCTCTTGGGGTGGGTGATGACGTTGTTCTGTGGCTCCGTGCTGCACGATCTCGTGGGCAAAAACAGAGATTCGATGAACACTAGAGGTACCTCGAAAGTGACGTAGAGCACGTACGCTGCAGCGAATGTTAGCGCTGAGTACGCGCAAAATCGCATGAACTGGAAAGATTTAAACGGAGTTAGAAATTTCTAGCGCATTTTGAGAAATCAAGAAAGAAACACTCTTAAAAAAAGTAATATAAAATATAAAATCAAGAAAGTAATATAAAATGAAACTTTCATAAAATAAAAAGAAAAAAGAAAACTAAGTAACGTTTTGATATTCTACCTTCTAGAATATAACATAGAGAAGCTCTTCAATTCAGCATTTACTGAATCAGTCATTTTTTAAAAAAATTATCACTTTAAAAAGGAGCAAGAGAAACATAAAATTCTGAATTTGGGGTCAGGTACCTTTTAAACGCTATGAGACTCGGCAGAGATATTCCTATTTTAAATCATCAGTAATTATGAAAATCTTTTATTCAGGAATATGAAAATTTCACTGTGAGTTAAACACACTTTCTTCTTTATAAATATGGCTCTTAATTTTTTTAGCTTGAAGATAAATTTTTAATTTAAAAAAAATTTCAACCATTGTTTTTTACAATGTTATGTCATTGCGCGCAGACTTCCTTATATTAATGAATATATTACATATTTTTAAAATTTTAAAATTAAGTTGCATAATATATCTTTAAAATGACGAATGTTGAAATCAAAATTCTTAGTTCTTCATAGAAAAAAAAATTTAATTTTTTTTCAATTTCAGAAATTTTATTGATAAATTTTATTGTAATTCAAATTTTTATGGTAGGAATGACATAGTTGTTCGTAATTTTAATAATACATGTTTATATTGAACGTGTATAAAATTTCATGGTATTCTAGCCAACTGTTCTGGTGATATCATGCTCGCAATCACATAACAATGAAAAAACAATGGTTAAAATTTTAAAAAATTTAAAAAATTTTCTTCAAGCTAGAAAAAATTGAGTGCAATATTTATAAAGAAGAAAGAATGTTTAACTCACAGTAAAATTTACATATTTCTTAATAAATTATTTTAGTAACTACTGGTGATTTAAAATAGGTATATGTTTGTCGAGTCTCTTGGTCTTTAAAAGGTACCTGACCCTTAATATATCTTAAACAACTATTACGAATGAGAATATATTTAATTCCTGTTTCTCGAATCTACCTCAAAGAAGCTTTTCAACTTTTTTCTCTGAATTTACTGAATTTTATTTTGAATAATTCTATCGTTTTAAAAATTATCAAGAGATACATAAATTTTCGAATGACCTTAAATACAAACAATCATCAATTTTACGTTTCTAGTAGGATTAAAATGCATTTGAAAATTTTAAATATGCGTGTTGTTAATATACGTTTCACAAATATCAAAACTGAGAAGCGCTATTCTATGTATCATGTAAAACATGTGATCTATAAGGTCGAGGTATATCCTTTACTAAATGTAGCCGTTATCATAATGAGAACTTGCCACATATTGAGATGGTTAAGTCGAATCTCTATTTGATTTAATAATTACAACGGAAATACAATTGGATTTAAATGGCATTTTCTAAAGTCAATTATCTTATTAATTAGTTAATTGAGTCTATTTGAGTGATTTGATTTTAAAAATGCATTTTTTTTTCTCGTTTAAATTTTTCAGCTTTTGCAGGTAGTTAAAAGCTAGTCTATGACACTCATCTTTAAAGGCGCCTTCCTGCGTTTCTTTCTCGTATTTAAAAGGAAAAAGTTTTGCATGTTACATATGCTTTTTATCAGTTTCAAATGATATTGAATTTAACAAAATATATATACGTTAGAAAACTTCTTAATTGAGAGGTATCACGAACAAAGCTTTAACTTGCATTAAAAGCTTTGAAAAAATGAAGCAAGAAAAAATTTGCATTTTTTAAAATTTAAACCACATTTATTAAAATAGCCTTATTAAGCTAATTTAAATACATAACTTTTGGAAACTTCTATTAATACAAAAGCTTTTTCTGTGCAGTTAAGAAATCCAATTCAGATTTGACGTTATCATATTAACCATAGGGCAAATGCATATTAAAATATTAGCTCAGTTTAAAAGAGATATCCTTCGATAACTAGAGTCTATATGTATAAAATAAGGAATGGATTCTCAGTGATAGTTGTTGAAGGTATATTAGCATATGCACCTATTTTTTGTTATAGTTGATACATATTTGCGATTACAGTTGATATATAGTTTTAATTATTATCAATTGTAGTTGATATATAAATTTATATATGCATTTATGACTGATATAGTTTGCTATTGATAGATGATTTGATTTATATAGTGATGACATGACTCGAAATTTGTATATACCATAGAGTAATATGATAACAGATTCGTAAAAACACCCTGCATAAAAAATATTACTTACCACTTCATAATGCGAATACATCAAAGGCACTCTGGTAAAACTGACATGGAAAGTGATGACTATGTAGTGAATGAGATATCCGAAGTAGCCTAACTTGCTCAGGACTCCAAATCCCCTCCAGCTCAAAATATTGGAAAACACACCTGCAATATGGAAAAGAAACTAATCATCTCGTTTTCGAGAATGACAGAATAATCGCAAAACATTTCAGAATTGCTTGATGTTTCTTTGAGGAGCTTTTCGTAGGACGAAGATTAATTCCTGATAATCGATACAAATCGGTTCAAAATGTTTGGTTGAGAGCACTACGGTCACTTTTTGCTACACGAGGGTTAATTAGATCCGGAATTACTGTCACACATAGCAGCCTTAAGTCAGCTGTGCATTAAGGGGAAAAGAGACCTTCAAATTCGAATATTTTAATTTTCAATTTTTAACTCTATATACAAAATGAGAATAATTAATTTTCTATTTTACTACATTGAAAACCTTAGAATTCAAAATTAGGAATTTTTGGAAGAATCATGCCCGTTTTTCAAAAAAAAAAAAAAAAATTAAAAAATGCTAACTTTTTCAAAATGCTCGATGCACATTATATATCAATTAAAATTCTTAAATTTTGTTTTATTAGTTTACCATATGTATATCAATATAAATGTGCATTTAATTTTTTTATATGAGTATAACGTCTTCAATATTTTTTTTCTATTCTATTTGTTATTTTTTTATGTTTTTACTTTATTTTTTTATCTCTAAATTTGAAAAATATTTGTGATTTCAAAGAATTATGCACAGTTTTGTGACAAACACTCCACATAACAATTCTGAGAAAATTGAAAGATATCAGAGGAAAATGAATACGCATGGAACCTTTTGAAAAATTCTATTATTTTTGAAGAACTTTTTGATAAGCAGGTCCTATTCCTCCACAAAATACTAATTTGGGAATTCTAAGTATCTTCAATGCAATAGAAAAGAATATTAATTATGTTCATGGGGTATATAGAGTAAAGTATTGAACATTAAAGAAGATCGATATTGTAGGTCCCTTGTTCCTTTAACCCTATTGGATTCGCTCACTTCAATGTTTACTTATGGAGAAAATGTGTCCAAGGATTGCCGACTTGGATTTTTTTTTAAATTGTACTCTTTACTAGAAAAAGAAATTTTACACCTTGGGGCATTTTTTGTTTATTAAAAGAAACGCAAATATTTTAAAATTTTAATTATTCTCGGAAAAAAAATCTGGATTGTGTGTTTTAAACTCTGATAAATTCCTTTGATGGACGAAATTTATAAAATGTGCAGAAAAATTCAGGTTATCTGAAAATGCCATTTTTATTGGCTTATCAGCACTTATGTAGCTGTGAACAGTAGACAAACTTTATCCATAGATTAACATTGCGATGAGCGAATCCAGTAGGTTAGAAAACAGTGGCCCTAAAGCCGATTCCGAACGGGTAAAAACTTCCATGCCCCTAGTGGGACTCGAACCCACAGCCTCTGGTACCGAAAGCTCGCACTCTAGCCATTTGGCCATTGCCCGGCAATACGTTCAAAATGCAAGGTATGAAATAAAAAACAATTCCAGTTAAATAATAAATTGAATTTTAGCAAATGCTTGATTCAAGAAAATTGAGAATTTTTCCTTAAGCTTCTACTATATTTACCTTCTTTTCACAATCTTAATTATTATTATTATAGTTGTAATTCATTAAGAGGAATTAGTTATCTAGGCTGGGTTTTTCCCCCGATTATCTGGAACATAAAAACAATAGTCGTTTAAATAGATATGATTTCGCAAATCAATGTTAAATATACTTTTTTCTTTATAACAGAAAAAAAAGTTTTCTCTTTTAAATAACCTATTAGTTTATCCATAAGGAAAAGTCGAAAACAATTATAAATGTCGTTTAGCGTGCTAGTGAAGGTAAAGAAAGAAGATTAAATATTTAGCCTTCCTTAGTATTGAAATTTATTGACAACCAAGCATGAGGTTAAAATTTTACTTTCTGTTATTAATCTTCCTAAAATTTGATATTATTCTCACAATTATCTTTTACTATAATCCTATCAGCTATGAGAGACAGCCATATTTTGAAAAACAATTGCATCAGCGTATGAACAACGATCATAAATAAGAAATGAAACAAATATATTGCAATCATGTATCATCTGTGATATGCAATTCTTTGCACATTTTTTAAAATCATAAATAAATCACTTTTCCCGTAACAACGGCATATATATATATATATATATATATATATATATATATATATATATATATATATATATATATATACAGGGTGTCCATAATTAAAGTCCCACTTTCAAAAGTCTGCAAAAAAAGAACCACTGGTCAGAATGACTTCAAATTTGAACTGAATATACTGGAAGAAGGGGGAAACGATTTGGCATAATAAAAAAAGTTCCAAAATGTATCAATAGATGGCGCTGTAACATTTTGAAACTTTATGCCAAATCGTTTCCCCCTTCTTCCAGTATATTCAATTCAAATTTGAAGTCATTCTGACCAGTGGTTCTTTTTTTGCAGCCTTTTGAAAGTGGGACTTTAATTATGGACACCCTGTATATATATAACTTTTTGAAATCAGGTGCTTATCTCTTGTTTAGGAATTCCAACAATTTAAAAACCGTTTTGATATTTTGAATAAGCAGCTCCCTCTTCGATGTCTGACTACTGACTATCATTGTCCATATAATGCTTGACAGACTAGATTAGACTGGTATTCAACCCCGTGTCATTGACTTAAAGTACTGTGTTAAAGTAAATATTTTAAAAACTTACGCTACCAGAGTCCCCAGAATGACCTTCCCCAAGTCCCCAAAATGATTTTGTTATGCCTTCAGAGGAAGCCCGCATCTTTACCTTCTGTCTCACTCTTCAAAATATAAAATTGGTCTTTATAAAACCAGTCCACTGCAGCCGGACAGTAACCGGGATGGATCTTTGAAGCATATAATAATGTCTTCAAGCAAGCTTACCTCCGTATCCGTGTGTACAAGCTAAGATAATCCAGGACATTCCGAGTGAGAACAAAGTTCTGTGAGTTCCCGCGTAGATGGCAGCTAGGATGGGATTGGGATCTAAGCCATCATGCCCAATGTATGCTAGAAATTGAATACCAGTAGTCAGAAGCAGAGAAACGATCCAGCCGATAGTTACGTGGGTCTGAAAGAAGAAAAGAAAAAATAGGTATAGACGAAATTCATTTGACCTAATCTTTATATATAAAAGAGTTCCGTGACTGACTGACTGACAGATAACGCACAGACTAAACCGCTAGACCTATAGGCCGTCTGCACACGGAGCAACTGAAAAGAAACTGATAACCGACTCAAATCACAAACCATTCCGTGATGAGTCGCAACCTATGTAATTGAATGGAGCCACGCACACGGCGCAACTGGTTACAAACCCGTCCGACGGGTTTGTAACCAGTTGCGCCGTGTGCGTGGCTCCATTCAATTACATAGGTTGCGACTCATCACGGAATGGTTTGTGATTTGAGTCGGTTATCAGTTTCTTTTCAGTTGCTCCGTGTGCAGACGGGTTAAAGGGCGGAAATTTTGTATGACGATTCTTCTTATAGTGTAGGGGTGCACTACGAAAGATTTTAAAAAATTCTACTCAGATTTTTTAAAATTAAATTTTTAAGCTGTTTTTGTGACATTCTTTAAAGTTTGCATTTAAAATAATAATCCGAGGGTTATAAAATTTATATCACGAGAAAGATCATAAAAAATCCTTTAAAAGGAAATCTTTTTCGATCTTTACCTCCATTTTCTGATTTATGGGGAATTTTTAAAGGTTAATTTTTAGAATTTAATTACTTAAATGCTGATCACGTGGTTTCTTTTCTTTTTGTGATACTTTAAATTAATTTTGCGGCTAGTGCATAACAACGGAATAAATTGACAATATATATATATATATATATATATATATATATATATATATATATATATATATATATATATATATATATATATATATATTCTTTCTAATGCGGCAGACGATTGGTCATTATCCAAAAAAATATTAAAATACAGTAAAAGAAATGTTCTTCAAACTGTACTATATTAACTGTACTATGTTCTTTAGTATGTTCTATTAGATTTAATTTGAATATTTTCTTCTACATTATTTTGTCTATAAAAATATCCGCTACGATTTTTTTATAAATATATATATATATTTGGCATTAATTGCATACATTGACCGTTGTCTTTAATTTGAATGTACTCCGTAGCGAAGCACGGGTATTCAGCCAGTACACACATAGAGGAATTATTTGAGTAAAGGAATTCCGAGTCGTAGCTGAAACGTACCAAAATTTTGCGCTACTTTTGCTGCGAAACAAGAATTTTATCACGTACTTGCGGACGCAAGAAGAGTAAATTAGCGTTCCGCAGCATAATTGGTGGAGTACATAATCTGCGTTTAGCTTGCCCTGAGATCGGTCATGTGTAAAGAATTACTTGACGCAATAAATGATTTAAAAAGGTTTTGAAATTAGCTGGCTCCTCCCTATCTCTCACTATACAATTAGCACCGCAAATCTGTGGAAAATTGTAACATCATACTGACGAACGCTGTGCTATGGAGGTAAAGAAAATACGTTGCGCATAATAATGCTAAAATTGCAGCCCACTTTTCTACTTCCACTATTTACGAAAAATTTTCCTCATATCTTTAAAAACACCCTTTTGACCGGAATTCATCACCTGCAGAATAAAAACCACAGAATTAAATCAATATATTTCGCCAAAATATTAATCTATCGTTAGTGTTTCGACATTATAAAGTATGTTTTTATAAAGGTATAAGAGTTATCGGCGATCTTTTAAAAGATACATGATCTTATCCATGTTCATACGTACTTAAAAATCAAACTGATATTTAACACACATCCCAGCCACATTTTTTTAAATAATGCGGCAGGCACTTGTCTCTGACGGTTGACACCTCTCTGGCCCATGAAGACCCGCGAAGCTTTGCTGGCTACTTTAAAAGATTATGGGAGTTATTATGGGAGCACCATATAGGTGAGCCAGTATTGCTCCATATGAGAGAGATGACATGGAAACGACCAAGCCTTATTCGGGATTTGAACACAAGCCCACTGCGTGGTAGTTCAGAAAGCTAACCACTGTACGCTGTCACAATTAGAGCCTCCAAATTTTAACGTGAGCAGTCCCATAGCAATAAATTTCTAACCTGAATTGAAAATTTTCCGCTAAAACAGTTACTTTGTCAGTGGTATTTTAACAGTATAATAGTTTTTTTTAATATGTCAGTCTAAGGGCCTGTTCACATGGGAGTCCGTTGCGTTGCGTTAAGGAAAAGATGACGTTGAGACGAAAATAAACCAATCATATGCCTCCAAACGATTAGCAATGAAATTTTTAACGCCTATGATTGGTTTATTTTCGTCTCAACGTCATCTTTTCCTTAACGCAACACAACGGACTCCTATGTGAACAGGCCCTAAGGGTCTTAGAGTCAGAACATGAGAAAATTATGCCATGTCAAAATTACGTCATTTTGATGCATATTTGTAAAATTTACCAATTAGCGATATTATCAAATAAGAATATACTCCACGATGAAGCCGGTTTTGCAGTGCGAAATTTTCGTATTCCCCGAGACCTAAGGCCTATAGGTAAACAATGATTAAGAATTTTTAAATCATCCCGAAATGATTTGATAAACCTCAGATGTAAATGGAGATAACAAAGGCACTCAGTGAAGAGTAAAGCTACTAGAACAACGTAGTTACATAGTTCCACCGTTCCATATAAATGTATTAAGACTGGCGTTGTTAACGGTTTCATTCGCAGGGAATTTAGTTGTTGTTGTTGTTTCTAATGACCCCCCGGCCGAAGTCTATTCTAGACCAGGTCCATATAGGCAGGCTATCGGGCAGAAGGATGCAGCTCCGGTTTTATAATGACACCACAAGGGTCAGGAGTCCGATTTAGCCAGGTGCCACCTCAATTTTGACCGAGCACCGCCAGGGGTGACATCTGGCGGATCGTACTCTCTCCCACCTTCTCTAACTCCGTAGAGGAACTTTCCTGTCTACGGATTTAACGTGCCCATATCTGGTCTAGACACGGAGGTATTTAATGGAGAGTGTCGGGATTCGATCCGAGTACCGTCAGCACCGAAAGCCAGCACTCTCCCACAAGGCTACCCCGAGCCACGGAAATTTAGGGATTTTGTGATACCATGGAGGTTCGACTGTACAGCCACAGTTAACTGCAACTGTGCTGAAAAGAAATTCGTGATGAAATTAAATTTATGAGACAGTATTCATACGTCATGGTACGTTGCCCAAAATACCTGTACGTAAGTTTTCCCGTGATTTTACATACCGTGTTCTTTTTATACTATATTATTGTTTAAGGAAGTTCGAGTGAAGTACAGAGGAGGAAGTAGGATCTACACGTCAAGAAAATTGGGCAACTTAACTGCGTAAGAATTACCATACAAAGCCGCAATATTTATCAGTTACGTAGAAATATGTGACAGCCTACATAATCACATGCCAGCAAGAATGTTATAAAGGTAATAAATTTTTATCTGTAAATAGGGGAAAATGTGTATAGAGAAACGAGGAAGGCAAACGGGCGATGATGGCTATAATAAATGCTTAAAGAATGATTCCTTTTCCAGAAGGATTACGGGCGCCTTCATAAAACGACTGAAGAATTATGGACGCTTATCATGTTATGGCTTCTACCCATTGTAGTCATTTTTAGTCTGATTGATGAAGGCGCTTAGTTGCATGATCATGCTTTTCAGACAAAAAATGAAGCAGTCGCTGATGACTGAAAATAAAACACACCAGAGAATACTTGAAAAATGTTTTGAATAATAAGCCACGAATACAAGAGGTGGTTATATTAATCAGGAATGAAGGCTTCGGATATTAGCCAAATCACGAGTGTTTATGCATTTTCGGTAGCATTTCTGAATTACTATTCTCTTAATTAAGGTGATTTTCAGTTTGATCAATATTTAATGAAATTAAAAAGAGTTATCTTATTCCTGTAGTAGTTTAAAATTATATAAAATTGTTTTATTTAAATTTTAAAAAAGGTAGACTGATGGGATAATTCGTTCTTTGTAGTTTTAAGTCCGAAATATTCCCCTGGAGTCATCTGTAGTGACGTCCACACTCATGCCGACGTATTCATATAAACAAATATCACTCTAGAATACATTCGATTATAAATCGTAAAATTCCCTACTTTTGACCATTTCAGTGAAGGATTCTTCGCCATGTATAGTCCCAGAAGCATTCCGATGCAGAAGCTGAAGACATGACTGAGAGGTGACGTGTAGATAGTTTCTTCGAAGTGCCTATGGAAGATAAAATAATAATTATTTTCAAAACAGGATTCAGTCTTTTAATATTTCCAAGAATAGTTAATGATTAGTAGGAAATATGTGACTTGAGTTTCCTACTTAATTATCCAAAGAAAAAGAAATAAAATACTTTTCACTATACTTACCTTTAAAAGAGTCGCCAGGTTTTTCAACCAAGTTAAATTTCACATAGGGAATATTCCATATTTTGCGAAAAATCTCACACAAGAACATTTAATTTAAAAAAATAGATATCTACAGTTACTATACTCAAATTTATCATTTAAAATTCTCATCGTCCCTCGAACTTCGTGGAAACACACGTATCAGTTTCATTTGTCAAGTAGGAAACCCTTAACGTATACATACAACCTACTGCAACGTAAGTCTTTCACAGCCAAGGATTGGTACAAGAGTTACCAAAGTAATAACTTTTCTTTAAGTAAATGCAAACTTTCGTTTTCGAATCAAAGCGTAAAATATCTGGCATACTAGCAAATTCATCTTAATGTATAAAAAAAGGAAAAATCAGAAATTATTTAGTATTTTAGAATGTGGTCGAAATTTTGTTCAGAAAATATTTATTTGACATCAGACATTCCACGTTATGTGTGCATCAGCACTTTTAAATACCATTCTTGGACATTTATAGATAGACTTGAATGAGCGCAGCGACAACTCAAGTCTGACCTTCCTCGTCGATGCCGTGAATCCACGAACTTAATCTTTATATTGTAAATAGCCTGTATTTAGTCGAGAAATGCAATTAAAGCATTAAATACAAACAGGCTGGCAGTCTTTTATTTAAGGGAAAGTCCTTACAGGCCAAATGGGATAGTGGCGAAGTAGAGGAGGAGAGGGATTATTTCTTGGAAGGGGAGTCTCCTCCCAAGGAAACATCAGGCCCTTGCACGGGGATTCTCTCTCTTTTCTATCTCTTAACACCACCGATCCCTGTTGTAGACTCATATTGAGGGAATTTCTCTACAAACGTATAAAGAGGAACTTTCTACTGCCTACGTTTCAAAGTGTTTCTCGGGTGAGACATTGTTCAATCCAGGGGCGGCTCCAGTCTCGAGTTTTTTTTTTGGGTGTGTGTGTGTGTGTGTGGGGCAACGTCGGCTCTTAGGGTTATATATGTGGGAGCGAGTTACTTTTAGCCGCTAGAAAAGACGAAATACGCGAGTTGGAAGTACGCTCTCGCGGAGGAGAGATCGCTTTGCTCGAGTAGGAGCTAAGAAACCTCATTTCATTATATTATATGTTTAAGTGTCTTGTGTAGTGATAAAATAAACCCTGTGAGTGTGTATGAAGGCGTCGTTCCTCAGTTCCAGCACACCCCACAGGAAATTTGGGGGCCCGAGCCGGATGGACTAACGGCATCTTGGAAAATAGAATTAAAGCGCCGGGTTGGACTAGCAGTGATACTTTGAAAGCAAAAGTAAGGTACAATTTTTATGAACATTGTGAGCATGTTTAGTAATTTAAAAAACAAGAATTGAGGGTAGTCGCTGAAGAGCTTGGCCAGACGGTGCCAGCTGAAGCGAAAGTGGTAGAAATCAAAACTTTGATTGAAAGTTCTGACATTTTCAAAACCGACCCTGAATTTGTGCGGGGTACTATAAAATCGATCGTGGAGGATGAAAAAGCTAAAACCGCTGCAGAGCAGTCACAAATTGAACTTGAAAAGATAAAATTAGCCCGACTCGAGAAGGAGATTGAGCTTCAAAGACTAAAACTACACACACCTAGTACTAGTGAAATTTCAGATCGTTCTGTGCTTAGAGATTCTGAACCAGAATCGGATAATTTAGAGACTTTGATTAGAAGTGTTAAAACGTTAACAATAGCTGTCCCTGAGAAACCGGAAGCTCTGCATTTGTTTTTCAAATCACTTGAAAAAGCTTTTAGTACCAAAAACGTTCCCGTTAAGTTGAAATCGGAAGTACTAATTAACCTATTGCGAGAAAAGGGTAATAATGTTCTAGCTTACGCTACCGAAGAAGAAATTGTTGATTATGATAAATTAAAAGCATTAATTTTAAAAGAATTTCAGCCAACGCCACGCGATTGTTTAAGTAATTTTAAAAATGCGGTGAGAAATCCTAATGAATCGCACGTTCAATTCTCTTCGCGTTTAAGTGCGACATTCGATTACTATTGCCAGCTAAGGGAAGTTGATAATTTTAAGAAATTGTGTGAGCTTATAGTTTCGGACAAATTGTATGAAACATTAGATTTTAAAACTAGGGAGCACATTAGTATTCGGGAGGGTAAAAATTTTTTTAAGCCTAATGAATTAGGGAGAGAATGTGATTTATATTATTCATCTAGAGGAAAGTCTTTAGCCGAGGTCAATAATACGCGAGTGAATAATACAATAAACAAAAGGTCTAGCTTTAACAAAAACTATTCTAAAAACACAATATAATTTTAAGGAATCACTGAGTAACCCTGTCGAGCGAATTTCCGAAAGAATCTGTTATGTTTGTAGTGATAGAGGGGAATAATTTCATTTCGCGCGAAATCGTCCTAAACGTTTTGAAAAAAGTGGAAATCCATAGAATAAACGGGAAAATATAGCATAAGGACTGAAAAGTAAATCGGATAGTACGGCCGAGAACGAGCTAGAATATATTGATTTATTCGTGGATGGGAAAAAAGTGAAATGTTTGAAAGATTCGGGAAGTGAGCTGGTTGTTTTGAGAAAATCTCTCTTTCCTGATAAACATTCTACTGGGGAATTGCAAATCCAAAGTTGTTTTGGCAACGTGATCAATGCTGACACGGCGACTTTTCAGTTTGCTTTATGCGAGAGTGACGAGCGGGTTGACCTTGAAGCGGTGATCTGTTCCGAACTTATAGTGGAGGGGATATTTACACCTAAATGATTACAATTACTCAATAACTCCTGTGTAGGTGACACTGTGGTTTCGGAAAGCAGCAATAATTCTTTGCCTGTCTCGAGAAACTTTTTGTTTTTTATTTCGGCAGCTGTAGATCAGAGCGAGATGGATTTAACACACGTTGTTGATAAGGGATTGCGTAATACTATTTCTGGTTTGATTAAAGATTACACACCGCAGAAAAAGCCACGTGGCACAGATTTAAAAATGAATATCGTATTAAAAATGATGACATACCTGTTTCTCAACGATCCAGGAGAATTCCTTTTGCAGAACAAAAAATTGTCGATAAACAAATAGATGAATGGTTAAGGGATGGGATTATTAAACCTTCCTGTTCGGACTATTCTTCGCCTATCGTTTTGTGTAAAAAACGGGATGGAACTTTGCGGTTATGCGTGGATTTCGGGAAGTTAAATAAGAAAGTAGTTAAAGATTCATTCCCAATGGCTCAAGTGGAGGAAGTTTTAGATCATTTGCGTGAAGCAAAGGTCTTCTCAACGTTAGACTTGAAAAACGGTGTTTTACATGTTCCCGTGCAGGAACAATGCACGAAATATTTGGCTTTTATTACTCATGCTGGTCTTTACGAATTTTTTAAAGCTCCTTTTGGTTTGTCAACCTCCCCAAGTGTATTTCAGAGATTCATTTACAGTGTGTTTAGGGAATTAATGCGGGATAACACTGTTGCTGTGTATATGGATGACTTTATTATACCGTCACGTACTGAAGAAGAGGGTTTAGAGAAGTTGAAACGCGTTTTAGGAGTAGCCAAGGAGTACGGTTTGGAAATTAATTTTAAAAAATGTCAGTTTTTAAAAAGAAAAATAGAATTTCTGGGGTATATTATTGAAGATGGTACAATTCGTCCCTCCCCTGATAAAACTTTGGCGGTTAAAAATTTTCCAGAGCCCAAAACCTTAAAGCAAATTCAGATCTTCTTGGGTCTGACGGGGTACTTCAGAAAATTTATTGCCAATTACTCTAAAATTGCCAAACCCCTGAGTGACCTCCTTCGTGACGGGGTAGAATTCAAATTCGGAATTGAACAAAATGAAACATTTAACAGACTGAAGGAACTTTTGTCGACAAGCCCTGTTCTTCACATTTTCAAACAAGGAGCCCCACTAGAACTGCATACGGACGCAAGCAGCCATGGCTTCGGCGCCGTGTTGCTCCAAAAATCTGGTGATGGACAATTACACCCCATACACTTCATGAGCAAAAAAAACGACCCCCCAACAAGAAAAGCTATGCAGTTATGAGCTTGAAGTTTTAGCTATAGTACAAGCTCTAAAATAAATTCAGGAACTATCTTCTGGGGTCCAAAATCAAAATTATTACGGACTGTGATGCTTTTCAGAAGACTATGTTAAAAAAAGACCTAACTCTCAAGGTGGCGAGATGGGCTTTACTTCTTGAAGAGTTTGAATACGAAGTCGTTCACAGAACTGGACAGCAAATGAAGCACGTTGACGCGCTGAGTAGAAACGCGGTCATGATGATTACTCGTTCTCAGGGAGAAGTTACCGCTAAAATTGCAGCTGCGCAAAATAGTGATGAGCGCCTCCAGTTGTTAAAATCCTTAGTCGAGCAAGGACTCAAGGAAGACTACGCGGTAAAAAACGGTGTACTATATAAGTACGAGAATGGCCGTGAACTACTTGTGATCCCCGAAGCGTTGGAGCTAGAAATCCTCCGAGGTATCCATAGCAAGGGACATTTCGCAGTGTCTAAAACGGAAGATCTGCTGAAGATGGACTTTTATATTCCTAGCCCCAGAAAACGAATTGAACAAGTCATTGCAAATTGTGTAGAGTGCACATTGTGTGACAGAAAACGAGAGAAGGGCGAAGGTTTGCTGAACCCTATACCCAAAGAGAGTATTCCGTTGAGAACTCTTCATTTAGATTTTATTGCACCTTTACCGTCAACAAATAAGAGCTATAATCATATCTTGTCCGTTGTTGATGCATTTACAAAAATTGGTCTGGCTTTACCCAGTGAAGTCTACATCAACCCAAGATGTCTTGCAGAAGTTGAGACTGCAACAAGCGATTTTCGGTAATCCTTCGAGGGTAATAACAGATAGAGGTGCGGCTTTCACCTCCAAGGACTTTGAACAATACTGTTCGCAAGAGAAAATTCGACACGTATTTACAACTACCGGCATTCCACGGGGGAATGGACAGGTGGAGAGAATTCATTTGACTTTGATCCCAGTCCTAGCCAAATTGTCCACTGAAGATCCTACCAAATGGTACAAGCATGTCGCAGATGTCCAGCGGATCTTAAATAGCACGACGTGCAGAAGCACAAAGAATTCACCCTTTGAGATCCTCACCGGTGTAAAAATGAGAAATCGAGAGGATCTGAAGATCGTAGAAATTCTCGAAGAAGAAGAAACGAACTGTCTGATGAAGGATAGAGAAGATATAAGAGAAGAGGCTAGAAAGAACATTCAAAGAATACAGGAAGAGAACAGAAAAACGTATAATAGAAAAAGAAAAAAAGGCGCAGGGGTACAACGTTAATGACCTGGTGGCCATACAACGCACGCAGTTTGCAAGCGGTCTAAAGATAAAACCAAAGTTCTTTGGACCATACCGAGTAACAGCAAAAAAGGGCAACGATCGGTCCGAAGTGGAAAAAGTAGGACAACATGAAAGTCCCGGTTGCACCTCCACAGCAGCTGACCACATGAAGCCCTGGTCGGTTCCAGCTTAAAACTGTGCAGATTCTGAACACTCCATTTTCTTTTCTTTTTTTTTACTTTATATTGTTATTTTTCAGAGACTTTCAAGATCCATAGTTTGATGTTGACTGTCGTTTTCGAGGCCGAAAACGGGAGTCAGGATGCCGAATGTGGGAGCGAGTTACTTTTAGCCGCTAGAGGGCCCTCCCACCACTTCCTGTTTGAAGACGACATACGCGAGTTGGAAGTACGCTCTCGCGGAGGAGAGATCGCTTTGCTCGAGTAGGAGCTAAGAAACCTCATTTCATTATATTATATGTTTAAGTGTCTTGTGTAGTGATAAAATAAACCCTGTGAGTGTGTATGAAGGCGTCGTTCCTCAGTTCCAGCACCCCCCCCCCACACACACTCACTCACACACACACACACACACATATATATATATACAGTGGACGCTCGTTAATTCGAACTCATAGGTTCTCAGAAAAAAGTTCGAATTATCCGAAGTTCGAATTATCCGATGTTAAGAGAAAATATATAACTTTAAATGTGTATCACTGAAGAAGAAACTCTCCTAGTATGTATAACCCCAGAAAATATATTATACTATGTTATCTAAAGTTAAACATATTAAAAAGCAATAGAGATTTACCTTAATCATAAAATGAAGCAAAATATATGCAGTATAAAGTAAACTTTTATTAAAAATATGAATTACACTTTGGGGAAAAACTGTAAAATGGATGTTTGTTTCTGTTTATGATGCCTACATTGTTCAGCCAGCTTCTCGATTTGAAGTAAACATTTCAATTCATTTTCAGAGGAAGGTTCCATCTGAATAAATGCTTTCAGAGTTTTAATAGAGTTCATTATGGCTTTGTCCATTATGGCCGCATTAAAAATATCTTTTGGCAGGTAAGTAGAGAAAAGACCTGGCAGTTTCCTACCGATATTAGTGCATACGTCTTCGTTTACATCAGAGCTTTGGCCACATACAGTCTGATAAGAAATATTTTGCCTTGATTTAAATCGAGAAAGCCATCCATCACTGCATTTAAAATCTTCAATAACCATTCGACTTGCCAATTCATCAGCCTTCGTCAGCACTAGGGGGTCCATTTATCGGAAAATTTCGAGATCTAACATCCTGGAACCATAGCAGTAGAGCTTTTTCTAGAACTTCTTGGGACGTATTTCCTATGCGTTTCCTTCCTCTAGCAAATTTTGATTTTTCCCATGAATCTAAAATTGACTCCTTGTTTTTCAAATTAGTTGACAAGGCATTTTTTTAAATTCCATAGTCAGCCGCTAACTTTGTTTTACATTCGCCATTCTCTACTTTTTTTTAAATTTATACCTTTGTCTCCAAAGTTAGGGTTTTGTACTTTCCACGTGTAGACATCCTGAATTTTTACACGTTCACACCACACAATGAGGAAAAAAACTAGACCACATTAACTTGTCTGCACTGCAGTTATAACTGACGCAGCTCCCTAGAATCTGTAGTAAAGACTAGTTTTTCTGAAATTCTAAGAAAATCGATCCAAATAAAAGAAAATTGCTTTATCCGTTTAGCACTAATAAGAAGGACAATAGCTACTAACGTTTAGCGGACATGCAATAGTATAGGAATGCAGGCATGTGCCTCTTTACACAGAAAAGAAATTTTGACACACAAAATAATAAATACAGTGTGTATTTTCTCCATTAAACGAGGAAAAAGAATTTTTTTTGTCAAATTTTTGGTTCGAATTAACCGAAGTGATAAAAATTTAGTTCGAATTAATGAGATATTTTTAACATTAACTCCAATACAAGTTTTTTGGGGCATTTGGATTAGTTCGAATTAACCGAAAGTTCGAATTAACCGAGTTCGAATTAACGAGCGTCCACTGTATATATATATATATATATATATATATATATATATATATATATATATATATATATATATATATATATATATATATATTTATTTATTTATTTATTTATTTATATATATATATATATGTCAGAAATTAATTGGGAAAAGAATAATTAAGTTAAATTTAAAGGGGGCTTAGGAATTAATCATTTTCATGGCGTGAAAAAGCCACTAGTTTTCATATTTCAAGACGCGCTATGGATGAAATCAGGGGAATACCCGTTTTCAGTAATTGACCTTCGATTCGCGGTGAAATGAAGCTCAATGCAGATAGATTATTTTTAGGTACTGCACAGGTTTGGCGGGAAGAAACTTCTAGAAAATTCTAAATTGGGCTCTGCGCATGTGCCGGGAGAGTGGACGCACGGTTTTGACCCCGAAATCGGGAGAGCGGGATTAGCATTTGGATTGAGTGGTCACGCGTCACAAGGGTGAGATGATTACTTGGAAATCTAAATTCTGCGTGGATTGAATTCGAGGGTATTTAAATTAATTGTTGGAATAAACTTGTTGGATGTAATTAATTTGTAATCATTTACCACGGCCTATGTTTACTGACTGCAATATTATTAATAAGTATTAGGGAGTTCAAGAGGGATTTACGATATAAAGAGAACGCTACGGCCCGGCATTTAGTCAGACTCGTCATATATATATATATATATATATATATATATATATATATAAGAAATAAACATCGGCTCATTTTAAATTTAAACTCATTTAGTATTAGGTCTACGATTATATAATTTTAGGCTATGATAAAAAATACGCCGGGTATTTTTGGGAGGGGCAATTGCCCCTACTGCTCCCCCTCTTGAAGCCGCCAATGGTTCGATCATTAAGGAAGTCCACATTTTGGCTTGCTAGAGCTTTGTCAAGGTTATAATCTTCAACAGAGTTATTTTAATTAAACCCATTTAGAACACATTTTATGAGACGAATGCCGAGAAAACGTCGAGTACCGAAGTATGACTGTGCCATTACCAGTGAGAGCAAGAATCTGCGTGAGTCAACTTGCATCATTTTAGGGTTGCAACAAGTTTGAGACCTTAGCGCAAAAGTCAGATGTATGTAGTCAACGGAATGACCCAGAATAATTTTCAGTTTGTGTGTTTCTGCTAATGCTCCACTTTACCAAAATATTCATCCGAAAAAAAATTAAAAAATTGCTCATAGAGGCATATTAGATATAGAGACGAATTTTGAATTTTAAAATGTTCGTAATATAGATCATACGCAGTATAAATATGTTTTAGTATTTCTCAAAAAGTTGAAAAGTTTTTTCCCTTCACATTTCGATTAAACCATCTGCATGATACGGCAAAGTTATAAATTATAACTAGCTATTATAAGTTGAAAATGTTTTTAACTTACTCTCTGTTATGGTAGTAGTATATAGCATATGTTGGTGGATAGTTGCGTACCGCAGTCAATATTCCGAGGGCTACGTTGCACCCTATGCCAGTTAATATGGTCAAAACAATGCCACACTTGGGACACCTGTAAAAAGTTGATTAAAACAAGATATATCAATCTGAAGAAAGCCTTTATAAAGAAAGTGTGTATCATCAAATGTATAACATAATTTCAGCGATAAATACAAATTATTAAAGATAAGTAAAAAATAACATCATTTGATATTTTCTCAATGACGATAATTTTTATTGTTTCTGTTTTATATCTTAAAAGCTTTCACCATGTTCGATATTATAAATGCATTCGAGAAATATCTTATAAATGTAAGAGTATGTTAAATATGGACTTAAATTATAAACTTACTTTGATATTATCCACAGCAAAATAGCTCCAATAATGGAGACTTGCATTAAGCAAGGAATAAACCATAGATACAAGAAATTCTAAAAGATAAAGAAAATCAATTTAATTTTGATTAATTACATATTATAACCTATTTTTACATTCAAATTGAAAATAAAAATTTGTTTCATTCTGTAATGATTATTTTCTTAATAGTTTTTTTCTTAAATTGTGTACGATATAAATGGTGCAAATTCGGTAGTGCGTATCTCTTAACTATTTAACAAGATAAGCTTTTAGAAGGAGAACAAGGATTTTCTTATTTCTATGAAATTCTATAGGTTTCAATTGCTTAAGACAATTGCTTTAAATTTCTTTTTTTTTCTACCGATCATAAAAAAAACAAAATTTTAAAAACGCAAATTTTTGTACTGAAAACAGTAAGATTGTTTTTTTTTTCTTACAAAAATTTAATATTAAAGTTAAACGCATTTTCTGAGATCCTTGTGTATCATCGACATTATCACGCCCTCAATTTTGCCCTTTGTATCGGGAAGTTTATGACTTTTGTTAAGGGCTTTCTTATCGAAGCAACCAAAACTGCTAAAGATGCAAATTTCGGATTCACATTTTAAAGTATGTTTTTGAAATGATGCTATCAGTTTCTCTGCGATGTTGTTATTTTCACAAATTCAAATCAGATGTGTAAGAATTCTGGAGCACTTTATTTTTAAGGTGATTACATATATCTTGTCACGTTTTAAAGTCCATTTAAAAATACTCAATATTTTCATATAGTGCGAAATTTAACAGAATAACTTGTTTTTAAAAGTTTCCAAATTAAAATTGTTTAAATAATTATTTTCAAAATTAAATACACGCGTACATTTAGCATTTACTAGAGGGTATGGATCAATTTTATTCTCGTAATACATGGCTTGAATAATAACTAATGCTGCGAGAAATCAATGGTTTATCAATATGACGAGGACGCTGGCATTCAGTACCAGAGTCTGGCATGGATGTTTGTAGTCGTTCGGAATCAGCTTTAAACTGTAGGTCCCGATTTAATTAGTCCTCGAAAGTGAGCCGAAGAAAATGACCGTATCGTGCCAAACCAAACCTAAATTTATCAACATGGAACCAGTTTTAGCTGCGACAAAACGTTTTCCCTTAACAGTCACTGTTTCTATTTGGAGAAAAAAGGTTAGAAAAGTCATGAAATGGGCCGTTCATTTCATGAGTTCTTCTGTGTTATGTGTTTCATGAGTTCTTCTTCATATGTTAAGTTTCTCCTGTTGCTCCAAAATTAGCAAAGTCTACGCTTACCTTAGTTATAGCATTAGAGACTAGGTTGACTCTTACTTCTATATTTTTCTAACAACTTCCCTCTTTTGTGCAGTGGCGGATCACCACACAGGCGCAAGAAGCGAGTGCTTAGGGCCTTCGAAAGTTAGCAGCTTCAAAAAGAGATACATTCTGAATATCTAGGGCACAGATGCCATCTTCATCTGGACAATTTGCCGTTCGTCGAATGACAAACGGTTTAAGTACAAGATTTTACTACTTAATAACTGACCAATGTAATTTCCTTTTCGAGTGGGAGAAAATATCCAAAGTAATAAATAACATTTATTAATAGTACTTAGAACAAGTGAGCCTCTGAACTAACTAGATTACGCTTGGGAGCTTCAAAAGGCTTCATGGACCAGTACTTTTGTGAGGTAAATAATATAATTTGGTGTTGTATTGGGTCTACCAACTAAAAAAAATCGTCAAAATCATTCATATAGTCATCATAACGAGGAAAAAAAGAAAACCAAACCAGATACGGAATATCCTGTGTTAAAACTGTTGCAACGAGATCGACGTACCTGGTCTTTGACGGCAAGGAAGTTATTGAACATCAACACGTAGGTCCACCACCACTTTCTCGTGTTATCGGCCGCCACGTCGAAAATTTCCGCCCATACAGGACCCGAGCCGATAAGTGGCAGAAACACTATGATGCCCAGTATCACCAACATGGAGGGGCACAACCTTAGTAGCAGAGAGAAAATGTATACATACATTATACATAAAATACGAACACAAAAATTAATGCAAAACAGTAGAAAATAAATGCATACATAATGTCAATAGAGCTATGTCGAGCAAAAGAATATCAATAATTAAATCATCAAATGCTTGAAAGAATTTCCCTGGGTTTATGTTTTATTAAGCAATGAAACTTCTTACACTGCAAAGAATGATATTTTGGGGCGATCTGGCAAATATTTAACTGGAAGAAAAACACAAATAATCACCGCCCTCCCCTCTAAAAAAATATAAGAATAAATAAATAAACAAATAAACTGAATGGCATGTATTGGTATCATATAATTTCTATGAAAGATACGTATACTATTAAACAGTTTTTTTAAACACCCTTTTCTTTTAGTTGACAGATGTAAAACGTACCGACATAAAAAAAGTTAATGTATTTGTACACATTCGGAGGTGATTTTTTGAAAAAAAAATTTAATTTTGTCTTTTTATCTATTTTTATAATGAGATGTAAGTTAAAACTTGGAAAAATGTATAAAAGTTTATCTGTTACATTAAAATAATTTTTTTCCTGGAGAAAAATGGGTGCAAATTTGACATTTCTGCAAAACATGTTTACTCCTAAACAAACAAATATAGTACCCTTTTATAAATTGGAGAATGAAGATAATAACTTTCTATAAGGAACAGAGTATTCGCAACATAATATTCTATTTATCTCAGATGCTGTAGCATTTAAAGTACTGATGTACAGAAAAATTGCTTCGAATTCATTGCCATTTGCAATTCATACCAATGTAAATAAAAAACTAATTAATCTACAATGATGATCGTAGTTTATTCCCTTTAAAAACATTTGAAGAGCAACTCTTTAAAATTTTAAGGCATTTTATCGATGACTTTTTACTGTGGGATGTTTTGAGTCAACAGAAATGATGAAAATATTCATTTTGAGAAAAAAACTACTTCCGGTTATAAAATTCTTTGACAACTGTTTGAAAACTGCTGTTACTCAGCTCTCGAAAATGTCATTTCAAAGTTATACAGAATACTTTAAGTGTTCATTTATGTATTAAAGTAAGAAACCCTTTATGAAAACATCATAGGGTAGCCATTCAGCTCGATAACTGCTCTAGGAGTTCAAAATTCGTTCTTCTGTTGAAGATTAATATCCTGCACCATTTTCAACAAAAGATTAATTTTTTTTGTACAAACAAAAAAAATTTTGAGGCTTCGACACAGCTGTTTGACTGAATTTTCCTTGTTTTTTGTCATTTTACTATATTGCAAAGATATGCAATAAATAAATGAAAAACCATAACATTTTAATATCTCGAAATACCAGAAAAGTATTAAATGTTTTCAAGCGCTAATTTTGGAACTGATATTAGAAATCTATTACACGCTCTACGTTCGAAACTTCGCTCTGACCATTTTTTTCCTCTGTTGTTATTTCCTTGAGCTCTCGTTCTCTTTTCCTTTTTTTTCTGTTTGTTCCACTATCTATTCTCTTTCCTACGTTCGTTTTTATATTTGATCGCTGAAGTTTTGCGTGCATTGCTAAATTTTTCTACAATGGAGGACTTTTTTTCGAATTATAATGATATCGAAACTGTATTCATATCGTTCCTTCAACTGAAAATATGAAAGATGTACTTAGCTATAAAAATGTGTGACTAATCAAGAGATAGAGTTAAAATTAATATCGCCTCTCTATAAGTTTTCTAAAGAACTTCAAAACACAACAGGTTTAGGTTTAAACTATTGCTCTAAATTTTAAATTTTGTGTATTTTAATTAAAATACACTAAATTACACTAAATGTTTATTTAATATATATATATATATATAATTAAATTACATTACATTAATTTTTACACTAAAATTAAGAGAGCAAGATTCATTTAAAGTCGCTATCTGTTCAGTATACTCTAGATTCTTTTGACAGCTCTTTTCCATCCAATATCAGCGATCTGACCAATGGTGCTGCCCAAAGCATAAAAAGTTCAGAAAACTAAATCATTCCAAGATACAACATAAATGTAGAACGTAAATTATATTCGCAATGAATTTCGAGTTTTTTTTATTTTAATTTATTAATAAATTATTTTTAAAAATCTCTTTCCTTGATGTTTATTCCTGTCGTTATACCCATCTTCAGTTAGCAAAAGCACATAATGAAATTATTTTTTTCTCTATTTTTAAACTGGGAAGGTAAAAATTATAAACTGTCTGTAATTTATGTAAAGAAAAATCTTTTCAGGTTTATCCATGATATATACAACTCCCTAATGCACAACTGGATACATAATATTAAAATCATTAATTATACAAGTGGTAACTGCTAATAACACAACATACAGCAGAAAATTATCGTTTTGTTTTATTAGGCCTATAATTGCATCTCTGCAGATGAAAAATACGGTGCTAGTTCATTTGTGTTGTTGTTATTTTTTAAAGAATGACTTCATCTATCTCTATTTCAATCTGTAGTCGTTTTCCTAGTTATAGAGGAAAGAAATACCAGTTATTGATGAATCATGATGAGATATTAATAAATGACATTATACTTTTATACATTGAAGCTGCAAAAATCAACGCATCATGTCTTTTAAAAAAATGACGATGAATTTTTGAGGAAAGCATTTAAATAGGTTACTACCTCAAATAACGGCGAACGATGATTTTGATGACGTTGACGTTGACCTCTTTCTGCTCCCTACGGAAACGTGGATACGACAGGAACAAGCCTCTATAAAAATTGGAAAAGAAAAAGGTAACCACATAGTCACAAGCTTATCGACGGAGTCTATTAGGTACAATCTATATATATAAAACAGTTCCGTAACTGACTCATTCATTCATTCACTGACTGACTGACATACAACGCACAGACCAAACCGCTGGACCTAGAGGGCTGAAATTTTGCATGGCGATTCTTCTAATAGTGTAGGGGTGCACTAAGAAAGATTTTTCAAAAATTGTTCTTAGATTTTTTAAAATTTAATTTTTAAGCTGTTTTTTAAACTTTTTTTATGTTTGCATTTAAAATAATACATTGAGGGTTATAAAATTTATATCACGAGAAAGGTCATAAAAATTCCTTCAAAATGAAATTTTTTTCGAATTTTTACCTCCATTTCCTGATTTTTGGTGAATTTTTAAATATTAATTTTTAGAATTTAATTTATTAAATGCCGATCACGTGATTTCTTTCCTGGCACTTTCAATAAATTTATCGTCACGTGCGTAACAACTAAATAGACAAAAAAATATTTTTTTCTCTTTCTAATGCAGCAGACGATTGGATATTATAAAAAAAAATGCATATCCCTTACGATTTTTTTTATAAATATATATATATAGATAGATATATATTTTACATCAATTGTATACATTGATCATCGCATTTATTATAAATATATATATTTATTTTTTGGCATAAATTGCATACGTTGACCGTATGCAATTTATGCCAAATTGCATACGATCGAAATTCTTCATCTATAATTTAAAAAGTAAGTTGTCTGTGTTAAAAGAAATGCTTTTAATATCATTATCTTTTGATAAATTTGAGAACTCTAAAAAAATAGTTGAAATTTTACATTCATTCTTTTCATAAAAATTCGCAGCAGGGTTTAAACAACTTTTTACCTTTAGAAAAATACTTTTGTTGAAAACAATTAATTCCTCTATCTACCAACAGATGGCAGCAATGGGATTTTAAATGAACGCACCATCTTGTGTTTAAAGTGTACAATAAATATACTACGAAATATAGATAAAAATAGGGAATTATTTTAACTTGATAACCCGTGTCTCGGTCATTACGAAAATTGTTTCATTTCAATCTAGTCATATCAAGGATATTATGTGAATACATTGAGAGCTAGCTGCTTTAACTAAACTGAATCACAGACAAACTCAGATTGTCCGGTATTAAAGGAATTCAGAAAATGGAAAATGCTTTTGATCCGTAATAATACATAAAACAGAAAAAAGATAATTATTACGTTTTTGAAAATGCAGCGACATTTTGTATGATCCAACTTCTATAAATTTATTATTTGTAATTAAATGTTGAATTCTCGCTTTCGAGAATAGATTTTATTTCTGCGATACATTTATCTAAATATTTTGAATATAATTCAGTAAATCTCTCTAAATCTCTCTCACTCTCTATGTATATATAAATATATATAAAGCTTGAGGTTGACTACTACAACTTAGTTAGACCGCATTTTCATATAACTATGTTTAATGTGTTCATATCACAGAATTTAATTGTAACTTCTAAGATTCATTTTATATCAGTAGTGAAATCTATTTAGCTAAAATTGATACTCCTGACCCCATTTTGTTTTTGTAAACTCCATTGTTCTATCCAGACTGAAAAGTAGGATACGTTACAGGTATGTGATTTCGGAATAAAAAATATAGAATGAAAGCTAATCGATAGTCCGCTTTAGGTGTCTTTCATGATGAAATTCAACCTGATTTTCGTGTAATTCCCTTTTTCCCTAGTTTAATGATAATCTCATAATGTTGTGGAATTAAAAGTAAGTTCAGAGGCATAAAGAGTTTTGATTTTACGCTTGTTGACATTCACTGAAAATTTCAATAAATCTGTTATTAGAATAAATTATTACTGAAATTAAAACACAAGACCTTTCTTATACATGTTTTCTTAAAAGGGGGAATTAGACATACGCTAACCAAATTATTTTGATTTATCTTAAATTCGGTAATTAAATTATTTCAATATATCACGCCTGCGGTGACAAAACTATTAACTACTTGGAATAAAACAATCCATTAAAAAATTCCCACACAATATTTTAAAACACTACCACTGTGGATATTTAAATACGTTTAAAATACAAATACATGTTACAGATGCATGAAACAAAATGTTCAAAACAAATTCACTGCATTTAATTGTTTATTGTACTCTTTTCTCCTTTTTAGACTTTTAAAAATAATTTAGTACGTGTTAGACCATTCTTTTTAACTTAATATTCAAACAGTGCCACACACATCTACAGGTTGAGTAAAAAAAAAAGAAATCAGTATAATTTGCTGCAAAATATAATATTTATATTTTAAGCTTGTAATATATGTTTACAGAAAATTTTATCATGGTTTTAAATGAAACGATACTTACGAGAACAAGAAATAAGCTTCGATACTGATGCCCATCGTCGAAAGAAGGGTGAATTTAAAATCTTTCAAATAATCTCCCAGAAATGCTCCATGACCTAAAGTTACAGAATAGGCAGCATTGAAGAAAGAAATTTCAATCGTAAAAATAAAAAGCCCTTCAAGCATTTGTAATAAAATAAATAGTTTAAGTATCGAAAATCTGAAATAACTGCTAAGTACAGCATTTGCAGATTTTTCTCTAAATATAAAATAGTAACAGCTTTCTGTTGCATTAAATAATGTACATATTAGTATGGGATTTAAGGCTATTATGCATTTGTTTCAGACGACACTTGGCAGACAGTGTAATAGGTGTTGTAACGTCCTCGGTGGAAAAAGAAGACACACGAGAGACTATTAATTAACACAGAGCTTGTATTAAATAAAAAACTGTACACTATGTACAAAACAGAGAGTCTAGGCTCCTCTGCATATGAGAGGTTCTATAGGAACCACAATATCTCCTACAAGTTCAACTTCATACTTGTACTCTCAACAGAGATGTATCTCTCCACTCGTAAAATCGGGAGCCGAGAGAGGAATTTTTTCAGGCACTCGGTCCGCAACGGCGCATTCCCGCACCGTATTCGACGGGCAAATTCGAGGCTCAATATCCAGCCACCTTCTCTCCTTGCTTCCCAAAAACTCTCCCCGTCTCTTTTCAGCCAGCTGGCCGAAGGGGGGGGGGGACGCAGGAGCGACCCACGATCGTTTCTCGGAAACGGGAAGAATTCGTAAAGGGATGGGCTTTTGCTTGGGTTTTCCCCGAAAAGGGCCAAGACGTAACAGTGTACATGAAAAATTATCGGTTTAAAAATATTAGAGTGATCAGCTCTGTTAACTTCTCTCTTGAAGTGTCTCATTATGGAAACTCTTGGGTACTATTTTATGCAACCTAAACTGCAATAGTATAATTATAAAAAGCTCTGGTATCTACATAAGTGCATAATAAGGATATTTTATCCTACTTTTATCAAGAATCTTTCATTGACCTAATTGGTCATACAATCCTATACAGTCGAATATCGTTATAACGAACTTCAAGGGACCAAAGGTTTTGTTCGCTTTATCCGGTAGTTCGCTATATCCGAACCATTAAAAAAAAGCTAGAGTTCACAAAATGTGTAACTCATTAGTTGCAATGTGTATTCCATAATGATTTATTAAAAAATGATAAAATCTATTGAAATTATTATTAATGAATTAAATCAACTAAAATCGATTACATTAAACTGACACAATGCTAATAAAATTACGAACAATAGGAAAATGACGGGACCAAAATTTTCGTTCGTTATATCCGTGAGTTCGTTATATACCGGGTTCGCTATAACTTGGTTCGACTGTATTCAAGAATGAATCAATTACATCTGCAATATTAGTTATTATTTAAGACTGCGATATTATTTTTTAAGACTTAAGTTATTATTTAAGACGCACTTTTGGGCTCACGAAGTGGTATAACAGATGAAATATTATACATTTCTGTCATTCTTAAGAACTTGTAATTATTCCATAGAAAGCTAATGGAATTGCTTATTCAGGAGTGTTTACAACATATATATATGTGTGTGTATGTGTGTTTGTTTTAAACTAAAATGTTCCCCCTTAGCAAGGACGAAAACGAATTGAGCTCACTAGACTATAGTATGAATATAGGAAAGAATGCAATTTCTGTCAATGTTAGTTATTTTTAGGCATTATGACATATCTCTCTTTTGTTTCTATCTTCATAAATTTGATCGTAACACTTAATTGATCAAAACAGTACTAGCTAAATGATAAATATGACATCCTGTATAATACGATATCCATTGCAAAAACAACTTCGATAATTTATCCACTAATCGTTGTGACCGAAACGATAGAGCCTTTTCCGTACTGGCGAAAGAATCATTATTATTCTTATTTTTAGGCTCGGGCTTCGCCTAGCTACGCTCAAGCCATCCGTGTAACATATTTATGTACTTCGGGCCCCACAAAAGAAAAAAAAAAGCCTACAAATGTATTAAATTCAAGTGAACAAATTCGTTTCAATTTTCATTCCCGTCGCTGCCGACAGATGGCAGCACCACTGCCCCAAATGATTTGGTTTCTCAGCAGTGAGTGATTTTAGAATGAAAATATCTCTAAAACTATTGAATTAACAGAATAAATGTACGCAGAAAAAATTATCAGTTTTCGAAGCTCTTTCCAAATATGTAACATTTATGTACTTTCATGAGAAAAAAAATTACACCGTTTCCTGTATATTTGTCGGCCATTTTTTTTCGAGGATTGGCCCGCCCGGATGAGTTACGATCACGTGATCTCTCGACTTCCACTTGTCTCTTTATTAGTATAGATCAGTGAATAAGATTTGCTACATATGGTTTTTCTCTATAAGTTGGATATTTTGACAAAATGAAGAGAAGGTTCTGTACTTACTAGTAAACTGGAGAAAGAAAGGCATGAAGTAGGTGTGATATATAACGACCAAAAACGTTCCCATGACGTACATTCCATTGACTACGGGAATCTCGGCACCTCCGGAGCTCTTCTCTGATTTTAATAATTTTTTCGTGTTGCTGTATAGGGAGAAAGCCAGCAGAAACTGAACAAACTTATCTGTCGGGAGAGAAGGCAGAAATTTAACTGCAGTAAACTTACAGTTATCATCTCATGTACAATGGGAAATATTTTGAGTGAGTCAAGATTATTATAAATTGGGAAATAAACATTTGATATTTTATTTACAGTTTATATTAATCAAAAAGAAATTAAGTTTTACTTGCAGAAATAAATCAGTTTACAATTTCTTGCAGTTTTAAGTAAATATGACTCTTTACATCTTAGGAAGACATTAAAATTTTCTTCAAAGTACGGAATAGTACGGAACACAGGGATACAAGGGACTTTCGAAATAGCAAAATTCGACCGAATTCACGAATTTTTTTTTTGTCCCCAAAAAATCTAGGTGGGTGTAAGCTTTGATCACAAAGTGAAATTTTCTCTATCAAATGACTTTTAAGCGTTTTATTTACATTTTTAAAAAGTGGGCGTGGCATTTAAAGGGCATTTAAAGGGCATTGTGATGGATTGTTTCGAATGCGTGTTAAATTTCTTCTGATTTCTTCCAAATTTCTCAGGACAGTCAATTGAAGTGTTTGTCACAAAACGTAGCATAATTCTTTGAATCGACAAACATTTGCTAAATTTATAGACCATGAAATGAAGTAGAAGCATGCGAAAACTTAAAAATTAAAAGGCATATTTAATTATTATTTTTTTTATGGGTTTTATGTCATACAAATAAATTTCAATGCACAGTTATGTTTATATATAGATATGGTAAATTCATAAAAAAAATTGAGGTTTTTAAATGACATGGAATGCGGTGGGAGCATTTTGAAAAATGTTAGCATAAAGCTAAAAATCTTTTATAAAAAGACCTTATTTGGTCACAAAATACTTATTTAGCAATTCTGATAGTCTTCAATGTAATAAAAAAGAATATTAATTATTCTCATTTGGCATATAGAGTTGAAAATTGAAAATTAAAAATAATGAGGTTGAAAGTCCCTTGTCCCCTTAAGATCCACAATAAGAAGAATAATTGTTTTATTGTGAATATTAAAAAGCTGTTTAATCCTGTTATGCGTTTTTCACAAGATTCACGTAAATCTTCCCAGTATTACGGGTAACAAATACTACAAGAGAATAACTTCAACCGTTAAAGTTCTCAACACCACAGATGTCAGTGCCAAAGCCAGTAACTACAGCAGTATTTCCATTATTATGCCCTATTTTACTATTAAAATGAACCCCTAAAACCCCTAAGTCTTTCCAAACTTTTTTTTAATCATTGTAAGTTACCAAATAGATAAATTATAGGACTGTAACTTAGATTTAATACTATTTGACTAAAAACATTTGGATCAATAAAAAAATGTTAACACTTTTCACAACTTTCACGTTATAATTCCTGTATATCAAAGCCTTATTAAACCACTTTTATAATGTTTTCATATACCCTTCAATAAATGAAATATTTATAAAGTAATAAAACATTGGAAAATCAATTTAAAAGGAATATTAAGCTACATGCCATTCCCTATTACATCATAGAAAACCTTAATTATTCAATGGTATGAAACCTTTGCAATAAGGCTACAAAACCTTTTACAAATAAAGAGGGTACACAATTTGTAAAATGTTTATAAATTTAAGGGGGCACGGGACACAAAAATCTTCAAATATTTGAAAAAAAAAATTATCCCATTAAAAATATTTATGTTCCTTTCAGCTTAAAATTACATTTAAATCATGTTTCTATTTAATTAGAACAGGATAAATTAATTTTTTTCTTTTGGTTTGTTTTCAAAATCTAGCTTTCAAGCAGTTGTTGTCATGGAAACGACTTCCTTTGAAATGTATACACGCTTTTTTGCGGCACTTTTTTCCGAAATTAATATGTATTATTATTTAAATTTTAAAGGAATTTTTATTTAATTCTTGAACTTTATGTATATACACATCTACTTCTTCTACAACGAAGTAAGTGGTAGATTGTTTATGTTTTGAATTTGGTTAGGTTTCGAATAATTGTTCTGATATTTCAAACTTAGTATTTATTTAAGTATTTTTGCAGTTTTTTAAGAAATTTTGAAAGATTTTCTAAAAGAAATCTTTTGAAGTGTCTAGGAAAAGAAAATCTGAAATTCTTAGGGCTAGAATTAGGAAAAAAAAACTCGACGTGCACAATCAAATTGTAGTACATCAGTTCCTACGAACTGATTGACTACAATTTGATTGTAATACATCAAGGAACTGATGTACTACAATTTGATTGTGCACGTCGAGTTTTGACAAAAAGGGAAATTGTAAAGCGGTTAGATCAACTGAGACATTTAAACAGTACAGAAAGAAGATGGAAATGGCAAAAATTAAACTGAATCAGAAGTTTAAGCAACAGGAAGAAGTTGCTTACTCACTTGAAAGCTTTTAAAAGGCATTTAAACATTCTATTAGCAGACAATCTCTGTTAAAAGCTTTAAATGCGTTTTTCTGCATGATGGGTTTCTTTCACCATGTCTCGCCTTTAAATTGTTGAGTCAAGAACCGTTAAATATAAATGGTTCAAACTTGGAACATGTCTTTTTCAATTACTTTACTTTAATTTTGATTCAGCAAAATTTGAAAAAAATATTTGCTTTGGTAAACACGATTTTTTTAAATTAATTTACACCATTTTTTAAAAATATTTACTTTAAATTTTTAAGTTTTAAAAAATTAATATTTAAAAAAATACTGAATTAAAATTAAAACTTCCATATAATTAAATGAAAAAAAATTGAAATTCGACAAATCATATTTCGAGTTATAACGATTTTAAATTACCCAAATTTTTTTTTAATTTTAAATTTTAAATTTTTTTGAAAACTTTATGAGAAGTTTTATGAGTGGTTTTGTTGACAAATTATATGGTTAAACATCACAAAAATATTAAAAATTCTAACTCAATAAATAAAATTTTTTTTAAATGTGTCCCGGACCCCTTAATTAAGATTGTTTGCTTGGTGATTTTGACATTAATAAAAAAGTAAGCGAGTTACCTATTTTAGAACGGTCAGATTGTGTGATGTCTGAAAAGGAAAAAAAAATAACACCGTTATTTTACAAAACCAGACCAATAGAAGAAAAAATATTTGTGATTTTTTTGTGTCTTATCAATTACACACTTCAAAGTCTGAAATGCTGTTATACAGCAATAGGGTTTGTAAAATTTAGTGGTTTGTTGGTTGGAGAACCTCGCAGTATTTTGGGGGGTCACGGGACACAAAAATATATAGTTTATTTTATTTATACGCATTTCGTAAAGATCAATGTCTCTTATCTATATAATGAACTATTATCTATATAAACATCTATCTATATAACGACTATTATCTATATAAAGATCATTGTGCTTATCATACTAAACTTGTAATTATATTTGAACAATTCGAAATTTTGTATACAAAATCAAAAATTCAAAATTTAAAGTATGTTTGACTTCACAGGAACAGTGGCGTAACGAGAGGGGGGGGGGCAAGGGGGTCTATCATGCCCCGGGCGCCACTCGCAGACGGGCGTCAAATGGTCCTTTTCACCAATTCTGTATAGTATTTTATTACTATATGATTTTCGGGGGTGGGGCGCCAAAAAGGTATCGTGCCCCGGGCGCCAGTTATGCTCGCTACGTCACTGAACAGGAAAATACAACTTCTTAATATTCATAATAAAATATAAGGGTAGAAACTAATTTTGATCTAATTAATAGGTTTCTATCAGGCCGATAAGCATTTCCTGTGATAGTCTCTAGACAATTCACAAATGCCCAGTCCTTTACATGCATAATTTTTTATATATAGCTCGTTTTGCATATTTGTTCATTTTCGCACAGGTAGTTTTACAAATTAATCAGTTCTTGGTACTTGGTATCGGTTCTTCCCACTTTTACAAATTAATCTGTTCTTGGTAGCTGTTAGTTGATCGGGAGCTCATTTGTGTTTGAAATAACGCTCTATAAGAAAGTTATAATCCTAAGAAGGGATATATAAAATATAAAATGCAAATTAAATCATAAGACCAGCCTTTACTTGCCAAATATTTACATACTATATCTGTGGCATTATGGTAGATGTTGATATGTCATTTTTTCATGTTTTCGGCAAATTAAAACAGTAACTTTTGTTGTGAAATATAAAATCGCTCAATTAAGTTTTTCAATCCAAATATTCTTTAGTTAATACTCATATTCAACCTCAAGCATATAGCTGGTCTATGGAAATTTTCAATTAGGGACCAAGTATTACCTCTTTTATACATAACAGCATTTGCCAATACGAATAACTTAGTATTATTTCATAATTCCACTACCAACTTTTGCCACATTAAAGAACCAATTTTAAGTCTGTCTTATCAACTTAAAACATAAAATTGAGTTTTTCGGACATATCAACATCCGCCATAATGCCACAGATTTAAAAAACGGTATAACGAAAATTTTAAACTGAAAAAGATTATTTGAAAAAAAAAAATTCATTTCTTCATCAACGAGTGACGGTTGCTTTTTTATGACATTGTAGGAAAAGTGTAAGCGTTATTAGTTAACAAAACAAAAATAAAAAATCAAGTGCAATGAAAAAAAACCTACGGATAACAAACTCGCATACGAATAACAAAACTCGTGACTGAAGATCATTCTAACTGATTATTATGTCATGACATACTGCGTGATTCCCCGTACAACCCTAAATTACCTTCGCCGCGCAAAATTTAAAACGAAATTTCCAATCCAAAAAGTTCGTGAAGATAAAAATTTGTAAAGTGAGAAGTTTGTGTACATGAAAAATGTTTGAAAATCCGTTATTATCATGATTTATAAAAATTTTAAGCACTCTAGAGGGCATAAAAATAACTTTTTCCTGGGTAATTTTTTCTTCGGAAAAAAATATCAGAATTTTTCTCTCTGAATGAAAAATTCCGAAGACAATTTATGAGAAAATAAAACAAAGAAACGCTGTAAATTATTTTATAGCGATACCTTCCTTGCATTAAAAATCTGATATATCCTTTTAAAGATGCAAAATCTTGAAAAATTCAATTACGGGATCACTGAAAGTACTGATGTAAGAAATACAAGGTAAAAGCAAATGGTGATATTTTTTCCAGCTCTGTTGGCAGTGACATTTGCATATGGGAGAACTTTTGACTCTTAATTTGATTTAATGCATCTAAACATAACACATGAACGCATTACGATCTCGTACACGAAGTTTTTTGTCAGCAGCATTTTGAAGGGTGTTTGACAATTATATTCAGCAGTTGTAACGTGCTGTTGCAATCCTTTAGCGACAATCATCCAGTTTCGTACACTTGAATTCAGAATGAAAATTTCTCTAAACTCATATTTGTTGCCAAGAACTTGATGGGGATTAAGACAAATATTACTGACATAAGCTATCCGACTCACAGCTATCCGATAAAAAGATCTTCCCTCAAAACGTGAATGATAATCCAATTCGTGATAGACTTTCCGGTGTGGGCTGCAAGACTGCATTTTGTCAGTCATCGATAATTATGACGAGAAACTCAACATTTAAAATGCCTTTCGCTCCAACGTACTTATCGGACATACCTTGCTTTGGAGCCCTTATGATGAGCAAAACCTAGGTCAAAGGCTACTTGGTTTGGTGGAGGTGTATGCACAAGGTGTAGTACATTCTGGAAATCTTTTAATTTTCAAAACAGAAAATAGTATTACGGGACAGCAACGTCTTAATCACTGAATGCAGCTGGTCTATGTGGCCTGAATGTACCCAAGTTTTATTTGAGAATAAGATGGCCAAGTTGCATAAAACAATAGCATATTGTGGAATCTGGAGGAATGCCAGCAGTGACATCCAGTAGTTATCTGAAGAATCTTTTGATGGGTAAGAAATGAGGTACTAGGAAATGAAGAATCTGATTCTGTATTTTTATGCTTGACGGTTATTCAAGTGATTGTGAAGGGAGATGAGGCAGTTCTGCTACAAGAACAATATTAAGAAACATGGAATTTAAAACAGAGATAAAGAAGCTTTAGAAATTATGCCCTTGCATGAATTGCCGACCACAAAACGTACTGAAAAATAGTGAGATGCGACAAAGAATGGTTAATGAAGAGGTCCGACTCTATGGTCGTCAGTAAAATATTTTGGTTGAAATGTTATACAGGTATAGAAACAAAGAAATCTGAAGAAGTTGCACAAGCTCTTGAACTCTAAACCACGAGGATGAAAAACATAATTAAAGCTAAAGGTGGCTCACTAAAAGGCTCGGCTATGCTTTTAGTGAAGCAAATTAAGTGAAAAATCAGATATTTTATAGTGTTTAAAAAATAATAGTGATATTTGTTTTCCAAAACATTCTCTTTTTAAAAAGATCTTGCTTAGGCTAAAAAATTTTCATAATAAGAATAATTTAATCAAATAGGCATTTTTATTTGTCCAATGCGGAAAGCACTTGACTTGAGGACATTCGCTTATACACACGGCAAGTTTGTAATATACTTTATTATGAGAGCACTTTATAGGTGAACCAACACCAGGGCCCGATTTAGAAAATTCTTGACCATAGGCACAACTCGGGATGGGGCCCCCCTAACACTGATGTGGGCGTAAAATTTCCAAAATTGACACACACACAAAAAAAAAAAAAAAATAATCATGAATCATTGTGAAAGTACCATTTAACCAAGAATTGGCTATTTGAAGCGTAGAAGCCCAGAACATTATCAAATAACAAAAAGCAATACAACATATTAACTTCATCATTAAAACACCAATACATGCAACCAGGAAAACTTATTAATCCCTTATATACACTATAACATACATATGATGAACTATACATATGATGAACCAATCAATCAAATTTGAAAGGATATACGCATAAAAAAAATTGCTATTTAAAAAGGTAAAATAAAAAAAAATTCGAATTGGGAATTTTTTCCTTTTTTCTTTTAAAATAAAAATTTTGGGGGCCCCCAACATTCGGGGGCTTCTAGGCCTGGGCCTACCTGGCTTAATGGAAAATCAGGGCCTGACCAACACTGCTCCTTATGAAGGCATAGCCCAGGATCGGCCACAGCTTGGCCGAGACTGAAGCCGGAGTCCACGGGCTAAAAATTCACGACTCTAACCACCTTATCACAGAAATTACACTTATTCCAGCTTAGTTTGAAGTTGGCTGAAAATGACTCTTTGATGAACTTGTCGGTTTTCTAAAGTAATATTTCGTCTCAGACCAAGGCCATTGCTCACACTGCTTTGGCTCGGGAATACTCCCTTTAGCGTGTATATACCGGCGAATAGGGGAAAAAAGTAGTAAAATAAATATTCTTTAACGTACATCAACAGCTGAGTGATCTGAAGGCAGAACCTCCTAATTTTGAAATTTTCTCGTGTTGCCCATCTTGAAGTCTACTGGGGATTCTGTTGAAGGCATCGTCAGCAGTTTGAATAAATATCAATTATACTCCAATATAATCATTTTTTTTCAGAGTTTTATTTTTAAACTCAAAATAAAAAGGTTACTTTATAAGGTGGACTGACACTTCTACACTTCTTCTTGGTGGACGGCAATCTGTATTTAATCATTAGAAATATCACACTCTATTAGAAAGATGGCGCAGTCTAAAGATTTCATAAAATAAGAACATTGATTTTCGCCGAAGTACAGTATTTTGTTATCTGTCAACAATACCTTAGTTTGCCAGTAAGTTGTATCA
This sequence comes from Dolomedes plantarius, assembly GCA_907164885.2. Lineage (NCBI taxonomy): Eukaryota > Metazoa > Arthropoda > Arachnida > Araneae > Dolomedidae > Dolomedes > Dolomedes plantarius. The sequence continues at coordinate 73,981,918 of OU015491.1, read as the reverse complement.
ATAGTATTATACCCATTGTGAGCAATAAATATGCATTTATGAGGCACGTTATGCTATCACAAATTACCGAGAAAATTTTCTTCTCTTACATATAAAGAAAAAAATTTACCTTTATGATAGCCTTGGAAAGTAGATGACTTAAGATAGAAAAATGCCTCCAGGGTTGTACCACAAAGAACCATGACTCCAAACAATATCAGAAAGACTCTGTAAAAATACAGCCGCATTTGAGTCATTTTTATTTTTCTAGACTTTATTTTGCTTTCGATGCTAACAAAGTCATACATAATGAATGCGATGTAAAGCAGACAAATTTATGTAAAGTCAAACTGATATTTTAGCACTACAAAATAAAACTGATAAAAATAGATCAGTAAGCCATTTAGAAAAATAGTCTATCTCAATTATTAAAGGTTTTGTAATATTTTTAGCTATATTAGAATTATATCATTGAAAAGAAAAGAATGCTATGCTATAAATATTTATGTAACTAGTCATGTCCTAATATCATAAAAGATGTCTTTAATTATTAATTTAAATAAGCCTGGATTTATCACATTTGCTGTAAGCTTTTGTTGATACGATGTATTCAAGTAATACAGTTAAAAATTAAACAAGGAAATGTAAAGGTATTAAAAACTTACATACAATATGCTTTTAATCAATTAACATGATTAATGATCTTGATTATTAGTGAAAAAATGCACCTTATAATACACAGAGCAATTAAAATACGCTACTAGTTGTTCTGTCACTTATCATTTGGCATGAAGCCCCGGGTTGCCCCAATTGGTCGGCATATCTGTACTGTCCGTCCCCAGGCGGACAGGTCCATACTATTCATAAACCGAACAGGAGAAATCAACCCTCGGCTAAGTTTGCAGGTTTTGCTATGCAGCGTCATTGTCGTAGGAAATAACCGTCCCGGTCGAAGTTAATCTTGTTGAATTTATCATTTGACGTTCGATTTGGTTGTCCTATAGTATTATCCGAATTCAACAGACATTTAATCTCTTTAATGTAAATTAAGCGCTATTTATACCCTTCCCTTGCCCACCCTCATCCCCCTTTCCGCTCACGCACACCGACAGACTAGAATTCTAGTCTTCGGTTCGTAAGATTAAATATTATACTTACATAAATACTGCTTGATCCACATTTAAATGCTTGGGCTGCCCGTCATCACAATGCTTAGCGCGCATCGGAACAAAGGATACTGGTACTGGAAGAGAGATTCGGACGAATAAACAAAGACACTGAATATCATATCCATAAAATATTAACATTTATCAATAAATTAATTGCGATCAGGGTCATTTTAATAAAACAGTTCTTTCCCCTTCCCTGATAACGTCCCAAAATACCTTACGATAATAATGCATGGCATAACCTAATAATTTATAATTTAAGGGTACAAACGGATAACAATAGCATAATCTTTAGCAATGGAGTTTTAAAAAAAAAGTTTCTTGGTTATTTACAATGACGTGGTAAAAGTTGCGTCATTATAGTTTTGGTGAGCTCAGTTCTCCTTGTTGAGCTGTTGTTGTTGTTGATGATGATGATGATCCCTGTCACCCAGAAGAGCTAGATTAGGTCCATGATACCGCCCACTCTCAAGAAGTCAATTACCAACAATGGCCGCTCCAGAAGATCGTCCTTTTCAAGTAAGTACACAAGGATATGATCCGGAATGGCTTGGCCTTTGGAACATTTGGTTTAAGTTGGAAACACTTTTTCTTTGTCGGTATAAGTCAATTTTCTGAGGTAGCCACTACGAAAGCGGGTTATTGTAGTTTGCTCCTGTCTGCTGCACTGGAGGGACAGAGAACCACCGTGGCGATGACCCTGGTACCAGTGGTGTACGGGAGGGATGGCGAATGCAGACGGTACAAGTCAGTTATGTTTAGATTACAGTTCAGTCCTTGTTGACGTAGAAGGGCGAAGCGTACATTGACATGGTCACAGCAAGTTTCCATTTATATTGGACTTCGAATGAATTACCTTGTGCGAGCAGATGATATATATTTTAAAGTGACCCTTTTCTGTCTATCATTTGCTATGGAAACGAAAAAACCCTAATCTTTTGAAAGAAGCATTAATTTTTGTTTACTTCTTTTAATCCAGTTCTTCATTTACGATATAATTATGTCAGATTAGATCACATTATTTTCTTCTCATTTGACAATTAAAACACTTTTGTGATAACTTTTAACCAAACAAATATTAAAAGTAAACCTTTTTTGAACGTGCTATCGTTTGTAAAAATAAAATGTAACTAAAAGTTTTACCAAGGCTAAGTATTTCTTGCAAATCTTTTGTTGAGCAAGTGGACGGCAAGCATACTCCAATGCTGTATTTAAAGTAGTTTTTAGCAAAATTGGTAGCGGAGAATTCGTTAATGAACTGAAAAGACAGAAATGTTTCAATTTACAAAAAACAACACTTTGCACTTCATAAAGTTAAAACCAGAAAATATTTATATAATTAATGACAGCAGATTTCTGGGAGCTTTTAACATTTCTTTAAAGTTGCTGCGTACTAACTCTATTGGATTCTCTCACCCCAATGTTAACCTATGGAGAAAACGTGTCTACTATTTACTGCTACATAGATGCTGATAATTCAATAGAAATGGCATTTTCAGATAGCCTGAACTTTTCTGCACCTTGCAACTGGATTCATTTTATAAATTTAGTGCACCAAAGGAATTTATGAGCGTTTAAAACACACTATACCAGATTTTTTTCCCCAAATAATTTAAATTTTAAAATATTAAAAAAAAACGAAAAATGTCCAAAGGTGTAATTTTTTTTAAATTATTATCGAGTACAATTTTTAAAAAAAATCTCTCAATCCAAGTCGGCAATCCTTGGCCACATTTTCTCCGTAGGTAAACACTGGAGGTAAGCGAATTTCAATAGGGTTAGTACACAGCAGCTTTAACATTAGTAGATAGAGGATCTGGAAACATTCAGTCAACTGAACGTTTATTGTGATAATTAGTAGACATAATAAGAATAACATTTGTATAATTGTCATGATAATCCCTAGAGCGTAATATAAATAATAAATAGAATGACAAATCTAGTTCTCAGTCGAAACACATTATCTAATGAATTGCTAGTGAGATCAAAGGCTAATAATTTAGATTTTAAATCCCATGAGAAAACTGCATGAAACATTAAACGAAATTCACTATAAGTCAGTCATTTATTGTTAAGATATTCTTTTAAAATAAAGATAATTAGAAATATTTTTTGTGACGATATTCCCCGTAATTATTGGAGTAATTCGCTATATGCAATACTAGCTGAAAACCCGCACTTCGCTACGGAGTACATTCAAATTAAATACAATGGTCAATGTATGCAATTAATGCCAAAAGAAATAAATATATATATTTATAATAAATACGACGATCAATGTATACAATAGATGTAAAAATAATATTAACATATATATATATATAAATCGTAAGGGATATTTTTAAAGACAAAATAAGTAGAAGAAAATATTCAAATTAAATCTAATAGGACATACTAAAGAATATAATACAGTTAATATAGTACAGTTTGCGGAACATATCTTTTACTGTATTTTAATATTTTTTTGGATAATGTTCAATCGTCTGCTGCATTAGATAGAAAAAAAATATTTTTTGTCTATAACGTTATCAAGCACGTGACGATAAATTAATTTAAAGAAATCACGTGACCAGCATTTAATAAATTAAATTCTAAAAATTAATCTTTAAAAATTCATCAAAACTCAGAAAAGAGAGGTAAAGATTCGAAAAAGATTTCATTTTAAAGGAATTTTTATGATCTTTCTCGTGATATAAATTTTATAACCCTCAAATAATTATTTAAAATGCAAACTTAAAAAAAGTCACTAAAATAGCTTAAAAATTTAATTTAAAAAACCTAAGAAGAATTTTTCAAAAATCTTTCTTAGTGCACCCCTACACTATAAGAAGAATCGCCATGCAAAATTTCAGCCCTTTAGGTCCAGCGGTTTGGTCTGTGCGTTGTATGTCAGTCAATGAGACAGTCAGTTACGGAATTGTTTTTTACAACAGTTTAAAATATGATTTAAATCACAAAACTGAAAGAAGTTAAGACTTTTTTTTATTTTGCAATGAATGTTTCAATATTTTATGAGCTAGTTAATTATTTTTTCTTCACGTGTTTAAAATGTTTTTAAATGTTATTTTATTTCGACACTCAGTGTTTATAATTTCATAGAAGGTAAAAAAAATCATGTGAGGTTTTTTCGTTCCACTCATACTTTTTCTTTACAAATAGTGTGCATCTCCATTTTCATATGATTGGCTTTCTCCATAGACAAAATATAGGTCATATCTATTTTAGTTCTGGTAATAGGTAGGTAAAAAAATATCGATTCTTGTATTACTGAAAATAGAGGGCAAACACATTCGAAACAAAAAAAAAATATGAAACGAAAATAAAAGAGAAACCCAAATAACTTAAAACGTACATGACATTTGTGGCGACTATAGACGTTGAAATATGTACCATAGCTTATCTGGCGATAAAATTTAGGTTAAAGCATCGGTATAAAATGTACATGATCTTTTTAAAAGAGTTTTTGCTGCAGAATTGATTATCGATCATTCAGAATAATATTGATCCCAGCTGGATGTAGTCTGACAAGTACCGACTGACAAAATTAATTTTTGTTAACAGAAAAATAACATTCTCTGTGATATCTTTTATAAAGGGATGAGGTGGATGAAGGGAGTTCAATTTGAGTGTTTTCCTGAAAAACCATTTTTCTTTGATGTGAAATCTTCGGCTTATTATAATTTAATACATCTTTCACCAGTAATTGTGGTTAAAATCTAATAAGGCCTTTCTGGACTTTCTTTGAAAAGGGAAGGACTACAGAGATTCATTAAGATTTTAAAAATAGATTACCTATGGTGTTTATTTAAGTATAACGAGATTCTGAGTTAAAAACTATGTTTAGCAAATAAAATAACTCAAAAAAGTATATCTAACTACTTTTACAGTTATATTATATTTGAAAGATTACGGCTGCCTTACATATACTTTATGTGCAATTGTGTCCAATTTTAAAGAACATAAATTTTTTTCTCAATGCTACAGATGGTTATCTTCATGAAAATTACATACCTATACATACCGCTTTTTTGATGGTTACTTTACAGTAAAACCTCGTTTAACCGGACTAACTGGGACCATAAGCAACCCGGATAATCGAAAATTCAGATAATCCGGGTAATATGGGTAGTATGCAAAACAAAATCCTTAACTAAGCATACTTACCGTTTATTACGAAAAAACCCCAGTGGAAGCTTAGGATGAAATTCCCATAGTATTACGAAGGTATCCAACAGGTGAATCAACACTGCTTTGCATGAGGGGGTACCATAGGAATATCCATATCTCAACTAGCATTCGAACTCGGAATTCCCCGGTGGAAGCTTAAGATGAAATTCCCATGGTATTATGAAGGTATCCAACAGGTGAATCAACACTGCTTCGCATGAGGGGGTACCATAGGAATATCCATATCTCAACTGGCATTCGAACTCGGAATTCCCCGGTGGAAGCTTAAGATGAAATTCTCATAGTTTTATGAAGGTATCCAACAGGTGAATCAACACTGCTTTGCATGAGGGGGTACCATAGGAATATCCATATCTCAATTAGCATTCGAACTCGGAATTCCCCGGTGGAAGCTTAAGATGAAATTCCCATGGTATTATGAAGGTATCCAACAGGTGAATCAACACTGCTTCGCATGAGGGGGTACCACAGGAATATCCATATCTCAACTAGCATTCGAACTCGGACTTCCCCGGTGGAAGCTTAAGATGAAATTCTCATAGTTTTATGAAGGTATCCAACAGGTGAATCAACACTGCTTTGCATGAGGGGGTACCATAGGAATATCCATATCTCAATTAGCATTCGAACTCGGAATTCCCCGGTGGAAGCTTAAGATGAAATTCCCATGGTATTATGAAGGTATCCAACAGGTGAATCAACACTGCTTCGCATGAGGGGGTACCATAGGAATATCCATATCTCAACTAGCATTCGAACTCGGAATTCCCTGGTGGAAGCTTAAGATGAAATTCCCATAGTATTATGAAGGTATCCAACAGGTGAATCAACATTGCTTCGCATGAGGGGGCATCATAGGAATATCCATATCTCAACTAGCATTCGAACTCGGACTTCCCCGGTGGAAGCTTAAGATGAAATTCTCATAGTTTTATGAAGGTATCCAACAGGTGAATCAACACTGCTTTGCATGAGGAGGTACCATAGGAATATCCATATCTCAACTAGCATTCGAACTCGGAATTCCCTGGTGGAAGCTTAAGATGAAATTCCCATGGTATTATGAAGGTATCCAACAGGTGAATCAACAGTGCTTCGCATCAGGGGGCACCATAGGAATATCCATATCTCAACTAGCATTCGAACTCGGGCTTCCTAAGTGGAAGCTTTAGATGAAATTCCCATAGAATGAAGGCAATTAGGTACAATTTAAATAATACATTTTAGTGCTGCACACCAAAGTGAAATGAAACAATACTCTAAGGCTTAAATATATTTTCTCGAAGACAATAATTAACTATTATTATACAACATGAAACAATTCAAGCAGTATTTTATCAATTATTTCCCTACCTATTCAAATAATAGCAAATTAAAATAATATTTCCAAACGAAGGGTCTAAATTTAATAGATAGTGGGTATGGGAAAGGCTATTATGTAAAATTCAATGTATACAATTGTTTTCGATTGCAAAGAGAGAACAGAACTGGCGACTAGAAATTTTCTCGTGAGATGTACAAAACTTTGTAATTTGCATTCAAAAATATTGCTTATAAAAAGTATGCAAATTTTCAACTAAAAATCGCATGTAAATATGAAAAGCATATAGTAAATTAAATATGACATAAAAGGAAGAACAATTAATTTTATTTTAAATTCTCAAGAGAGATATGCAGGAATGTATTTTATAATGTGAGTTTGTATTTAAATAAAAACGTATGAAATTTTCCCAATTTGAATTTTAAAAAAATCGTTTGCTGTTTTATCTAAACGTAAAATCTAGAGAAGTGTGCGCCTGTGAATGTTATTTCAAAAGAGATTCTTGCTAATTAATATAGTTAATTTTGACTCATTGCTATTCATATATCGATATGTTCTTCAGAATCAAACATTCATCGTACGTCTAACTAGCTAATGATACTTACTTACACTTTATAACATTAATTGTTCTCATTGTGCCGGTTTCATGGAAAATAATGTGATCTAAAATTATTTGAAACCTTGCTTTAATTATTAGTTGTAAACATGGAATTCGTGTCATGTAAATTTTGGCGGTTCTCATTAATTTATCGCTATTCCAGAGTTGTGTATACCGTGGCAAAAAGTCTGAGTTCGGTTTTGCTAATTCAAAACGCTTTCGAAAGGAATGGTTGAAACTTACATCTCCAAGTTTTCCAAAGGCTGATATGTTGACTCTACCGTTATTATAATCAATGATTGTATCGGCCACTGCCGGTGGAAAATCCACTTCCACCAAACAGTACTGTCCATGGTAGAATTCTTCTTCTTTAGTACGGGCCACGTCTCCTCTCTTTGTCGCGCTGACTTCCAAACACTCGTCGTAATCTCCCATGATGCTGAAGGTACCTCGTAGCAAGCCATATGGAGGTTTGGCCATGGCATCCAACACTAAATAGAAAGATTGTGTTGCATTAGTTTGGATAATTTTAGTCGTGCCAGATTATATATTGGGTATTGCATTGCATAACGACTGAGAAACAGGGAATGCTTGACCATTTTGAACTGAAAAAATTATCCAGCCAAACATTTTTAATGGAGAAATGGTGAACACTTTTTCATCAAAATAATCTACCTTTAACTGTTTATTACACTTTTAGTGGTGTTTTATACGTGTTTCTGTAAAACCAATGAAGTATTTATCATATTTTAATTCTCAGGATTATATACTGATCCATTGAAACTTCACTATATATATATTTGGAAGGGGTGGCGCCTCTCAAAATTTTATTATCCTTTAGACAGACACATCTGTAATTAAACACAGACATTTCTATAATTAGGAGACTACGTTGTCCAAAGGAGTATGCCAATATGAGACGAATCATTCCAAATCTTCCCCCCGCCCATCCATTCACAGATATTAAAAACCTAGTTCACGCTCTGGTGGTAAATATTGAAGTTAATACAAAAATAAGCATCTTCAACATGTCCTCCTACTGTCTTTGTATCGTTTTTACTAGATGCTTCTTAACATGTCGCTCGCCTTCCATGCCATGGCTGAAGAGCCCCTAAAACAAATGAAACCTATATCCATGGTTCCTGAGTACACTGGGGATGCATACTGAAGCATCGTAGTTACCCTTCATGAAAGGAGGCGTTTCCTGAATTTTTTTCATTGAAGTTTATGTTAATTTTCCCGTTTAAGAGTTCATGAAAATGAGGACACCTTACTCGTACACATACTGAAGGAGTTTGAATGAAAGGGAAATTTCAAATATTTTACCCCTCAAAACTTTTATGTATTCTTTAACGTTATCAGCCATCCAAGATAATCAGCAGTTCCGGTAGTATATACTAGTATTTCTTTACAATAATTGACTTCTTTTTTTTCTAACTACTTGTAATTTCTATAACTTAAAGATGTGATACACAGGAAAAATGACAGTGAATTTTGGAGAACCCTCACCCTCCGAACGATTGTTAATTCAACACTTCTTGGGAAAAAAAATCTCAATGGAAGACACTCGCACTTTCATTCTCCTCGATAGACTTTGACCTGGGGAAATGTAATCATTTAAGGTATGAAAATATTAAAGTTTTCCCATACACTACAAGACATTTAAAAAAATCCTCTTGACGTCATAAACGCATATTATTAAATAACAGCAATATATACAAAAGTCGATTCCCCGCTGAATCCCTACATCAGAAAATAAAATGCGAGACAGGAATAACATTACTGTTTAAGACCCTTTAAAACTAAAGGTTGAAAATAACTTTTGATAAGAAACTGTTTCCAGACAACTTAAACATCACGACCTTCGGGTAAATCCAAGGGAAGGGTTCACTGGAAGTAACACAATTGCCGAAGGTTGGCCAAAGTTAATGGCTCTTTTAGCAGAACCGGGTAGGAAAAACGAAACCTCCGAATAAGTAAAACGAAACAGTGGCTGATTATATGTCGTATAAGCAGTTCACATTACATGGTATAATTAATGCCTAGAACGAAAATATTACTGTTTTGAGTATTACGTTTCTCGTGTTTTATTACTTTTTATCAAAACCAGCACGCCCACACGACCGCAAAAGGGTATAACAAAGCAAATACGTCATCATAGTGTACGCACGATAGCAATTTTTTCCTCACGAAATTTCAAAGTAATACAAAAATACATTCTCGACCATTCTAGCGGAATTTTTGCAAACTACAAAAATCCTTCTGTACAAAAGTTCTGCGCAAAAATTTTTTCTGTTTGATCAGAAAAAATTTATATATTTTTTATAAACTTACTCATTATTTTTTTCTGATAACTTAAGTCAATGGCAGATGTAATAGAAATATCTTATCTACATATTTTGCACGCAGAAAGGAATGTCAAAACGTGAAGTCTTCCTGTTTGACAGAATTTATTTATGCATGCAGTTGTGTTGTTGTTCTAATGGACTATTGGGCTGAAAGGGGCGGATCCTGTTTTGAATTAGCACCACAAAGGTCGGAGTCCGACTTGGCTAATGACCGGTCAAGTGACGAGACTGGAATGCTTGACCCCGCACCTCCAGAGACAAATTTGAGAATTTGGAGGACATTGCAACCACGACCTATTTTACGTGCCCCGGCCACCATTAGTGAACACGACGGTGGATTTACAGCGACGAGTATCGAACCAGGGACATTCAGATCCCTGGCCCGCTGCTCTTGCCAACTGGGCTACCGCGCTCTATTTATGCATGTATGGCTGCTCACTAAAAACTAAACGTTAGATCTAAAATATTTTAATATTCCCCATGTACATATTTTTAAATCGTATGAATATTTTACTTGAAAGAAGCTACTGTATGGTGTATATACAAATCATAAATGGTTATACTGTCAACATTAACATATGTTTTAAAACGCCTTCGTGGCGCTATTGCGATATTAAAAGCTTAATATTTTGACCTAAGGCGTTTGTGATATGGGAGGCATTTTCAACATAGTTGCGATGCTAAGTTCGCCACGTGTCGCAACACCACTACGACTATCTAGCGACATGTTAGCTGTATAAGAAGATGATGACGAAACTAATGTTTTTCCTATCGTATTCTCTGTACAGAAAATATATAATAGTTTTGTCCGGCTTTTGTCATTCATTGTTGCCTTTGTAGCACATGTGAAATAAATGTATTGCAGAGAGAACTAAATCCAGACTTAATAAATAATATGGTAAATCCGCACCTTTGCTTAGAAAGATTCACGGGTAATTTGTCGATTTTCGTTGAGGTCGAATTGAGCACAGCTGATGCGGAATTTTCTTGTCGCCCTGCTGAGGTCATTACGAGAGAAATTATTGAAATATGTTGGTGATCTGGCGATGAAGAAGAAGCTACTGGATGGTCAGATAAGAGATAAAACCGCGTGAGATTTCTGAAGCTGGCGGTATCTCATTAGAGCGCTTGCCTAATATATGCCTATGAGCAAGGTGGGATATTTGATCAAGAACGTGAAGGAGTGAAAATTTCGAAGCACAAGTGGAGCTGTTTCACAGAAATTAAGACAGTATTTTGCGTTATTTCGCAGCAGCTGGTAAAACATGGATATCTCAGTACAAACCAGAAACGAAATAACAGACAAAAAAGTGGGTTGAAGCAGGTGAACTTGCACCAGAGAAAGCGCAAAAGGATCCATCAGTAGGAAAGGGCGACTGTTAGCGGGGACACCCCAATGGTACAATCTTTATTGACTACTTGGAAAAGGACAAAACAGTCCCCGGTGAATACTTTGCATCTTTATTGTGTTATTTAAATAGGGAAATTAAGACAAAAGCCCTATTTAATGTAAAAAAAAAGGTCGTTTCTCATCATGACAATGGTCTGGCTCATTCATTCACAATTGCGACGGCTAAATTGCTAGAATTACGCTACGAAATTGTTCCCCACCCTCCGTATCCATCGGATTTCACCCCTTCGACCATAGGCGTAGCGTCGAGGGGCACGAGGGGGCACTTGCCCCCCCCCCCCCTCCAACTTAACCTGAAATAAATTAAAATGTTAATAAAAGTTCAGTTAAAATCAGAAAGTTGTAGAAAACTTTTAAGAAAGCTGGTTTTTTTTCCGCCTTTTAGAATTCTGAAACTGAACATTCCGATTATGTCTTTAGCCTTAACATAATTTTTAACAATGATATGATCCATACAAAAAAATTCGATGCTATATTTTTTTTTCTCATTTTATTTATATTATATTTATTTTTCTCATTGTATAACTTTTGAATACTACTCAAACATCAATTCTATTGTTATTCAATTTCAAAAAATCATAAATTTCATATTTTAAGGACTGTCCGGTAGTCAGTGCTCTGAGGAAGTTCCTAACTGAACTCGATTCGTGACCCCCCCCCCCCCCCCATCAAAAGTTAGAAGCACGGTACGCCTATGCCTTCGACTATTACTTATTCCTAAATGTGAAAAAATATCTTGCAGGTCAGAAATTTGCATTGAATTCCGGAGTGATTAGTGACATAAACGCTTATTTTGCAGAGATGGACAAGTCTTCCTTTATGGAGGAGATTAAAAAAAAGGGGGGGGGTTCAAAATCATTCATCTAAATCAGTCAACCAAGGAGATTACGTAAGGGGAAAAAAGAAGAGGGAAAAGGGGGTCGTTTCATTATTTTTGCATGAACTTATCAAACGACCCACGTATTTAACTACATTAACGTATTATTTGAGGTTAGTGGCACGACATATTGTTTAACTTCTGCTGCATGTCATTTTTGCGAAGGATTTATTTATGGGAAGACACTTATTACTGAATCTTCTAAAGGAAAGAAAAAGCTTAATTATTACATATCAGACTGTTGTTTCGCTATGCACGAATGCACATCCACTCATCGTATTTTAAATGTATGTGATAAGCCTACTCGTTTTCCCTTTCACACTCAGAGTAAAAAAAAGACATGGTTAAGGTCACTACTGATGGTTTACAATAGCTAAAGAAGCTTTTTATTTATTAATTCTTTTTTCATACACGACTGTCTGTATCGTTACTGAATTCCCGCGTCTCTCGGACAATCATTTGTGTCAGAGAGACAATTCCTGGAATGGCACAATATGTGAATGTGATAAAAATTGAAAGATCAAAAACTTTTATTTTACACTAAGGCCGTCTGCACACGGGGCAACTCAAAAGAAACTGATAACTGACTCGAATCACAAACCAGGCCGTGTTGAGTCGTAACCTATGTAATTGAATGGAGCCACGCACACGGCGCAACTGGTTACAAACCCGGTCGACGGGTTTGTAACCAGTTGCGCCGTGTGCGTGGCTCCATTCAATTACATAGGTTACGACTCAACACGGCCTGGTTTGTGATTCGAGTCAGTTATCAGTTTCTTTTGAGTTGCCCCGTGTGCAGACGGCCTAAAAAAACGCTGATGATTTATTTTACCTTTAAAAGCTAAGATGTGATTTAAAAATAAATAAATTTTCTTCTGAAATTCCCTAAACTATATCGAAATGATTTCAGAAATTTTCTGGTAATGAACAAGCAAAAAATTTAGAAGAATTTCGTCTCTTACGTGAAGAACTCTTCTACTTATACATTTTCAATACATTTCGACACAAAAATCTATATGCTGCATATAATCGAAATTACATAATTTCAAATGATGCGACATACTACAGAACATTTGATTTGAGTACGACTGGAAGAAATTTTTATTCCACAGGTACATTATCGTTCAGTGCGCGATGTCTCAAAAATTTTAAAAACTCCAAGAAGACATCAAGTGGTTATTATAGCAATGAAATTAGAAATAAAAGAAATTATCAGTTTTTAAGTGAAATTTCATAGTGTAACTTACGTTTTCCAAGTAATTACGTTGCGCCAGTGGCGCACCCCAAATAAATAGAAATTGCATTATGAATATTGAATTTGCATTTTAAGCATTTTTATCCGTTCAGCTCGCCCCCCTGCGCCACTGCGCTGCGCTATTAATCATACCGCCCTTACGATATTTTAAATGAATGTTTTAATATTGCTTAAAATTTATAGCATAGGTTGTAGGTGTAATAATACTTTGGCGCAAAATTTACATTCTGTCCTAAGCATAAAGTACAAAATGCGTCTCTCTAAAAATTCCTTTGAAGAGTTTGAGCTGTTTCTCAATCGATCTCAGATAAAATGTATAAATTTTCAGTTTGTATGTAAACTTGAAGTTAAGCATAAATTTAGTTCTGTGCACAAATTGCAATTATAAAATGTCTTGTTTTTTTTATTAAAAATGAGTTTTTCAATAAAAATGTTAATATGTTAAACATAATCAACTATAATAATGAAAAATTTAAGAAACGATTCATTGGGATAATTTATATAATTTTCTTCTTCTTTTTATATCAATTAGCCTTGTTTTTTCTTTCTGTTCCTTTACCTTCCTTTTCAGGAAGTTAAAAATTTTAGCAATAACTTATAATATATGTAACATTTTTTGATTATTTGTTGACATTTATATACTTATTTCGTATAAAATAATCCTTGAGAAAAAACAAATTAATGACAGTAATCTATTGTATTCCATGCGTTATAATTATCTAATACAGATAAAATTCCTTTCATGTCATATAAAATGGCCTTCTCAATTAATATTCAAATAATTGTTAATGGTTAAGTGTTTAATACTGTTTTAAGCATAAAATTATTGGAAAGCATCAGTACCAACCATTATTTTATACGAGATTTTTCAATTTTGTAGATAATTAACATTGGGCATTTGTCCAAATTCAGTTACACTTAAATTATTAGTTACAAAATTCATGATTTGCACTGAAATAATAACAGTGAACATGCCAGTGAAACTTATGCAAAATACAGAAAAGAAAATTTTTCTCAGATGTCATAGATTTGACTAGTTATGCTCTTTAGAGCTCAACGAAACAGAAAATATAAATAAAGAAGAAAAGTTCTACGCACCAACTCTAATCTATATAGTTTAAAAATTTACTTACACTTAAGCACGGGTAACTTCAGTTTTCGTATGTCCATAAACATCTTTATGAAGGTAGACATGCAGGAGGGTGATAACTTCAAATCCGAATTTCTGACAAAGTACGGCAATGCCATCTTAGAAACGGACGTTAGCATACCTTCCAGCTCCTTTTCAATTTCTTTTAATGTCTTGGGGGCAAGCATTGTCGAATTACTAGGCATAGTAGTTGTTTCAATGATCGCGGCAGGCTCGACAGGCTTCAGAAAGCCCACGAACAACCAAAAGAGTACGATTAATAACATGATGAGATATTCTTGAATAAGTCCCATGTACCTAATGCTATTCTTTAGAGGTAGTGTGCCTATCAAATAGCACTCAAATTAGCCAGGACAAAAATAGTCCTTAGTAATGCTGAAATATTCGTCTCGGTGAATTCCGTGAGAGGTACAAATTAGTTCTTGGATAAATGAAGACGCTTAACCAAATATGCCCAAATTTTTTTAAATGTGAACATTGCTAAAACATAAAGGGATGGAATTTAATTGAAAATTAAAAACATAAAACTATCTTATTTAATTGCTTTCCATCAAAGAAGCTATAGAAAATAATCCATAAAGTACTTAAAGCACACTTTATAAGTACTTTCCTCCTTAACACTCCATGGGAAAATCCTTCGGGCTCATCTTTAACGACTGACCATGTACGAAGAACACGGAAAATCCCTTGTAAACAAAAAAATTGAAACAATTTTCCGCCATCGATGACCGACAACCGTGAGACCTCATTGGTCGCTTTCTTGGGAGAATTAAAACACCCCAAGAATCGACAGAGAGTAAAAGGGGAAAGATTTTTGGCCAGTTTGCAAACATTTTACGCAGCACTGAGCGTGCCCGCATTTTGATACGACCTTGGCCTCTTTGGTTCAGTGAGTTTGAGGAAAGATTTTTATGTATCTTGTGGGATGTCATTTCACAAGTCTTTTGTTTACGGTCCAGAAATGGCCGAAATATTTAAAACAACTTAGCCTCAGGGAAACAGCGGGTAAGGCAAAGGTAGCCAACAAGGCAGTGTTGGCAGTTACGTGTGTTATACAAGTTAAATGACTGTTTCCAGCGGGTCGAAAAAATCATTCCGTTTCATGATGTAGCATGAGTTTGAATAACACGCAAAAACTGAGCCACGTTTATTGTTTTCTAAAATATTATGTAACATGAGTAACAGAAGAGATACTTTGTGACAAATTTCTGGAATCTGAAATATTTTTATGAAGAAATATATGCCTGTATTTTGTAATATACATTGCGCAACAGCCTGGGAGCATTGAATGCTTTTTTGACTTATTAAAATACTCTATGCATTGGGATTACGTTTATTCCCCCCCGCAATTTTTTTCTAAATCCATCTAAACATGTTTAGGTGGTATGATTGGTCATTGAAACTAACTTTTCGTATGTCTCCCGAAAGGAATGCCAAAGTAAAAGGAGGTGTAAATCAATTTCAGAACGTCAGTGTTATTTATATCTAGAAGACAGATTATGAATCTATAATAGTTGAGTTCATTTTTGTACATACATTTGCAACAATACTCAAGTATCAAGTACACGTTAAATAACCAGATACGTAATAGCTGAAACCAGATTTTCAGTGGTCTAAACCAGTTGTACCCAAACTTTTTTCGACTGCTACCCACTTTCTTTAAATAAAAAAAAATCTCTCAGCTCCATTAAAAATTTTTTGGTAATACTATTTTAAAGGGAAATGTTAACAATAAAATAAGCAAATTTTGTCAAACTATTTCAAAAATCGATGAACCGTGGATTTTGTGTATATATCTACACAGGAAAATAACAAAAAAAAAATTGTCTTGGTCACCATCTACTCTTGTTGCTAAATCTTGTGAAACTAAAATTTCATGTTTAAAAATTAATAAATATTTGTTTTTCATTTAGGTAAAAATTAAAGATCATTAATTTTTTTTAAAAAAGCAGGATTTTAAACTTATAAGCTTCCGATTTAAACACTGAAAATTAAAAACTTCATTTAATTTGTCAAACTAAAACTGAAAAAAATTAATGAGAAGGTGGGAGCCTGGACCTGAGATGATATTAGTTCAATATTTGGTGAAATATTTGAGAGCGCTACTTCCGTATCATCTTTTTTCCGGGTTAAGGGAATGGTGGACGTTAAAATTTATATTTTTACCTTTTATCATAGAGATGGGAAATTTTGTACATATACGGATTTCACCATAAGTATATAGGATACCTTAAAAGAAATTTCCAATCTTTCTGTAAAAAAGATAAATCTTATTGTAATTTTAAGATTTTTTAAAAAATTTAAAATTTATAAACAAAATTTTAAAATGCCCTTGGCGACATAATTTTTACCATGTTTTTATTAACTCGCTTTCTTGTTTGTGTGCGTGTTTGTCCAGTACAAATCTTGCAATCGATTTTTAACTAACTTCCCGACTAGCTAGACATTTGAAACTTTTAGAATAGCTCAAAACACGATGACAGTGCATTATTTTAATACTTTTAGCCATCTTTAAGCAGCATTGAATTCATTTTCAGTTAATTTTGTTTTGTAGACTGGTGCTGCCGTCTATCGACCGGGATGGGAACGGAAAGTTAAACGCAAGTTAACTTCCAATTGACTTCATTTTCTTTCAAGTTGATGGGATAATTCACCAAAAAAATTTTTAAAAAGTATTTATTAATACATAGAATTGTCAAGTTTGTATGATACAACAGAAAATTTAAAAACATGGTATATAAAAAGTTAAATTTTTCTTGTAATTATTGATATATTTCCTCGGTTTTGCATTTTAATCACTTAAAACTGTATTACAAACAAATCTGGGTGTCGATTATTTAATCCCTTCAATAGTTAATTTTTGAGGGATTTTTTTTCTGAATTTCATTTCCGATTTTCATAAAAAATTTCCTTTTAGTAAGTTATATGTCAAATTTAATTAACTTAAAGAAGTCGAATTGTAAAATACATGCCCAGTTTCTTTGTAAACATTATAGGATTATTCCTAATCAATTTCATGAATTTTGAATAAAAATTAAGTCGCATGGAGCATTTAAAAAAAGTCTAAAAAACCTTGAAAAATTTGTTTTGATAAAACAGATTTAAAGGTCATTACTACACTTACCTTTATTACTTATTTCGTAGAAGCTTCATGAATAAGTTTTTACTTGAAAAAAAAACTATTTTGGTGCTATTATCCTACAGAAATGTATTTTTTTTACAATAACGCAATCAATATTACAGTAAAAAAGATTTGTTCAAATAAAAGTCCACGGTCCCCTTAAGTATTGATTGTTGTTTGGTTTTATAGCGACTCGTTTTGAAAACCCAGTCTCACAACACAAAGGTAGAAGTGAATGGAAGCAATGTTAAGGCCGTCTGCACACGGAGCAACTCAAAAGAAACTGATAACTGACTCAAATCACAAACCAGTCCGTGATGAGTCGCAACCTATGTACCCGTCCGACGGGTTTGTAACCAGTTGCGTCGTGTGCGTGGCTCCATTCAATTACATAGGTTGCGACTCATCACGGACTGGTTTGTGATTTGAGTCAGTTATCAGTTTCTTTTGAGTTGCTCCGTGTGCAGACGGGCTAAGTATAGCTTTGAAAGACTCTTTGACATCTTATTTAACAATACCATGCCTTTTTAACACATAAAATATATAAATTAAGATATTAAAAATTTTCAGTTATAAAACATTTAAAGCATATTTTTTAAATAAATATGCTTTATTTTAATAATTCAATATGATAGAAATATACTTCAAAGTGTCCGCGTCCCCTTCAGTTTTTTTTTCACGACCCCCTTATGGATCGCGACCCACAGCTTGTTCCCCACTGGCCTAAACAATCAATTTCCAAGCTAAAAGACTCTTCTCTTTGGATTATTATTTATCCAGAGACTATTTTGTGGAGGTCTGTCAAGTATCAGGCAATCATAAATTAGGATAATAAAAGGTAATTTAGCTTGAAAAAAAAATTTTATTTTAAAACTATTGCGTTTTTCTTTGCCTCACACAAACAAATATCAGGTTTCGCATATAGTATGTTGATTTTCAAATTTTTTTTTGATATTCATTCAGATTCGTAAGTTACTTTTAATGAATATTAATATACAGAGAGTCTATCGAAGTCACAAGGAAAAAAAGTAAACACCGGGAGGTTTTTTAGAAACTCTGGATGTATATTTCAGTTGACCAAAATCTAGACAATCTAGCTAGTTTTCAAAAGATTGTTGAGTAACTATTACATCATGGCACTTTTAATACGTATATCCTATTCTGAAACTGCCATTATTAATTTTTGAATTTTCGCATCAGTTTTTGGCTGGTAGAATACCGGCCTTGAAGTTTGGAGACCCGGTTTCGAAGCGTGGTGAAGGCAAGTAGTCGTTATAAATGTGTTATCATTAACAAGACTCGTGATACTAATATGTAAAGGTCTAGGACGTTGAATATTGCCTTGCCAGTATATTTGGATGAGCTCTGCTCACACGCTTTAGTGATTTCGAAAATGCAATGAATTTTACATCTATCCATTCCTTACATTGTTTCTCGCAGAAAGAGATAATTGTATTTTTCTTCTGACGTCAATGCGGTTAAAATAAAGGCCACCACTTAAGTGAGCCGAAATTTAAGACACACTTTAAGGAAACTTTCACCAAGTAAGTCATCGATGGAATCATTTGTTTCTGGCTACAATTATGCCTCGTTTATGTCCGGTAAGGAAAATTCTAAACAGCGCCGGTGTTATATAAACATAGACTTTCATTGTTAAGCTGTGATTATGTGGTTTGCTCTTTTTTAAAAAAAAACTTCCCTTTCATAATTATATGAGATGGATGAAAGACACTGAATTTTTTGGTAAACAATCTCTTTTAAGTGTACTTAAAAAAATCACGTTAAAAATGCATATTGTGATCCCGTAAAACAAATCATTTTCACTAGAAAAATGTCTTAAGCTTTTGTAAAATATTTTTACTTAATGCTAAATTTGCCAAGACAGATCATCGCCAAATTATTGAAGTAGTTAAGGTATGGGTGTTATGATAAACATACAAAGAATGTTTTCATATTAAACGAATTTAAACGACGCATGTCTATTAAACGCTTATAGTACACAACTAATTAAGTGTATGGAAGAAAACTATCATTTCTTACTTTTTAATGAATTAATATTTAACTTGTGTAGAGTGAATAACAAGCGCTTGTGTTTCGACGCGTTAATAGATTACAAAGGATGTTTCGTACAAAAAAGGCAATATAGCTAGCTACAGAAAGAAAATTTATTAATCTAAAGAGACAAATTAAGGCCTTGATAAACCCATCAGCACAGCTAATTTTTTAAACTGTGGTATATTTTAAACATTATTTTTTGCTTTAAGCTGCCCACACGGTATAATGGTTAGCTTCGTGAGCTTCCGCACACTGGATTTGGGTTCAAATCCCGAATAAAGCTTGGTTGTTAACATGTCCCCTAATAGGGAGAAATGCTGGCCTAAATGGTGCTCCCACAATAAAGTAGCTAGCGAGACTTGAACGGTGAATAACTAAAGGCAAATGCCTCAAGACAAGTGCCCCCACATTTTTAAAAAAAATTTCTTTCAGATTAAAACTTCTTCGGAAGAATATAATCTTTAAAAAAAGACGAGAAAAGAAGATGCGAACTTGAAGACGAAGCATTACCGTTAGACTTTTGCTTTTGTACTCCAATTTCATTTCTAATTAAGAGCATAACTCGAAACATTAATAAACTGCTGGCCACTGTAAATGCAACACCCTGAAGGAAACATGCAAATAACATGAAATTTACAACATGCATTAGCGGAGGTGAGATATGCAAATGATTAGAATTTCAGCGCAGACGCACATCACGCGCGCCTGTGGCGCCACTTCAAAGCGCTATTTAAGGCTTGGAGATTTCGACGATTTCAAGTTCGGCAATTGTGTTTTTCTTGTGGTTTTTTCAAAAAAAACGATCAATTATGCCTCGTCGAAAACAGCGACCATCTTTTGATCAAGTATCCGAGTTCGACAGAGGAAGGATAGTGGCTTACCGAGATTGTGGATTATCTTTCAGGGAAATCGGTAGTCGTGTTGGACGAAACCAAACAACTGTAACGCGGATATGTGATCGTTGGATGCAGGAGGGTACGACGGACCGGGTACGACCGGGTACGAGGGTACGACGGATAAGTTTAATCATTTGATACTTGGTCAACATGTTATCTACAAAATAAATTTTGTTGTGATATCTCTTGTCTTTCCTGGTGTTGCAATTTGGGTGGCCAGCAGTGTATAACAAGATTTGGTTTCAGGTGTCTTGTCGTCAAGTCCATATGACGACGAATGTCATCCGTAATGTACCAAAGACCTAAAGAGTATTTTCCTGTAACGTCAACTTTTTATACGTGTTACCCCGCCCCCACAACATTTCTACTACTGGACAACATGCCTGAGCGGGAGGGGAGAGGCTGAGAAAATCCCTTGGTATAAGGATCCAGGGTAAAGGCCTGAAAGAGTATTTTGGCCCAGTGTGGAACAAAATGATTTTAAGAGGCTGGTACGTCTAGATTCACTGCGTAATTTTAAGGGTAACAGAATCATAATCAATGGATATTCACTGATGCTATCAAATAATCCCATGATGGCCAGGATAATATCCAATTTTTGAGTTCAGTACACGAAACACTCATTGTAACACATTTCGATGTTAATGTGCTTACCTGTATAGATATTTACTCTATAATTGAGCTTTCTTTCGACTTTCTTTGTTAAAAAATAATGTGTCTCCAAAGTAATTAGTCGAATGTTGCCGCAGGTGTCTGTACGGAATGTGATTACTTCAGACAGAGCTAATTTCGATTTGCACGGATGTAAGGTGATGGAGAAGGGTATTAAAAAATGAGAGTTGTCCACATCACCGGGATTGTTCAACATGTAGAATATCGGTATCGGGGTTAGGAGACGCGGGTTCAAAACCCGCTTCTTGCAGACGATCGGTATTGTATCCAACCTCCCGAAAGTGCAATAAAGGATCGTTGGCAAGCATATGACAAATGTAGTTCATAGGAAAAAAATCAGATTTGTTGAATTAATAATAAATAAATATATTTCTTTTATCGTTAATCTAAAAAAGTAAGATGAATAGGTAACGAGCAGAATTAAAAATGGAATTCACATTTGTGGATTGTCCATAAAAACCTAATGCTGCTCAGCCTGATAATGAACTATTAATTAGTTCGAGAGAAGTTTCTATTCTTTGATTTCTTATTTGGGATATTAATAAGCCTTGTGTTCCTGTTTAGAGTTAAAATATGAATTAAACAGGACCAAAGCTAGCAAACGGGGGAAAATAATAGGCAAACATTTAGTACTGTTTGCCTTTCAAAACATGGTAAAAAAGTAGAGTTCCTCGCATGTCCGAGATAGTTTAGTTATTTAGAATACCGATTTCGCGCCTTGGAGACCTGGATTCAAAACCCTTATATAGAAGAGAGTCATTATACACTGAAGTGCCACTGAATTAGGGATACCTACCTAGTAACGAGTTGGGCCTCCTCTGGCCTTGATAACGGCTGCCACACGACGAGGCATAGATTCAATTCTGCAATGATGAGCGAAAAGGCACGGGAGCTCCGTAAGTCAGGAGATTTGGTCTTATCTTCGGATTCTGGCCTATCGACTGCAGCCTTGTTAGGTTAGCTGAGCCTACCTTGAGTTGGTTCAACCCTAAAGGTCACGGTCCTCGTCATTGGAGTGGTGTCCATGGCGATTACAGGACATGCTGGCTCACGAAGGTTCCGCAGGGTGGGTTGCACAGCAACGATGAGGTTCTTACCATGTTGCTGGTTTGCGCCCAGGGTTGCGACTGCTCCCTCTCAAAATCGACCATTCCCATTTTCGGCCCTGTCGTCTCCTGTCCGTGTCTTGCAACGCTGCCGTCTTTTTGTTTTTTTTTCTGAGTCATCTTGCCAGTAATCTTCGGTGGCTCCTTAACTCTAAGTTTGCTCGCGTTTCGCTCACTCATTAATTCTGTGCTGTCGTTCGTTTGGGTTTAATTTTTCATGCCAACCACTTTTTGTTTAATTCCTTTTGTGTGTTGGTTAGTGCGAGTGTCCTCCGGCAGAGTTCTTTTCTTCTAAATTTAACTCTCTTTTTATTTGGCCAATCCGTCTGTTCTGCTTGGAGTCCGCTTGTGCCTCTCTTTGTGGGGCTTGTTCTGGGGTTGACGTGGCGGGGCTTGTCTGGGCCGTGCCGGGGGTGGTTGTCTGCTGTGGGTCTGTCCGCACAGCTGGGATTTACCCAGTGGGGCCTTCGGCCAGGTCGGGCCCAGCTTGTGCTCTGTGGGAGGCATAGATTCAACAAGTTTCTGGAAACGTTCCACGGGAATGGCTTGCCAAATATTGGCTAAAGCTGTCCATAATTCAGTAAGGTTCTTTGGTGCTGTGTGATGGCCTTTCACGCCTTGTTCCAAAACATCCCAAAGATGCTCAATAGGATTTTAGTCTGGGCTTCTAGGTGGCCAATTCATGACAGAGAAGTCAGAGGAATGCTCATCCAACCAGCCAGTAGCCAACCGGGACTTGTGAGAGATACTGTTGTCTTGCTGGAAAACTCCATTGCCGTGCGGATAACACAACATCATAAACGGATAGAGGTGATCACCCACCAACTCTACGTACCGAATTGCATTG
Organism: Dolomedes plantarius; assembly: GCA_907164885.2. Classification (NCBI taxonomy): domain Eukaryota; kingdom Metazoa; phylum Arthropoda; class Arachnida; order Araneae; family Dolomedidae; genus Dolomedes; species Dolomedes plantarius. The sequence continues at coordinate 73,958,925 of OU015491.1, read as the reverse complement.
AGGGAGGTTGGTACACGCACCAAAGATCCCAAACTGTACCACGAAAAAACACACCCCAGACCATGATTGAGCCAAAATGCCCTTGTACAGTTCCAGCCATGCAGGATCCATGGCTTCATGAGCCTCACGCCATATTATCAGCCTCCCGTCGGCGTTAAGTAGTCGGAATCGAGACTCATCACTCCATGCTACTCGTTTTCAGTCCTCTAAACTCCAGTCTCTGTGCTCTCTTGCCCAGGCAAGACGTGCAGCCCGATGGCGAGTATAGAGCAATGGTACTCTCGTAGGTCGACGGCTCCCGAAACCCATACGGTGAAGTGAGCGTTGCACAGTCCGTTTACTGACTGTACGACTGGCACCGTCATTAAACTGGGTGGTAATTTGAGCTAATGTTTGGCTTCGCTGGCTACGTACAATACGCCTGAGCCGTCTCTCACCACGCACTGTCAAGGCTAATTGTCCTTTGCAGTTTGCCCGATCGCTAGTTTTTTTCCACCATCCATGTATTCTTGGTATACTCTTGACACTGTCGACCTTGAAAATCCTAGCTGTCTGACGATTTCGGAAATTGAATGGCCCATGCGTCGAGCACCTACGATTTGTCGAAGGCGTCTAAATCAGGCAGTTTACCCATACTGGCAATTCCAACAACTAATTCAGAACAACCACAGTACGCGCTATATATGCAGTTACCACAGCGCCCTCACTTGCGCATACATGATGCGCAGCGCTACACAATTTGCATAGGCTTTGCTATCCCTAATTCAGTGGCACTTCAGTGTATAATAATAAGTAGGAAAAAAATAGATATCCTTTAGATGGTATGTACACGATTGATACTTAGTTGGGGAAGGAGAGGAAGGACTTCTGTAGAACTGATACGTCTTATGCAAACATATTAATATCTGAATTCCTAACCCAGCTCTTGATTATACTTACTCTTCAGGACCAATTTCTCTATCAACAGCAAAGCGTTATCGTTTACAGACTGTCAAGAAAACCAGGTCAGAAAATGATTCTTAGCCGAGACCAATCTCCAATAAAAACTCTAATCTAGTAAATACCTCATCCAGGCAAACACGCATGAGGTATTTATTATAATAAAGTTTTAACTTTTAAGTTGTGCTTTAGTTGGCAACTAATGTCTATCATTTATATGCTACAAACTGTCACTCTACTCTGGTCGTTTTGTAGATTCATATAATTTTTCTTTTATTCAAGTCCTCGTATTAATAAATTGCTTGTTTTAGATACGTGTTTTACGACGAAACCTTGAAACGAGCTAGATGTTACTAGGTTAAATCACTTTTTGATAGCATCCTAAAATTTCATCAACGAAACCTCGGGAGTGTTTATAAAACCTAAGCTATTTCGAATTGACATTGTACTACTTTTAATTTGTTTATGTTCCTGTTCGTCTTATCTCGACATGTAAACTTCTGCCAAACTTTGGGAATAATTTTTAACGCTTTATATAATTTTTGAAGTATTACTAGATTACTACTTTTAAGCGAAAGAAAACTTTTAAGCCGGTAATTAGTTCAGTAAGCTGTTCGAAAAAGTACCAGACCTAATTTCCTCCTGCAGTTCACAGAAATTAAGAGCCGTAAAGGATTTCCGCATTAAAATGATCACTTTAGGTACATTTCAAATCTAGCTTCTTCACTGTCAATTTAAATTTAATGGTCCTCAAAGTCCTCTTGTTGTAAACAAAACAAATTCTTACGTGTTTCAATTCTTACGGTTACGAGTAGATCTGCACTATAAAAAAAGAATGACACAAAATATTTTATGGACATCACTATCCTTCATTAAAACTGATTTTATTAAAATTTGCTAAACTATCAACTTTCTCTTCTATATTAATTTAAACTTAAAAGTTAACATTTCCAGAATGCAAATTTATTTTTCAATAGTTCATGAATTTAAAAATGAAGAAATAAACTGCATTGCCACAAGAAGGGTTTATATTTTATTTAATAAATAGCGACTCCACTTTAACCTTCTTTTAAAATATAAAGTGATTTTATCTGCTTAGTTTTTTTTATTGAAATTAAGTTATTTTGACAACGATATTAATGTAGGTTATTTCTCTTTTAATTATCGTATCTCAAATGTACATTATCGACAAAAATTTAATATTTATGGAACATCATTTCCTGCTATTGTTTGCGAGGAATATGAATAAGGAGGAAAGAATGCGATATGATGCAGAAAGGAAAATTCACAAAAAATGATAATTTTTATTGCTTCAGTAGAATAATTTAGTTGTGTCCTTGTCAAAAACTCAGTCTGCAGTACAAACAATAACAGTTGGTTAATAGCAAAAGATGATTTCCCTTGTTGTATTCATATTTTTTTTTATTTAAAACTGGTCGGAATACACGCGTTTACCCTATAATAATCCGTTAATTTAGTGCCGTGAGTTTGGGTATCAGCTTAGACCCTACAACAGTTTCATGACCTTGTCTAGCCGGAAGATCCAATGTATAACTTTTCCTAAAGTGGAATAAATGATAAAAACGTTGATACGAAAGTTAATTTGAATGCAAACAGATAATTCCGTGCTCAGATGGCAAAATGTTAAGAAATTTACGTGACAGCAATTCTAAGATTCAAGATGTCATGAAAAATCAGTAATTTGTTTTACACGAGCAAGCAAATGTTACAGAAAAGTAGTTGGCTATTACTTGCAGTAGTTAAGTAAATAGAAAATATCGGCGAACGAGAATCAGGAATGTGAAACACTCAATTTTTTAGGAAAAGTTTCTTATAACATTTTGCCATCTGAGCACAGAATTGAGGAATTAAAGTACCAGAAATTATCATATAAAATTATGTTAAGTGAAGTAACACCATGATATTTTAATTCGGAAGCAACATTTCCATAAAATATCGTTGACAAAATCACTCCTGACATTCAGTGATGCGTTAAATGGGAGCATCTTAAAGTTCAAGAAATATTTCTTTTAATTTTAGATATTACTGTGTAAGCAGTTTTTTTTACAATAATGATATTTTTTAAAAACATGCAGGTACAAAATAAGACATACTTTTCGATTCCAGCTAGAAATATTTAAAACTTCATGTATCATAGGAATGAAACAAGATTGAGAAATATTTAACTTCTGTGTATATGATCTTATATATGATAACTTTTATATGATCGTAATTAAAATGCCGATAAATACAGGGATTATCAAAGCAATAAAATCAAAGCAATGACCGTTTATGAACTTTATATTAATAAATTGTAGGCCCACTTAAGGCTTGCAAAGCAGCATAAATTCGACGTGGGATAGAATGATACAAGCCATGTACGTCAGATTTTGGAATTTGGTACCATTCATCTTGCTGCATATGATCAAACTGATCTTATGAACGTGATACATACTTTCTCCTGAAATGTTCCCACAAATGCATAATAACATTAAGGCCGGACGATTTCAGGAGCCATAATGAATGCAGTACCTCATCCTCATGCCCTTCAAACCACATATTGATACGTCCCGTACAATGCACAATTGCGTTATCGTCTTGGGAACACGGACTATCATTAGATAACAAAACCTGCCCCGCAGAATGCATGTTGTCCGCTAGATTGGTTTCGTAGATATCCGATGTCACAGTACACTGAATAAAAATTGAGGGTCCATGTGCATGCCAAGCGATAGCACCCCACAGGATCTGTCACGAACACCGTGCTTAAAAGAGATTCCAGGGAAGAAATACTCACTACTTTTAATTACACCGGTTTATTGGAATTACATAAACATTTACAATTTCACCATAGCGGCGTTACAAACAAGTTGCTGCTTCTTAACAGTACAGCTATTGCTGGAATAAGTAGTAGTAGAGGCCTGACGCATGCGCTTTACATCTGATTCATTCGTAAATAATTTAGGCATACGCCAGTTGCCACAGTAACAAGCATCTTTTTAAAAGAACAGAAAACCAATCAGCATTTTTTTAAATACTGTTGCCACTCAACATCATGATTTATGACACTGTCATGCTCGTGACACTGTCTGACACGTTTTCTAACACTGGTGTCAGTAATGAGTAGCTTCTGGATTTCAGCACAACTGTAAATATGTTAGCGAGTTACACTAAAGACTACTTGTGAAACGAATCATGTACTTGCCTTTCCGGGTATTGCGTCATTTGTTTTAGACCGGTTTGATCATAAAACCTGATAACCGGATCAAATCTTTAATCGAATTTACACAGCTGTGAAGAAGCTACCGTAAATAATTTATTATTCAGTTTCCAGTAGTTGGTGCGTTTTAAACAAACCGGATCGTTGAATATCATTAGATGAGGCGTATATAAGGCTCACATACGATTCAGTAACAAGAGAGTAGATAGATAATGAAGCTGAGGACAATCTGAAGAAAGGTAATGTTGATTTATAGTTTAAGTTTAAGACGCAGTAAAGAAAATAGAATAAGGGGCTAACAGTCTTTGCCTATGCCTAACTTGAGGTAATTCCATCACAGTGTATAGACACTGTTGTTTGTACATATGAGACTTGTTTTTTTTTAATGAATTTAGAGAACGCTATTGATTGATATGGATATTTTATTGTTGAAGATTTTTAAACTAACTTTTAATATTTTAAAAAAATAAATTTGAATTGTTATTGTTGAAAAAGTCTTGTCGTCTATGCTTTCATCAATAGTTTTAACGTATACCTATTGTAACAAACAACGTTTCTTCTGCGATTTTACTCTGCAATTTAATTATTAGGTTTTTGTTGACGTGCTCGTTTCACGTGCACGCTGACAATAAAAGAGGTTATGGGCCAGATGTTACTGAAGGTATATGACCATAAAAGCTAAATAGGCAATGACCAGATGTTATTGACGGTATACGCTCATAACAACTGAAAGGATTATTAGCAACAATGTTATTACAATATTTCGCCCATGAAAATAATATGTTTTTACGTTTTGATACTATATCAGTGGCCCTGAAGATGGGGGGGCGTTGAATGGAATTGAAGTAAGTTTAATGTTGATGCATATTAACATAGACGACAAGTGAAGTTTATTTTGTATTTTGAAAGAATTTGAAGTTTTGAAAAGTGTGAATTACGGGGATACAATTAAAATGCAGACCCAAATAGAGAAGCTGAACGCAACAAATTACGGGAATTGGGCTGAAGATATGAGATACATTCTTATGGAGCGTGGATGTTGGGGCATAGTAGCAGGTACAGAGCTAGTACCAAAACTTAAAATTAAGAATGGAAAAACGGAAGTTGAAAGCACAGCGAGTAAAGATACCGATACTACAAAGAGTGTAACTACTCAGGTAGAGTATCCGGGTCCTGAAGTTACATATCGTGACGTTAGGGATTATAATATCCGTGCTGGAACCGCAATTTCATTGATTTATTTAAATATTTCCCCTGAATTTCGGAAAATAGTGGAGGGAATAGAGAATGCCCGAGAAGCATGGCTCAAATTAAAATTATTTTTTGAACCCGACAATAGGTCGAGGCATATGCAACTGATTAATGAACTATTTTCTAGCAGAATTCAACCACATGAAAAAATTAGCCTGTTTGCAGCACGTTTAACGAGAATTGTTGAAAAATTACGAGGTATAAACCAACCAATTAATGAAATTTACGTTAGTTTTCAGTTATTACGCTACTTACCAGAAACTTATGATAGCATTTCACAATCCATATTACGATGGCCAGAAGAAAAATTTAAATTTAAGGACATACTCGTAGAACTGGTAGCTGAGGAAGATAGACTGACGGTACGAGAACAAGACCGTAACAAAATGCATGAAGTCAAAGCTTATTCTGCAGTCACACGCAAGAAAAATATGACATGTTTTAGGTGTAATCAGGTGGGACATATTAAAAAAAATTGTTTCAATGGAAATCCCGTTAACGAGTACCAACAGAGACAGCGTGTTCCACCAAGAAATACATCACCTTATCGGAAGAGTACGGCAGTTAGAAGTCATTCCCCTGCATGTGGAATAAGTCCTGTGCGTTATAAATCAAAACCAAATTCAGCAAATAAGAAGGTGAGATTTCCTTCGATTAATCTTGTGCAAACTTATGTGAGTAATTTTGAAGAATCTTCGAATTTATGGACTTTCGACACTGCTGCTAGTCATCACTTTTGTAAAGTGAAGGAGTGGTTCCAGGATTTTGAGGAAATAAAGGACGATAAATTATCCGTAGCTATCGAAGGAGTGACATTCCCGATTACAGGTAGAGGGACAATTCAGCTACAGTTTGGCTCCAGAACATTCCATTTGTACAATGTCATGTATTCACCTAATCTTAAGTTGAATTTAATTTCAGGTTCTGTTTTAGACAGACAAGGTCTCAGGTTCGAAGGCGGTCAAGGTATGGTAAGAATTAAAAACCGGTATGATAAAACTGTTTTTTTTGCCAAATTAAAGAATGGTTTATATCAGGTTTGTCCTAAAAATCCCCGAGTTGCCAGAATAAGAGAGGATTGCAGTGCTTGTGTGGCCAGGAAAGTTGACGATGAACTGGTACATCGAAGGTTAGCACATATAAGTCCATATGTAGTCCGGGATACAATTAGGAAACAGGCCATAAAGGGGTTGGAAAAATTTGAAGATCATAATTTTGACTGTGAAACCTGTACACTTAACAAGTTCAGACGGGTTAGTTTTAAATCTGTAAATTTTAGACGCTCTAAATATCCCAATGATTTGATCTATATGGATACTTGGGGTCCTTGCAGTACTATTGGTCGCAACGGTGAAAAATATTTTTTATCGATTATAGACGACCATTCACGTAAGTGCTCTGTTTACCCTATGTGTGAAAAATCTGAGGTTTTCCGGATTTTTAGAAATCATGTCGCTCGTGCAGAGAGGTTCCTAGGGCGGAAAATAAAAAGTATCCGTACCGATAACGGGACTGAGTTTGTAAACAATAATTTTACACAATTTTGCAATGATCATGGGGTAAAACATGAACTCACAAACACATATACACCAGAGCAGAACGGTACTGCAGAAAGGTTCAACCAGACAGTATCAAATGGGGCGAAGTGCTTGTTAGCAGACAGTGGGTTAGAGACAAAATTTTGGCCTGATGCAGTTTTAAGTTTCACCTATGTCTGGAACAGGGTTGTACATAAAGGTCTAAGTAAGACACCATTTGAGCTTTTTGGAGGGTATAAGCCATCGGTAAACCACTTGAAGCCGTTTGGGTCCATCGCGTATGTTGGTGTACCACGACAACACAGAGCGAAGTTAGACGCCAAGGCGAAGAAAGGGGTGATGATTGGATATGCCTTTAACACCAAGGGTTATCGGATATGGTTCCCAGACACCAATAATGTGGTGGAGACCATAAATGTCAGATTCTGTGAGGATTCACAAGGGATGGAAGGCGACAGTGGAGCAATGATGGGTCCCAGTGATAATCCTAACACCGAATCATACTCCAAACATGAGGGAGATGAAGACGTTTCTATTATCAATTTAGGTCAGAATCTACCCCGTGAGAGTGACGAAGATTTGGTGGAAAAAGATAGTCCTGAAGAAACCCAAATTGATAAGAGTCCCTTGCCAGCCCAAGATCTAAGAAGTAGCGATTGGAAAAGAAATCCATTTGGTCGATTGGAAAGAATCCATTCCGATTCCTCAGATAAAAATGGATATAAAGGGAAAATATCAGATAAACCAGCTACCGCATCCACAAGTTATGCCAGTTCTTGACTAGACGATATACAGATGCCTAATACTTACAAGCAAGCATTGAAATCACCACAGCATAAACAGTGGGTAGAGGCCATGGAAGAAGAGATGAAAGTCATGACAGAAAGACAGGTATGGCACCTAGTTGAGTTACCATCAGATACAGATATCATAGGATGCCGGTGGGTTTTTGCGTTGAAAAGAGACGAAAAGGGCGAGGTGGCCAGGTATAAGGCCAGACTGGTGGCACAGGGTTTTAAACAAATTAAAGGAGTTTCTTACGAAGAGACTTTTAGCCCAGTCATTAATTTCAGTCTAATTCGTTTTTTCTTCTCACTTTTAGTAGTTTTACAGGGTTGGACCCACAGACAGTGTGATGTCAAAGGAGCTTATCTGTATGCACCATTAAAAGATGATATTTACATGTCTCAGCCTCCCGGTTTTGTTGTAGAAGGTAAGGAAGATTTTGTATGCAAATTGGATAAAGCTATCTATGGATTGCATCAAAGTGGTAGAGAATGGTTCTTCGAGATTCATAAAGTATTGATAGAACTAGGTTTTAGCAAACTAAATTGGTGTAACTGTGCATATGATTTTAATTGTGTGTTGATTTTACTTTTATATGTTGATGACATGGTTTTGTTCGGTAAGGACGAGGAGATAATAGACAAAGCCATAGGATTGTTGAAGACACATTTTGATTTAAAAATTTTGGGAAAAACTAGAAAGCTGTTGGGAGTTGAGTTTGAAGAAAAGGGGGGAGAAGTTTTGTTGAGTCAGTCAATTTATATTGACGATATTCGTAAAAGGTTTACAAAATTCTTCGTACCGGTTTCCTCACTTCCAATCAGCAAGGGTACAGTATTCTCAAAGAAACAGTGTCCACAATCAGATGTTGAAATAGAAGAAATGAAACAATATCCCTATAGAAATTTACTAGGCTGTCTATCGTTCCTCGCTAGTAGAACCAGGCCCGACATAAGTTATGCCGTTAACATTTTTAGCCAATACCAAAGTAATCCTGGTAGAATTCACTGGGATGGTTTGATAAAACTTTTGGGCTATGTTATACACACACACAATTTTAAACTTAAACTTGCGTGCAATGAACCTAGTATAACGGTTTACACCGATGCAGATTTCGCAGCCAATAAGGATGACAGGACTTCTATGGGGGGACAGATAGTGTTTCTTGGAAAAGCTCCAGTCATGTGGAGGACTTTCAAGGAGAAGTGCGTGTCGTTGTCAACTATGGAAAGTGAATTCTACGCTATGACAGAGGCCACAAAGGAACTTATGTGGTTTGATAGAATTCTAGAAGAATGTTATGCCAGAAAGTTAGTTCTTGGAGGAAAGCTTAGGTCAATTCTATATGTTGATAACATGGCGTGTATAGATTTTGTTAAATCCCCAGTAGAGAACCATAGAAGTAAGCATATTGATGTCAAATTATTTTTTATTCGTGACCTAGTTTATCAGAACATATTTGACATAAATTATATAAAAAGTAAAGAAAATCTAGCAGATCCTTTTACCAAACCCCTGACCAAATTCGAACTGAGGCACCTATGTGATGAGATTTTTGCATGAACTTTTCTTGAATTTTTGCACGAATTTATTTTGAAGTGGTGTGTGCACTTAGTGTTTGAAATTGTGAATTTTTGCAATGTTTTTGTTTACTTGTTTTGGGTGGATGTTTTTTTCCCCACCTAAACGTCTGAAGGTGTCTAAGGTGACATTTTTGTTTAAAGCTCAGTGTTTGTATGTGAATTGTTTTTCTGATATTTATGCAGTGCGATATTATGGGATGTATCCTGTGTTTTTAGATATTTAAATATTTTACGATAACTTCTCAATGGAAAACCAATTTGTTTTATGTGTTTGAATGAATTTGTATGAGTGGGCGCCCACGTACATATGTATTGATATTTGAATATGATTGAATGTAGTCATGTCCTAGTCATTGTATGTTTTAACTCTTTATTGTGGTTTGTTAGTTGTTATATTGGTTTTCAGCCAACAATAGTGTACAGAAGCAGAAATAACTTTTGTTTAGAACTTGCAGATTTGAACCTTCTCAGCAATTTGTTTTGTACCTGTGTATTCCTAAGTTAAGACTGTATTATTGTTGTTATATGTTGCTATCGCATTTTGTTAACAAGACTAATGTTGGTTTGAATTAATTGTTTTATATGTATTCTAGTTCTGACAGAAAAAAAAATCGAAATGTAAACTGTGATGGTTTTGAATTCTCATATTACTAGTTTATGTCGAAAAGACAAGTGGGGGGGCATTTGTTAGCGAGTTACACTAAAGACTACTTGTGAAACGAATCATGTACTTGCCTTTCCGGGTATTGCGTCATTTGTTTTAGACCGGTTTGATCATAAAACCTGATAACCGGATCAAATCTTTAATCGAATTTACACAGCTGTGAAGAAGCTACCGTAAATAATTTATTATTCAGTTTCCAGTAGTTGGTGCGTTTTAAACAAACCGGATCGTTGAATATCATTAGATGAGGCGTATATAAGGCTCACATACGATTCAGTAACAAGAGAGTAGATAGATAATGAAGCTGAGGACAATCTGAAGAAAGGTAATGTTGATTTATAGTTTAAGTTTAAGACGCAGTAAAGAAAATAGAATAAGGGGCTAACAGTCTTTGCCTATGCCTAACTTGAGGTAATTCCATCACAGTGTATAGACACTGTTGTTTGTACATATGAGACTTGTTTTTTTTTAATGAATTTAGAGAACGCTATTGATTGATATGGATATTTTATTGTTGAAGATTTTTAAACTAACTTTTAATATTTTAAAAAAATAAATTTGAATTGTTATTGTTGAAAAAGTCTTGTCGTCTATGCTTTCATCAATAGTTTTAACGTATACCTATTGTAACAAACAACGTTTCTTCTGCGATTTTACTCTGCAATTTAATTATTAGGTTTTTGTTGACGTGCTCGTTTCACGTGCACGCTGACAAAATATTAAATTTACGCAGCAAACTATTATTACTGAATCAGGATCATTACAGATATTCATCTCATCTGTTATTTTCAGTCCTGTAATCTAAGGGTTTCGTCTTACAATCCATACCAAGTTTCGTCTCTCCTCCTCAGACATCTTTATGTGATACTTACATTTTGTCTATTTAGAGGTAGCCCCTTGTTCATTTCTGTACCGTACTATAATCTGTAATAAGTGCCTCGTGATACACCAACAATTTCTCTTTTATTTACAGAAGCAAGTTTAAGCCTCGCGCCAATTATCATCCTTCTGCAAGTGTTTCAGATCCGACAGTTTGCGCATTAATTCCACAACTACCAATTCTATATCAATTTTTCTACTACTGCGGGATAGTTTATATTCGTAATTCCCCGTTTTAAATGCCTTTGCTCGCCGATGACGTCGGCATCGCCGTGATTTGTATATACCACAGTGGACACGCCTTGAAGAAATTCAAGAAATACGAGGGGTGATCAAATACTAAGGTTACAAGGTCGATATTCCTGGAGTTTCGTCTGTTATACATAAATAAGTTGTGTCCGGTAACTCTAATTCATGCGGTCGCTAACTGTGGCGAGTTACAGAAATGGCGATTCGCTTGGAAAACTGGTCTCACGAAGGAATCCGCTCAGTTATTCGATTTCTGTGGGCGAAACATGTAAGCGCGGCTGAAATTCACCGGCAGCATCTTCCTTCACGACTTTCATCTTCCTTCACGACAACGCGCGACCTCATACAGCCCAGAGGACCACCACGCTGTTGAAGAAATTTCGCTGGGACATCATCGACCAGCCTTCCTACAGCCCGGACCTCGCTCCAAGCGACTTATCTCTTTCCTCACTTTAAGGAGGACCTAGGGGGCCGACGATTCGCCTCAGACGAGGAGGTGAAACATTTCGCCACAACATGGCTGAACACGCAAGGACAGGATTTTCACCAGGAGGGAATATTCAAACTCATCCCACGAAGCGACAAGTGCCTAAACCGATATGGAGACTATGTCGAAAATTAACCTTATGTACGTACTATCAGTTGGCAGTATTGGTTTTATGGAATAAAATGTACACGTTTCCTTGCAGGCTTTGTAACCTTACTTTTTGATCATCCCTCGTATATTACAACCAAGAATTCAAGCGTCAGGCTTTATTTCGTTCAAGAGTACCAACTAAATATACGCTTCGCACAAACCGCGAAGCAGCCAGGTGGCGCTACCAGTACGCCAAAAACCAATATATATATAATTTCAATTTGAAACACGCCTTTTTTAAGCGCTGTGTCCTTTATTTTAATAACTCCTTTGTATTATAACAATGCTGTCTTGTTTATACAGAATTTCCAAAAAAAGAAAGTTTTCATTCCATTTCATTTATATTTCCCCCCGAAAATAAAGCAAATACATATGCATATTTATATCTGTAAATACATTTCTTTAGTGAAATAATCAAAGCTCAGAACTCCCTAACTCCCTTTGATTCAGATAATTATGAAGTATGCAAGACAGCAAACGAGAAAGGTGGGAATTGAAGAAAGAGCTTCCTAAAACTTTTGACCCGTAAAAACTCATAGTTAAAAGAAGTAATAAACGTCTCAATACACAAAAACTATGCTAACATTTAGAAAATAAAGGGTTACATTCACAAAAACCTAGGGACCATGATTTTCATAAATTCTTCTTAAAGACTGGGTTTTCCTTTTATGTACAGCTGTTCCTCCCAACCACGATTTATACAGTATATATTGCTTTTAATTATCTGCCTCACTTTTATCATTAATACTTGAAGAATAACTGTCGCTTTAGGAATTAAACTCGATACTTCTTGCCGTTTAGACATATATGCTGTGAAACATTTCTTAACCTGGACATATCATGATCTCCACAAGTTTGATAATGGATATTGGGACCAAGAAATTACATTACTCGGTAAGACAGCTTAAGTTCTAGATTCATACGAGCTTTTATGCGTCTCTGCAATGCATCCAAAGCTGGTTTCGTAATGTATTTCAAAGATGGTTCGCGTGTCCATCATTTGAATATCAATTCTATCGAAAAACTGAACCAAACAAGATCATCCGTTCATTAAAATAGACTGTTAACCGATATCAAAACAGGTTTTAATAAGACTAAACGATCCGGTCCATGAAGCTGTAAACGCCGAAATCTTCGGCGTTTACAGCTTCAGGGCGTCTCTAACTTCAGGGCGTCTAAACGGCGATCCGCCAACTAACACAATGCCGCCACATATAACTGAAACAACCTCGGAAATACACTCATGTCCATACATTAAGGATAATTCAGAATCACACGGAAATCGAACTCTAAAGTAAAAATTTCACTTGTAGAATTATCACACACATCTTCAAGAATAATATGCAGATTTCAGGAAGTCACCAGATGACGCCGATAGTACGTCACGATGACGAGAGTGTAAGAGAGGGCTATATAAGGAATAGTGGCAAAGAAGTAAAATTATTCACAAGCGTTCTGTAAGCCGCTCAGTGCCATAACCGAATAGTTATGACACAGAGGACGCACGTGGATGATTTTTTACGTGGTAGAATTCTCGGCCGCCTGGAATGTGAGCATACTCAGATGGAAGTATCCGAGGAACTTGGAATTGTCAATAGTGTCATCTCTAAGCTTTGGCAACGATTCCAAGATGATGGAAATGTCAGTAGACGTTACAATACAGGTCGCCCCCCGAGTTACAACGCCGAATGAAGACCGGTATTTGCAGTAACTGCCAAAAGAAACAGGCGGAGCACAACATCCGTCAGCTATCTGCAGCCACGGGTACCACAGTTTCAAGGCAAACCGTGTACAGACGTTTGGGAAATATTGGTGTATATGCTCGCAGGCCTGTCAGATGTGTTCTGCTCACGGCAACTCACTGTCGGCAGCGATTAGCCTGGAGTAGAGAACTTGCAATGTGAACATCGTCACAGTGGGCTTGTGTGATGTTTTCCGGCGGGTCCAGGTTTAGCTTGCAGTCTCATTCACGTCGGACTTTCATATGGAGAACGCCAGGTATCCGTTACCACCAAAACAACATCATTGAATGACACCGTTACGGTGGTGCAGGATTGCTCGTTTGGGGTGTAATTGAACTGGATTCCAGAACAGATCTGCATGTTCAAATCGGAACCATGAACGGCCACATTTATCGGGACATCATTCTGGAACAACATGTACGTTTGTTTAGGGGTGCCATGGGCGCAGAATTTGCGTTTATGGATGACAAAGTCCGTCCTCGCCGAGCAAACACCGTAAACGAATGCATTCAATCTGAGGATATCACCCGTATGGAATGACCAGCATTCTCACCTGACTTGAATCTGATAGAGCATGTGTGGGACATGCTTGGCCGACGAGTTGCAGCCCGTCAACCACCTCCTACATGTCTACCGGAGCTTGGGAGAGCATTGCTTGCTGAGAGGAGTAATCTTCCCCAAGATCAGCTCGATAATTTGATACTCAGCATGCCTAGGCGTTGTACGGACTGTATTTCATCGCATGGGAGACATACAATGTTTTAACCATCATACCAACCATGTAATATTAAGTTTTTGAAAAGGAGATATTTTTTACAATAGCTCCAGGGAGCAAAAATCGTAGTTTTTATGAATGGTATCATACATACACTATCTTTTTTGTTCTTTATCTTTTGTTTAATAAATGGGATTTTTAAATAAGTCACGTTTGTTTTGTTTCTGAACCTTTATTTGCTGGAGCTGGCATTATCATTAATTGATGGACATGAGTGTATTAACATCTCTGATGTACATTGCTACGTACATTTGCGAACAACTGTTTTCAAAGATGAAGTACGTGAAGAAGAAAATTAGATGAAAAATTTTTCATGAGCATCTTTAAAACTCACTTAGAATTGCAACCATTTCTTTCGAACCAGGAATTGATGCATAAGTTTCACAAAAAACATGGACATTTACTCCACTAATTTTAGCTTGATGTTGCTTTCTTATTTTAAGGTTATAATAAAATTTTAAGTATTAAAGGAAATTTTGTTACATATAAACATTAAGTATATTTTATATTTTGTATGCGGCCCAAGACAATTCCTCTTCTCTCAGTGCAGCCTAGTCAAGCCAAAAGGTTAGACACCCATAAGATGAATCCAGGGAACTTTAAATTAATAACGTGTCTTGTTTGGGAAAATACTTTTTATTACATACCAGAAAGCGTAAATTCCTTGAGCAGATTAATATAATGATGGATAAATTTCACTCAGTCCCCGTAAATTGATTTTAGAGCTCTTGAAATAATTGCTGAAATTAACGTATGGATTTTAAAGAAAATTAATCACCTTTGATATGCTTATCACCTAAACATTTGTGATTAATTTATTTGCATCTCAGTTGAAAATGACCACATATTTCTATCATTGATCTTCCGAGTTGCTGTGCTATTAGTTATATAAAAAATAAACACCTTATAAGGGTTTATTATTTTTGTTTATTATGTTCGTATTTTTAAAATTTGTGTTTTTACGATAAGTAACCTCACTTTTAACCATTTTTATACCATTACTTGAACACATTCCAAGGAGCTAGCACTCCTTGGACTGACAGCGTTCTCCGCGTAATGGCACTTGCAATGATTTTCTGATAATATATCTGATTGGACTTGTGCCTTAGTATGATAACACATTTACACTAATCAGATCGAGAAAAACCATAGATTTCCTAGAAATGGTGAAGAGGTTGTTTTAAATTCAGTGCGTATAACTGCATCATACAGATGCACTCTGCAATTCATGCGCGCTTTGAGATGGATATGAAATTCCTCTTGAAGTCAAACGCGATCTTAGTAGGAACGTATTTCATTTATAGACAAATCTCAATCGTTTTATTCTGAGACACAATTGATCGTTTATGAGCTCCTTACTGTCAATAAAAGTCCTTAATACGGATCCTACAACCTCTAATACCTTTTTGAAAACTATTTTGAGATCCCGATGCACATAAGTGTCTTCACCCCTAATCTGTTACATCTAGGTCCTGCCCTAGGCAGTTAAAATAACTTTCAGATATTTCCATTCCTCCCACACTTTTATTTCATTACTTTATATCTTTTGAAGATTTTGGAATCATCCCAAACTTATTAAACTAATATGCTTGGGGATTCTGTTAAAATGTTCATAATAACCGACATAAAATCCTAAGAACGGCTCATGTGAGCTGTGATACATTAAGGCCGTCTGCACACGGGGCAACTCAAAAGAAACTGATAACTGACTCAAATCACAAACCAGTCCCTGATGAGTCGAAACCTATGTAATTGAATGGAGTCACGCACACGACGCAACTGGTTACAAACCCGTCGGACGGGTTTGTAACCAGTTGCGTCGTGTTTTGAGTCAGTTATCAGTTTCTTTTGAGTTGCTCCGTGTGCAGACGGCCTTATGGTCATGATTTTGAGATTTCGATGTGTATACTTTCTATCTCCCCCTATCTGTTACCCCAACATACTGCCCATAAAGCGTCGAAATTAGTCCAAGCAGATTATACGTACAAACGTCCTTACAATCTAAATCATTTAAAACTGCTTTAATCAGTTCCGAATAATTTTCAAAGAGGCGCGATAAATTTTTTATCAAGACGTTACCATTTATTGACTCAATGAAAAGTTGTGAAAATTTTTAACTGATATAAATATCCTTTTAGCTGACTGCATCAGTTTTTGAGAGAAAGAAATCGTGATTCTTGACAGATATGAAAGATGTGTAATCTTATTCACGTGAGTGATCAATGCCTATGTCTGCATTATGCCGTTGCTGGATTCAACTGGTTACGATAGCATTTCTTTGTGTGTGCGTTTTATGTTACGATACCTTATCTAATCTTTTTTAGGTGCAAAAGCACACAGGAATAGCTGACGTTATTTTAAAAGTTCTTGACCTTTCGTCTTGACCCATATGAAGTTTTTACGACCATTTTCCCGGACCAGATTCGTTCTTGGGTTGCCCGGCCACGAAGCCGTATTATCCAACTGTACTTACTTAGACATGTGAGTAACTCTCAATTTCGATTTCCGTTCATCACACAATTTCTCCATTTCTCTTTTTAAGGTGACAATGGACCATGAAAAACTTTTTTTTATCATTTATTAACCAATTGTTATGAAATTTCGTATACTTATACAGTGATGTTTAGAGATAGAAATTCTAAATAAAAAAAATCAGAATGTAATTAATTAAGATATTAATTAAAATCAGTTTGTTAATTACTCTATTTAAAAATGCTCCATGCGCATTACTTTTTGTCTCAGATATCTAATTTTCTCTCTTAAGCTAGCTCTATATAGTTATAATAAAAGTTAGTAGCAATATTTGATTTACAGTCATATTTATAAAAACTAGAAAAGAAATCGATAAAAATAGGTCATTTTATGCAAAGTTTTATCAAAAAAACTTTTTTTTACTGTAAAAATTTTAAGTTGTTTTAAAATAGTATAATGAATTTATTACTAGTATTCATTATACTATTATTAAAATAGTATAATGAATTTATTATTAAGTTTTATTCTAACATATATAAATAATCATCTATATATATAAAACGCGTAGGTATGCGGCACAAAAATCGACGATATTTCTACTCTCCGAATGGCAACGGCTGTAACTTCCGGATGTAAACATTAGCGGCCGTCCGCAGTTTAAAACCGCGTGTGTGTGCATATGTTACGCTGATCTTTTGACAAAATATGCTTACACCTATCAAATCCAGTGTTTAGTCATGGATAGTTGTATGTAGGTTTATCTAGAGTCCGTTCTTTTGATTATGTCACTGTAGTATCTCCTACTTTTGAAATACTCAACTGTGTATATCAAGAAGTTTTATGAATATCATAGTTGTAATTCACACTATTTTCCCCAGAATTCTCACAGAAATTTTCCCCAACAATTTCTTATTTGATGTAATGATAAAGTGTAGATATCTTAATTTTGAAAATTGTGCATACAGAGAGGGATGTAATTTTTAAAATCATTGGTGTTGGATTTCTCAGTCTTATCTTTAAATCTGTTCTGAAGTAATGGAAATTCACATTTTTTAATCATGATGATTTAGAATCAGCGTTATAGTGAATTTAGCAATGATTATAATTTTTTTTGGCTGAGCTCCCACTACCCCTAAACAACGTATATTTATGATAACAGGTAATGGTAACATTCCTTACATAGGTTACTTTCAGTTGAGTTGTTTTGCCAAAGAAAATATAAAACTAAAAGCGACCATGCTGGTCGCGCAGCGGCTAGTTTTATGAAATTTTATGAAAATTCAAGAAAAATTATGACGCATGGAACAATCTGAACTTACCAAAAGGACATGAAAACTTGTTTTGAGAAAATGTCATTTAAAGTTTTAATTTGACTAACATTTCCACTGTTTACGTTTGAAAAAAATACTTATAACTCGGTTAATAATGATCGGATCAACATACTTTTTTTAATTTAAAGCTGATGAGTTGCAAAATCATTTTCTGAAAGAAAAAAAAATCGTTTTGGGTACATATTTTTGTCAATTTGAAGGTTCATTGTCGCCTTAACCTCACAGAATGTTGCCATGTTCGTTTTTTACACCTATTTATTTGTCATTTTTTATAATACTGAATATTTTTTCTTCCAACGTGAATATTTGTTCTTTTGGCAAATATTCACGGTCTAAGGGTCCTAATTTCTAACGGTCCGTAACCGTTCATCCCAACGGCTAGGTACCACTGTAACGATCATCTGCAAGGTCTGGGGATCCATACCTGATCTCCTGACTTCAAGATGCTAGTATTATACCTACTGAATAATCATCGGAATGTGAGAAAATATGTTTTTTTACTCCTATTCCTAACAAAGTCCAAAAGCGTTAAAAGAGAATATTGCTGACGGAATAATTTAAAATATTTCTAGAGATATATCAGATACAAATCAAGTTGCATACCACGATTCTTCAAAGTAGTATTTCGATTGCAAGGGACTATATTTTTTAGTTTTACGATTACACTGCGATTACTAACACATCAACGAAAAGGTAACTAACTGCCTCCAAGTTTTGTATCTCACTTTATATACGGTTTTGACCCTCTATAGCAGTTGTCGTTAAACTTTTCAACAGTCAAAAAACCCCTTGAATCTGAAAACAAGCTCTCGCACACCTCTTGAAAAATGTTTCTATTTTTTATTTAGAAAAAGACATTTATTGCAAGATAATTTATTTATTGCATAAAAAAACTAATACATTTACAATACATACTACATTATTATATATAAAACAATATCTACATTTTTAATGGCTACGTTGTTGCTGTTTGTTCATAATTGTCCTTCTAAAACGAGGTTCTTTTTATCAAAGAGCCACATGTAAGTCATCAGATGCATTTAAAAGCGATTTCTGGCTTTTTGTTTTGATGAGCAAAAGGGATGAAATCTCATTTCACAAAGATAAGTGGTAGTAAATGGTAAAAGTGTCTCTATTGCTGCTTTTGCCGATTCTGGGTAAGTTCTAAACTGCGTGCACCAGAACTGTTCTAAATCCAGTTTTTCAAATTCCATTTCAATACGTGCATTAGCTCGTATTGCGATAAGATCATCTTTTAATAAAACGCTGTCGTCTGTTGAATTTAGGTCAAACAAAAATGGATTGAGTATCCATCTATAAATTTTACTTATATTTCCGTGGAAAAGTATCCATCAAATGATTCACTCAATTGGCAGTTTTCATTAAAAATTTAGAACTTTCTCTCGCACCCCTAGAAAGGCTCTCTCGTACTCCCAGGGTTGCCCGCACCCCCAGTTAAGAACCACTGCTCAATAGTAACATGAGCAAATCTGAAATAGTAGTTGAATTTCTCCCATTCATGTTGAAGGAAAATCAGCGTCATCAATTTCTACGCAAGTTCCGGTTTCGAATCTATATCAATAATCTAAACTGTTCGGTGGCATGAAGACGATAAATTCAAGAGTCCGAAGGAATCTTTTTTTTTTTTTTCCATGATCGAAACGTACTTAAATATAGTCAAGGGCGGCTCCAGTCCAGAGTTTTTTTTTTTTTTTTTTTTTTTTTTTTTTGGGGGGGGGGCAACGTCGGCTCTTAGGGTTATTTATATATATATATATATATATATATATATATATATATATATATATATATATATTATATTATATTATATTATATAATATATATATATATATTATTATATTATATTATATATATATATAAATAAAAGAAATAAACATCGTCTCATTTTAAATTTAAACTCATTTAGTATTAGGTCTACGATTATATGGGGGAAAAAATACGCCGGGCTATTTTTTTTTTGGGGGGGGGGGACAATTGCCCCTATTGCCCTTCCCCTGGGAGCCGCCAATGAATATAGTTGAAGAATCTAGATAAGTGTTTCCCAACTTTTTGCGAGTCGCCCCCCCCCTTCAATGGTTTCCACGTATCATTCGACCCCTCCCCCTCCAAATTCCCACCCTTCATATTTTCATTAAAAGGCCATTTAAGTCATAATGGAAATCACTAAAATGCATTTTTCATAATTTTAATTCCAACTAAATGCTTAATTTAAGAAAATAGAATTCGTAAGAAATGGAGAACACGGAGAAACATTCCTCCCTCAGTCAAATGAGTGTAAAAGCAAGAACAGAACCACAAAAAAAAATGTACCTTTGTATTGATTCACAATTATTTAACATTAAAAATAGAAAAACTGTTTCCTAAATAAAGTTTTTTTTTTCCATCGGAGAAACTACAACAGTATAGTAAAACCTCGTTTATCCTGACTAACTGGGGCCATAAGCAATCCGGATAATCGAAAATCCGGATAATCCGGGTAATAAGCAAAACAAAATCTTTAACTAAGCAGACCGTTTATTACGATAAAAAACTACGTTTTGTAACAAAATTACATAGTATTATTTACAAGACATTAAAAAATATAAAAATGACTTTATTGAATCAATCCACGTCAACGCCCCGTGACACTCTAGTAAAGCTTTCTTAAACTCAACAAAAAGCATTTTATTACCCTAATTTATTGTACAATCTATGCAGGAACTGTACATTGAATCAAACTAAAAAGCGAATATTTGGCGTACTTAAGTCAAAGCTTAAGTCTTGCTGTCATAGTTAAAAATTATTATCTAATGTGAACATTAAATTTAAAACTAAATCTACAAATCTGATCCGGATTATCCGCAAATCCGGATAAACGAGGTTTTACTGTAATTTCAAAGTGTAGGCACAGGCTGATGAAAGGCAAACTGGCGTTTAGTAGAATCTGTGTACTGTCCGTAGTAAGTAACGGCGATTTTTATTTACCATCAAACAAATGCGGTAGATTTTTAATGAACTAGGTTTGTGCTTTACATGTGACTTTTACCTTTCAAAAGAAAGCCTCACAGTTTCGTGGTAAATAAAAACTGACAAATTTTTTCAGGGAAATTCGCTAAAAATTTTTTTCAATTAGATGAGATCGTGGAAACCCCCATTAAACACTTCGCTACACACAGGTCGGGAAGCACTTATCTAGATTATATCAGTTATCACCTTCTAATAAATTCCAATCGGAGCCATACGCTGTCGCATTAAATCCTTGCCGGTATTTAAATCCAAGATAACGACCTCTGGCACAGCACAAAGGCATTCGGTGCGTCACTTGTGAATTCAGGTGTTTAAAGAGAATTTCCGCACATATCTGCAGTCACTAGCACCCCAGTAACAAGGATTCTTTCGATTTCAAACGAAGACAATTTTTGCCAAACGATCACTTTTGGTATTCTTTTGAGACACACTAAAGTTTACGTGTTACAGCGTTGCACCGTTGTACCAACCCTAATTGAGAACAAAAATCGCCTTGATAAGATAGAGTCAGTGACACTTGTTCGTAATAAGACCAGTAAAGGAGGAATTGCGCTACCAACTCGATGTTGCGCGAGTAATTATGAAAAGTTAAATAGACACTTATGAGAAGAAAGGCGATCGTTGGCCAGTTTATCTTTACGTCGGTCTGTCGCTGATTTTTTTGTATTTTTTTAATTCCTAACTGCATTATCAGTGGCGTAGCTAGAACTTTTGCCGCCCGGTGCGGTCTCCAATTTGCCGCCCTTTCTAAGTCAATCAATTGGTGGTTTTTATAAATTAATAAATAATTGTAATTGAGACAAACTGTAGGTGGGGAACTTTTTTACCATTGGATGCCATATTTAAATTAGGCAGTAATAAAGGAGGCCGCTTAAGTTGATATACCTATAAATGCAACTTTTATAAAGACCACAAGAAACTTATGGAGGTCGCAGTTTCCCCACCTATGAGACAAAACATATACGTAATTTATAAAAAAATTTCCATAAAATATGTTTTATTTTATATTTTTATATTTATAAATAAAAATAAATAATTTCATTTCTTTTGGATAAACAAACAAATTGTACACATATGTGTATGTAAACAAAACATATTTATATATTTACTCTTCTAACTTTCATAGTAGAAAAATCGTGTATAATGCTCTCAAAATTTATATTATTTGTAATTTCTTGTTCTATAGACAATATTGCAAGATTTTGTAGTCTTAAATCTCTCATTGTGGAACGAAGATATTTTTTTATCAACTTCAATTTGGAGAAGCTCCTTTCGCAACTAGCGACACTGATTGCAATTGTCAAAAAAATTCTCAACCCTACATTGACTTGACGATGAGGAAAAAAATTCGAAATCATATTGCAATTCATGATTCGCAGAAATCGAATAGTAAACTTATGAATTGAACAAGTGGTTTTTTACAACTAATACTAAATAAAAATATGCCTACCCAAAATATGTGCCGCCCGGTGCGGACCGCACCCACCGCCCCCCACCCCCCCCCACCCCTAGCTACGCCACTGGTTCACATATAGGAGTCTAGTAGCGGAAGCGTAAAAAAAAAAAAAAAAAGATGGCGCTAAGACAGAAATAAACAAATCATAGGTGTTAAGAATTTCGTTGCTAACCGTTTGGAGGTTTGTCATTGGTTAAATATGTTTCAATACTTTAACGTTCCCGCTACCGGACTCCTGTGTGAACAGGCCCTTAGTCGACATAGCATGGGGAAGAGAGTTGATACTCGTAAAACTTCAATCGGGGTTTTCCTATGAACTGACAGATACCCTGGTTTCGACCTGTAACATATCAAATTCGTAACCGAGAGTCAAATTCATTTTTAAGCAAACTTTGGTAAGCTACATGAAAAATTTACTCGCAGCGATCACTAAAGTTTATTTAACTTAATTGCGGACTATTATGTCGTGCATTTTCATTTCTGTTAATTTCTTTATTCATCGTCCAATATATGCAAAATACATACAGAGATGGAGAAATTTCGAAAAATTCTAGATTTTCGTTAAGTTTTTCGTTAATTTTTAAGTTATAAACGTCTTTCTACTTTACGCCAGCGGACTCGACAATACAGAGGGAAAGAGATTAGATTCCTTGGGACCGGAAGCATTTAGCTGGGGCCCAATAGGGGGGTCTCGTAGAACTAAGAGAGCGGTAAGGAACTTCTCCCTGGGCCCGGCATCGGCACTCGGCGACCATATTCATACGGTTGTTTTCGTCACTACTCGAATAAAAGACATTACAAGTTACCCATACGGGCGCGGTAGCCCAGTTGGCAAGAGCAGCGGGCCAGTTATCTGAATGTCCCTGGTTCGATGCTCGTCGCTGCAAATCTGCCGCCGTGTTCACTAATGGTGGCCAGGGCACGTAAAATAGGGCGTGGCTACAATGTCCTCCAAGTTCTCAAATTTACCTCTGGAGGTGCGGGGTCAAGTGTTCCGGTCTCGTCACTTGACTCGGTTCAAAATTACAGGACCTGTCATTTAGCCAAGTCGGACTTCCGACCTTTGTGGTGCTAATTCAAAACAGGGGCCGCACCTTCATCACCCATAGCCTTCGGGACTTGATCTGATGTTACAATGTCGGCCATAAGCAACAACAACAAAGTATCCATCAACTTGAGTATCACGAGCCTGTTGATTAGTATGAACTTGGTAAGTGAATTTCAGAATTTCGACCGTAATATTCTGGGAAAAAAACAAAATTACCCTTTCTTTATTCGTGCATGAAGGAGATTATAAAATGTCTTGTGGTATTAAAATAGTTCGTGTGTGTGTATATATATATAAAATGTGTGTGTGTGTGCAAGTTTGTTTTTTACATAAATAACCTTTGGCTATTTCTCAAAGATGGCAGATTCTTATAGGGTGCAGTATTGGCTCACCTATATGGTGCTCCCATAATAAAGTAGCCAACGAATTCCTAATGTGGACGTGTCAAGTCCTCAGGACAAACTACCAGCTCCTTAGAAGACAAATAACAAATATCAGACATTAGAAACTATTTTTTCCTTATCGGATTAAGATCACACAATCGACTTAACCCTTTAAAGTTCACTATACTTTTTTTTTTAAAAATTGCTAAATTGATTTCAAAAATGACTATTAGACATGTTACCGATGATAAATATGCAAAGCAAAAAAAAATTAGCATTTTTTTATTTCCGAGAAATTTGCGGTTTCACAGTGAAACCAATGAACGGTAACGGCCTATTATCCTTCTTAAACATACAAATTAAAAAAACTGTTCAGAATAAAAAAATGATATTTTAGAATCATGAAATACATATATTTTAACAAGAATAATTAAGAAATTTAAATAATAAAATTTTTTTATATAAAAAAATTTATTAAAAAATTTATTAAATTTTTTTAAAAAATAATTTTCATATAAATTTTCATATAAGATAGATTAAATTTTAATATTAAATTAATATTAACTAAAAATAAGAGTATTCATGGATACAATGTGTAGCACATATATATTTTCTATATTTATAAAGAGAAAATATATAAAAATATACACGCACGCACGCACGCACGCACGCTCGCTCGCTCACATATACATATATGCAAGATTCAAGATTTTTTGCAAATTGAACAAAATAAAAATATATAAAAAATTTAAAAGAAAAATTATCTTATTTGGAATTAGTTCTCTAATTATGAGCATTATAAATGAAATCATTTCCATTCTGCATGGAACTTTTCAAAACATGTATTGTCATTCCTCTTTGCAATCATACATAAACCAACATCGCAGTTAGGACACATCCACCTTGTTCTATGGGGTTTTGCCGTCATGCTGCAATAAGCACATCTTCTGGATTTACATTTTTGTGGAATGTGGCCAGTATTCTCCAGTCTTTTCTTTTCTGAAAGTGTATGTTTTCTGAATTTTAGTTTTACTGGCCCCGAATGTGATTTCGTCTTTCAGGTTGTTTTGGATGGCCTACTGACACAAGAGCAGTTATTAAATCCAATCGAAAATTTTTCATATTATTATAATAGGGATTTTTTTCCCCATGCATCAAAGTGTGCAGAATATATGAATTGACAATTGTCACATCCAAAAAATGAAAAAAAATCCTGTGCCACCACTTTTTGCTTTTCCTGTCAATTTCATACATCGATTTTAGCTGATCAAAATAATCAACGAATCCCATATTTTTGTTATACTCAATAACAGTTTGGGGGCAAGTTATTTTAATTTTTTCTCCATTTTTCTCTCGCTTTCCAACTTCACAAGATTTAGTGGCTTCATTTAAAGTTGATAGAAGGTGCACCGTACGCTTGTCTTTCCATTTTATACACACAATATCATCATTACTCATGCACCAGTCAAATTCTCCCCGTTTCATTTTTTTGTCCTCAATTAAATTTTTTGGCAAATTTTTTCTGGACATATTTACTGTCCCACAAGCATCGATATTTTGTGCATCAAGGTATTTCATCAGATCATACGAGGTAAAGTAATTATCAAAAAAGAGTACATGATTTTTCCCTAATAACTTCTGAGTTAAGTTTTTAATCACTCTTTCTCCGAGATTCCTCTCTACTACTTCAGTTTTCCCTGTATAAATCTGAAATTCGCAGGCAAATCCACTCTCATCACACCTCATCCACACCTTGTAACCTCTTTTTATTGGTTTTTTGGGCATGTATTGTTTGAGTGATGATCTGCCTTTGAACTTTATCATGCTCTCATCTATTGCTTGCTTCTGTCCAGGCTTCATAACTTTCAGAAAAACTTCTGATAAGTGATCAATAAGTGGGCGCACTTTGTACAATTTATCGAAATTCTCTTCAGATTTTGTAGGTTGCGAGCTGTTATCGTTTAGGTGCAAGTTTCCCAAAATCCAAATAAATTTTCTAATTGGCATGATTCGAGAAACGAAATTGTCATGTAAAATTTCATTTACAGACCAAAAATCTCTATAACTTGGTAATCTTTTGATTCCCATTACTAAATTAATTGCTAAAAAATTTATCATGTCCTCTACAGTAATAGCGGTAAATGCACTGCCTTTTTGCGCCGCATATAAATTAGTTTGGAAAACAATAGTTTCTATAAAACTTATAGAGAACAATGTCAAAAAGATGGAAATGGGTGATGGGTCTGCAAGAGAAGTTATATCTTCCGATGGTCCACTTTGTTCCCTAAATTCCATATTTCGCATCTTTTCTGGACCTTTATTTTTCCACATAACTTTAGAAATACGAGAAGGCCCTGGCAAATTTATGTCATCAATATCTTCATCATCAACATCAGTGTTTTGGCTTGAAGATAAATCACTGATAAAATTGTCTGCTTCACTCTGTGATGATTCATTAGATTCGTCATCGGAAGGTAAATTCTGGAATATTTCCAGAGCTTCTGAAACATTTAGTCCTCTTTTCGGCATTTTATGAACTATGAAGACTATAATATTTGAAGAAATATATAAAACAGATGATCACAAACAGCACTATAAAAATTAAACTCCAGAGAGAGATTTTCAGACTTCATAGAGAACAGCTCAAAGATAAAATGCCTTGCGCATTTATTTCTCAGTTCAACCCTCTGTAAACAGGCAAAAACACATGTGATCGAGGGGGTGCCGGAGTCATATGATCACAAGGTCATCGGCCTCACATTTTAACCGAATTAGGTAAACACGGCGAGCGAAAACGGCAACTTTTGTTTTTCTCTCTCGTCAGAGAAAAACAAAACGAAAGTTCGACCGTTACTGGAGTATGGTTTCATACTGGAACCATACTTTTGACTTTGCGTTTCCGACTCGTCTTTTAATTTATTTAAATAACTGAAAGATGTAATTTATAATTAAGAAGGTCTATAATAAGTCCATGTGCTATAATTTAAAATTTGAGAATATTTTCATTCTTTTAAAGCTAGTAGAATTTTAGAAATTTGAAGTGACTTCACATTTTAACTCCATCTGAAGTAAATATGCTAGATTTTAAGTGTAGTGCTGCCATCTAGTGTATAGAAAAGGAATGAAAGTGTAAAATGCATCCATTTATTGTGAAAAAATCGTGATAAAACACCGAGAAAAAAAATGCTCAATGTGTGGTTTCAGTATGAAACCAATGAACGTTAAAGGGTTAATCAGCGTTTATCATGTTTTAATATAGATAATTGTTAGCGCAATAATTAATACAGATAAAGTTTACATAAACTCGATAGATAATTAAAGACACATTATTTCCTATATTAACCTGAAACTGAGAGTCCAACCTAAGAATAATATTTTTTTTTTTATCCACTAATCTAAGAAAATAGTTTAATTGTGGGTACACGAATATATGAGTAATATTTTCAGGCGTAATTGTCAATGCTCTTAAATCATAACGTGGGTTAAAGTTTGAAAACTATGATAAATATATTTTTATAAAGAAAATTTTCTCTTAAAGCATTAGTTATATTCAGTCTGAAATGGGTGGTAATTTTGACCCAAACCCACAAAAAAGAATTTTTTCAGCAAAATTTTCACCATTATATGACGCAAACATACTACTTTATACAAGTAAGGGCCTGTTCACATAGGAGTCCGTTGCGTAGCGTTAAGGAAAAGATGACGTTGAGACGAAAATAAACCAATCATATACCTCCAAACGATTAGCAATGAAATTTTTAACGCCTATGATTGGTTTACTTTCGTCTCAATGTCATCTTTTCCTTAACGCAACGCAACGGACTCCTATGTGAACAGGCCCTAATTCTGGAATTTGATTTAAAAATAATTCAAAGATTTTATTTTTATGACACACATGAATAGAACTCATTCCATTTTTCACTTAAAATTCCTTCGAATCTACGTAAGTGACCTGAAATGTCCAGCCAGTCTAGTAATCAAGAAAAAACGTAACTCAGCCCAGTGGCGTAGCGAGAGGGGGGCAAGGGGGTCTATCATGCCCCGGGCGCCACTTGCAGAGGGGCGCCAAATGGTACCTTGACCATTGGTGGTACCTTGGTCCACTGTACCTTGGTACCTTGTCCAATGGTACTAAGACCATTGGACCCTTTGGTTCCCAAGACCATGAGGGGCGCCAAAAAGGTATCGTGCCCCGGGCGCCAGTTATGCTCGCTACGCCACTGACTCAGCCTTGGTTACAGCTGTATTAGCGTCGATCGCGAACTGCGTCTAACCATGCAGCTGATGAAACATAATGAATAGCGCGGTGTCTCAGCTAGTCACCAGAGCAACGTTGGCGAGCGTAGGAGAGATTTCTATGTTTGGCATAATGTTCGCTTTTATTGGCGAGTCAACATTCTCTACAAGCTGATTTTAAGGAACTTTTAACCGCTGTAGTAATTACACTCACTATCCTCACTATTCATTGTCTAATTTTAATGATAAAATATGGAATCTTTTTTGGAAGATTTTAATTATTTTGTATATCACTAGCAATGCAAAAAAGTATGCATGCATTTTTAAAATTTCACTATCGCTAAAAATTAACTTTGTCTTTCATTTTTTAAACATCCCCAAATCACGTTTTGCTTAGCAACAAATTAGCTACGCAGAATAAATTTTAAAAAAATTAACTAACTTCCGTATCCTTAATTTAGAATTCATACGCATATATTTTCCGAGAGTTATTTTAACAGCAATTCTTTGCAAAGAAAAAGAGGTTGAGTAATGAAGCACACTTTTTTATGTGTTGTCTCTGTGAAGATCTCGCGATAGCCAGAGCTCCTAGCGAGAAAAAATGGTAATAAACCCAGATCGTTTCTTTAAAAAAAATTTAAATTGCTTTATTTAATAGTCAAATTTTATCCATTTCATCATTCCTGTCCACATTAATTTTCTGAACATTTATTTACTTATTTATTTTATGGGCCGTGGCGGCCTTGTGGTACAGCGCGCTGGTTTTCGGTGCTGAGGGTGCTCGGATCGAATCCTGGCGAAGTGCCACTGAAATGCCTTCGTTTGTGTCGTCTCTTCATAGGGGGCATTGCTGGGCCACCTATATGGCTCCCCCATAATAAAATGACCAGCAAAACTGCGGTGAATTATAGGTGAATGTCTTCGCTACAAGTGCCTTCGCAATGAAAAAAAAATTTACTTATGAATTTTATTTTATGATTGCTTCTTGGCGTCTATGATAGGGGTGGGGACCTTTTTTGTCAGAGGGCCACATCAGTAAATAAATATTTCTCATAGGGCCGCACCAAAAAATTATATAATTAATATATATATATATATATATATATATATATATATATATATATATTTTTCTAAATTTAAAAAAAAAAATGCAGAACTTATAAATATAAAAATGAAATATACTTTTGCTTTTGTATTTTCAAAATAAATTAGTATCAAATATTTCTTTATAACAATAGAAACTAATAAAATGTGTTCTTCAATTGATGATCATTGATGAATATCATAATGATTTTTAATTTTTAATAATATCTTTTGAGGTTTATGATATACACATTATCATTCCTTCATAAAATAAAACTATTAATGTGAAATATATCAACAGTCGGATTTTTAAATTGCAGTAAATTAAAATGTCAAAAGTTAAATAGGGCTGCACAAAAATTGCAAAGGACCGCATGCGGCCCAGGTGCCGCACTTTCCCAACCCCTGGTCTATGACATGTTCCTCCTATTACGTCCGTTACCAGTTCTGATTTAGGTATACAGGTGGGACAATTTTGATGATATCTATTCATTGCCTAATTTGCCATCATACTATCGTTTGCGGTTTCAGTTTTAACATAATTTGTGTATTTTGTTGTGATTCTATAAACTCATGGAAACACTCTTTCTATGCACTCAGAATAGTGAAGTAAAATAGTTAAATACAGTAGCTGATCAAGCACTTGGAGGGCCCCAGGCGCAACTTAGTTATGAGTCCCTACAAGAAAGAATCTCTTTTTAGAGCTGCTAACTTTCGGAGACCCCAGACAATCGAAGGCCCCCAAGCGCGCGCCTCTTGAGCCTGTACGATAACCCGCCACTGGTTAAATAGGTCATTACGTTTTATAAGAATTCGTATTTGGGATTATTGAATCTGTCTTTTATATTATGTAGCAAACAGCAAATTTTTAGGGGCTTTTGTAAGAGGGAGATAAACCCCGATTCAATCGAAATGATTTCTACTTGCACCATCTTACATTCAAACACATATGTTACAGCAAGCTGTATTTTTTTTTTCATTGCATTGTCTTATTGTGATTAAATTATACTTATAATAAGAAGTAAATACTAATTTTTTGCTATAAATTTAGCTTACAAGGAAAACCCAGATTTTGAGATATATATATATATATATATATATATTAAAAAATAAATAAATAAATAAATAAATTGTGTGGTCGGGGGCCCCCCGTCAGGAACGAAGTTCCTTACGTTATTTTTTCAACTCTAAACGTAATTTAATATGTAGATTTCTATTGATTATATTAGTGTATTTTTGTCACGCCAAAAAGGGCAGCCCTCTTTTATTTTACTAAGTCTCTCTCTCTCTCTCTCTCTCAAATTTGTATATTTTATTTTTATTTTTTATCATTTTTTCAAAGCAAAAATGTAAAGTAAGGATTTAAATCAATAAATTTCAATTAATATTTTAGGAAAAATAGTCATTTATTTAAAATTAAATATAAAATAGTGAATTATAAATTATATATAAAAAATAAAAAATAAAATTCTTTCTTATTCTCATGCGAAAGATATATATATCATACCTAGCAAGATTCAATGTTTCATTTTGCTGTACTTTTTCTTTTTGATTCTGCCGGAATTGTTGTTCACATTGAGCGTTTGTTTTTGGTATTTTTTTGATTTCGGATTTTTTTTTCTCTTTCGATACTCTTTTTGACGCTGAGCATATGATTTCACTAGTATTTCTTTGTAATGCGTGTAAATAGTAAATAGTAAACACTCGAATCACATGTATATTAAATGAATGTAAACAGTAAATACTTGTATTAAGTTATATGATTTTTTAACTTACTTTTCTAAGTTTGCATTATTTACACTTGCTGCAGTTTCTGTTTCTCGACTTTCCATTATAAAATTGCAATAATGACACAATATAAATCCCGTGTGAATTAAAACAAAAACAAACAAAAGAAAGTTTAAATAATATTTCCATGTGTTTAGAATTTCCGTCCACGGATGGCGCTGTGGCCATCCACATAACGCTTTTTCCTTACATGACGATTTCTGCCAGTTCGCTCTACTGTAAGCCGCGTAAAAGAACTTCGTTCCAAAAAAACTCTCATACACCCATATGGTCCTTGAAAAACCTAGATCTGGGTTTAAAATCTCAAGTCTGGGAGTTCTGGCGATAGCCACTAGAATGCAATACGGTATGTGTAGACTGTGGTGGCTGATTAGGTCCTTTTACCTAGTGTTGATATAATCAAATTGACATATCATGCTATATATATACGCATATATGTATATAAACATATTGTGATAGCGTGGGAAAAGCACCTCAGACAATGTTACTCTACCGGACAATGGAAGTATCTATCGGTGCAACATGTGCTTTTAGAGAAACTCTTGTTAAGAAAGGGTTTTGTCCTGAGTGGCAAGAACGCTCGACCGTCAGGGGCTGTCGGAACTGTTCAAAAGCCAAGGATCCCTTTTTGTACTAATCTTTTTGTCTCCGTAGACACGATTTATTTGCATCGTGACAGGGGGCAATGCGGCGTCCTCGGAAGGAAAGCGGGGACTGGAACAATGCCATGTCCGATTGTCGAAGCTGAAAGGAGCCGGGAAGATCAACGGTTTGCTGGGATGAAAAGACGATTTCAGGACGGTCATGCCCAGCGATACTTGATTGGCAGCACCTTAGAGGGTCGCCTGGAAAGGGAAAAGGGTCCCTCGCCCGAATGGATGACGTCACCAGGAACTGGATGAGCGCCGCGAGCTAGCTTTTAAAAAGGACTTTTAAAACTAGCTTTTAAAAGGAAGCGTTTTGCGGGGCTTTCCCTACCGCGATACTCATCCCATCTTGCTCAACTGCTTGTGTGCTGCCGTAGCGCAGTGCCACCGCGCTGACCTGGTATTCCCTACGTTGTGGGTTCGGTCTCCGATGGCGTCGCATCTTCCAAATTTCTCCATCTTGATATTTTTTGTTTTACCCCGCGGAAATCTGCAATAATCTCACCCAGGTCAATAGACCCAGGAACTCTACTCATCAAATACAATTTTGCTCACGATTTTGCGGGGGCTTTTGTTTAGAGTGAGAGAAAACGGCAAATCGCCGTGCAGGAATTGACTGTATAACTCCCGATGGAGGGAGTATTTGATCTCGCCAGCGGGCCACGTGAATTGACGGATGCAGGGCACCGTCGAAGCGTGTGTATTTTGTTTTTAGGCTGTGGGCCTTGAGAAACTGCAAGGCAGTTTGTATTTCGAATTTTGTTATAACGTTAGGCAAAGCGCCTCTCGACCCTGAGAGGCATTGGTTATTTTCTTATGTACAGGTATATTTTGTGTGATTATCTCAACTCAGAAAATAAAGTGTTTCTCGTAAGACGAACTCTTCGTCTCGAGTCACTTCTTGGAGCTTTGGAAATATTTTCGGCCAGTAGAAGCCGGGGACAGTTTGCTGGTGATCGCCGGAGCACGACAGTGAAGCATCTTCGCCTTGGAGCCATCACAATATATAGCATGATAGTAATGTAACATATCATGCTATATATATATATATATATATATATATATATATATATATATATATTGTGATGTCGTGCAACATCCCATTTTTTCTCACAACGTTCTCAGAACAATTGTGTACAAAGAAGACTGCAGCTGAGACGTGGAAACCAGCATTCCAAAGGTTCAAGGGGACTACCCATAGAAAAACCCAGATAATAGTTTTTGTTTTTCTAGGGTGCATCATTAATTTCAGTTTGCCATGGGGAGGACGGACCTTGGCCGGAAATACCACAGGACAAAGATCGGCAGAGAACTAGCCGCTGGTCTTTATGAAAAGTTTTTTCAGAGGCTGTCTGAATAGAAGGTGGACAGCACGGCAAAGACAAGACCCAAGAAGGCGTCCGGTGGCGGAAGTGAAATCCAAACCCCGCGGAGGGGGTAGAATCCGCTTGGAGGTGACTTGGAAGAGCGAGCAGTGAGACGGCAGAGGCGAGGCTAGAGTGTTGTGGTCAGCGTGGTGAAGCTGGGTAGATGGTGGTTTTGAGACCAGGGGCTAGTTCCATGCACGGCTAGCAAATCTATTGAATAGTACTAGCTTAACGGCTAACTGTAAATGTTTTGTTTATAGTGAGTTCTAAAAAAGGAACATAATTTTAATTTTAATTCGTGCCTCTGCTTATCTCAATGTTGAGTCTAATTTATTTTATCTCGACTGAGATTTTTTTGGCTTGTTGTCGGCCACGACTTGACAATATATATATATATATATATATATATATATATATATATATATATATATACACTTGAATCCACCGGTTAATCAGACTACCGCTTATTCGGACGGAATCCTATAGAACCGAAACAAATCCCACTGCATTAGCCTAACAGGGCATGTTCGTGTAATCGGAACAGCCGGTTATTAGGGGAAAAATGATCGCGTCCCGATGTGGTCGGTTTAACCGGGATCGACTGTGTATACATATAAGCGTATATCAGAAGTGGGTAACTGCCAGGTTTTGGGGGTTATGAACTGGAGTTCCTTGATCTGTCGATTTTACCTCCAGTCAGCAAGATAAAAATCATCATTTATAGCAATCATCAGTGGATCACGTGATGCAAACGTGACATATGAATTCAGTGCAAAGAATTTTAAGAGCAGTAAAATGTATAAAAACAGGACGTAATGAAGACTCAAAACACTGCAGGGAGAGAAGAGCAAACCGACCTGAGAAAAAATTTCCAGGCCGTGAGAAGTGAGCTGAGAAAAAATTTAAGAAGAGTCATCCCGGCCTGGGTTCAAACCCGGGTCGGGGATGAAGAAATCGCAAATGATTTTGCAAACATCTTGTTTTGCAACATACTTTGAATAACAACATACTTTGCAACATACTTTGAATTTTTATTTTGCAACATACTTTGAAGTGAAGTTCGCCCGGAGCACGAAGTGCTTCGTCAGCATTGACGAAGTGCTTCGTCAATGTTTTTAAGTAAGTTTCTTTATTTCCGCGATGGAAAATATCTGGGTTATTTCCTTGACTGATTTGTTGATTTTGATGAACAAAAAACTGGTATCAAGGCCATACCCTTCACTGATATCCCTACTAAATCTCCCGTCGTATCACCTATGGATTTTTGTGCTTTCGGACTTTTAAAATCTGCATTATCCAAACGTCGTCCCAAAACCCTTACAGGACTCTGGAAAGCTGTTCAGGAGGAATGGGATAGAATACCTCTTCTGACACTTCAAAAGGCATTATTATCCTGGAAATTGCGGTGTCGAAAGATAGTTCAGAATAAGGGATGTCAAATAGAACATTTAAAACACAAGAATTTTATGTAATTTAGTTTTGTGAATACAATATACATCGTCTAAAAGATGTGTGAACAGCCTCTGTAAAAGTGAAAAGTCCAAAGATGATGAGAGATCATTTTCATTAGAAATAAGTGCCAAGGAGGACAGGCGTACAATCCGTAGCAGGTTCCGTGTAGCAGGTTCGATTGCAACGTATTGCCGTGTAATTTCTTTCTCTTTTTTTTTCATTTTGCAGAATTTCATTCTCTCCTAGTTCGAATCTGTTTTGGATTGTTAAAATTTGGCTACTCTTAAGTCATTAATTTTTCTTTCTTTTTAAAAAAAATTTCCTTTTAATCATTAACTTTGGAATCATAGTCGGGGGAATCATCATCTCTTTCTTGTTTTGAAACATTGCTTACCCGTGTTCATATTTTGTTTCGTTTGTACTCTTAGCTTTAATGTAGCTATCGGTTCGACAAATTTTTCAAAACAAAATTGAACAGATTTGGGTGAAATGTATCAAAGCTGGAAATAAACTTTGAATGAAAGGACTCACTGACATTAAGTGAATGTTCTGAAGAAATATTTGCGTTTTCCTTCATTTGTGTTGGAAAAATATAGAATTAGAATCGCTAAAATATTCAACGATGTTATACATCGTTGTACATTTTACCGATTCTAATCAAACGATTAGTTAAAATGCGCAGACTATAGTCTGCGCATTTTTAATTTCTCAATTGCCCTGTGTCTGGGTGAAATTTTTAATCTCCCGTCTTCCACTACCTTTCCGTAGTAATTCTGGGCTTACTTGCTTTATAAGAGGCAGAGAAAGGCAAAGTGGTGTAAGTCAAGTTAGAGTCATTTTGAGAAACAAAGTGTTTTACGGCAAACACTACAAAAAATTCCACTATCCTTTTTTCCTACTAAATATGCTTTAATCTTAGCAATAGATAACTGTTGTGTGTTCTCAGAAGTTTTGAATTGTTAGAAAAATGGGAGGAGGTTTCTTGGGGGGGGGGGGGGGGGGATTGACTTACACCATTTTACCTGTCAGCTAATTTCTCTTTCTGGTGATGTGGGAAAAGACAATGATTGTTTTAAAAAGAGAAAACATTAATTAACAGAAAATTTTATTTATTGATATAAATACAGGTTTAAACCTCCAATAGTAATTGAATTTTTATTTAAATTTCTTCAACTCGTGATTCGGTCTTAACGGTCCAACTTTAAAATTTTCGTTGACATTAGTGGTCACAAGCATGTTAAAAAACCAGTGGTGAATAGGTGGAATGTATGGAAGTCGGACATATCCTGTTTCTTCATCACTGTAACTGATCTAGGCCCTTTGTAAAACAAGTCCTGAACCATATTCTTCAGCTCAGATGGTTTTCCGATTCTTGCTTTTTTCACTGACGGTTGAGAATGGCATGTCTTCA
The DNA here is from genome assembly GCA_907164885.2 of Dolomedes plantarius. Taxonomy (NCBI): domain Eukaryota; kingdom Metazoa; phylum Arthropoda; class Arachnida; order Araneae; family Dolomedidae; genus Dolomedes; species Dolomedes plantarius. Next base: position 73,922,961 of record OU015491.1, on the reverse strand, counting down.
TTTAAAGTCTCTTTGTATTGGAAAGAGAAGAATTCACTTTTCCCACATCGAATCCACTGTATTTTAAGCTAAGAGACTTGATGATTTTGGGTATTCATTTTCCTTTTAGTTGTAGATTTGTCAAGATTAACTTTTGAAGTCCTCGCGAGTCATTTTTGTGAGGTGAAAAGATGTTTTTTTTTTTGTTTTTTTTGTTTTTTGAGAACATATCTTAGTGTGAGAAATGTAATTCTGAAATGAAATTTAAAGCAAAAATAAAAAACAAAGTATATTATGAGGAAAATAAGAAATTATAAGGGATGTAAATTGGGCAGAATTCAAAATTTCCCCTTAAATTTATCTGTAATTTCTGGATCTACAAAATTCCCGCTGTTTTAATTATTGTATTATTTTTTTATTTATATTTTGCAAAATTAAATTTCTATGTAATTTATACGATATTAACGATGCAATGTTTGGCAAGGCGACGAAAAAAGTCGCCAATAAAAAATTTCGCCAATGGGGTCCTATACCAAAGCTGCTCCAAAAAAATTACCTGAATCCACAAAAATACCTGAATAAAAAGGTTCCCAATCCTCAGATCCTGAAGAAGCCAGAACTTCACTTATAGATTGATCACTTAATTCACTCATATTACCTAATTTTTCTTACTTTTCGTACTACTAAACACAGTGGCGTAGCTACATATTGTAAGAGTCCGTTACGACCTTTCCGAATAAATCACCCAGACAGCCGGACCTCCCACAGCAGGTGACCTGCGAACAGTTCTATAGATCGGCGTCAAGGTGTCTGGAAGCAGAGAATACTGTTGTGCCTAGCCGCCGCCCCTGGGAGGACGTGAACTAATGGCTATTCCGACATGTACAAATGATTTTCTGATCAGCTGATTTATAAGAGCCGACCACATGGCTTCGTCGTCAAGCGAATCACAGCCAACGAACATGACATCATAAATTGGGACTGCCAACCTAAAAATTTGCAGTCACGTGACCGGAAGCGCGAGTGCCAACGCCGGGAGAAGAAATCCAGTTTTTTTAGCAGACTTGGTCGACACTCTCATCTAGAGAGCACCTTTCGTCTCAGAGGTCCTGGAGCGACCGACTTTATCCTGAAGTCAACTTTTCAGAGCATCCCGCTCTAAGCTTCTCGTCAACTAATACTTCACCCTGAAGTATAGCTATCTGAGAGCATCTTGCTCTACAGGCTTCTGTTAGCACGTTACTTCATCAAGAAGTTATTTTTATATTTCAGAGCAGCCGCTCTATAAGCTTCTCGTTAGCTAGAACTTCCTTACGAAGTTACTCTATTTTCAGAGCTGTATACTCTAGAGGCTGTGTACCGACCTTATAGTTCAATTGTGACTGTACTTGCCGACATCTTCCATCGAAATTATTTGGCTATTACGAAGGCCAGTTCCCTCTATGTCTAGAGGTAGATCAACAAAATTGTAAATAGTTGTAAAAAGTTTCGGACTTAAGTTTAATAAAATTGTATTTTAATGTAGTAGACTGACTCTGAACAATTTTAGTTACCCGGAGTCTTAAGTTATCACAATATTCAGCGCCCTGGAGCAAGTAAAATCGGTGCGCCCACTTGTTTCTTGGAAGAGTTCTGACGAAATTTGTTTTCTATCTACTCTTATTTCAATTTAAAACCTTACTTAATAACAATTTATTTAAAATTCAAAACATTTCAACAATAAGAAATTCAATTTAATAAATATGAATATAATAATAAAACAAATTATAATTATTTAATTACGGAGTACCCACTAATATTTACTACATATTTTATAAACTCTATTGACAAAATGTATTTGAGCATGTTCAGTTTGCACATAAAAAAACCTTCAAAACTGTTGTTTTCTCGCTTTCTCGTTTGCAAGTCGGTCAATCATTTTCTCCAGATCAAGTTGACAATCTATTGTTCTTTCAATTGATATCTTGGCCAAAGGGCTAAGACGGTGTTGTAACATGTTACTTCTTAAATATGTTTTGATTAATTTCAGCTTTGAAACACTTCGTTCTGATTTCGCTGTCGTCACCGGTAAAGTTAAAAAAAAAATCATGCATGCTGTAATAATGTCAGCGAATCTACTTGAGGTTGCGGTGTGAATTAAAAGTAGTTCAGCAACTTCGCGTATAGAAGCAATTTGTTTTAACTGAATATAAAAGCACATTTTAAATCGAAGCTGTTGAGGTCCCAAACTAGGTGAAATATCGGAAAGATATGCCGATTGTAACAATTCTGATCCTTCCAGGATACTTTTATCAGGTGACGCGGCGAGATATGCAGGTGATAAACATTTAAAAAGTGAACATAATTGTCGAACGGATTTAAATCTAATAGTTAATTGATTAATTATTAAATCCATTACTCTATAAAACACCTCGACATTGAACACATTATTCACTGTTTTCAATGCGTTCGTCTACTTGTAATTCATCAAAGAATTTTTTCACACGTCGCAATCTTTTTTGGGGGGAAAACAAGGTTCAGTATTCCATAGAGCTGAAAACACAAGGGCATCGTTTTTAACAAACTCCCAATTATTCCTTAAGTTCTGGAATTGGGTTAGGAGTGATGAAAGCATCTCAACGGATTTCTCTATATTTTCATGAGTACTTTGCAGCATTTTCGAGACTGTATTAATAGGTCCGAGTATTTTACTTTGTACAATTATCAAAATAATTGTTGAAAATTGTTCAAAATAATGTATCAAATTTTTAGCTTCACGTTGCTCGTCATAATTTTTTCCATTCAACGATAAATATACTCTTACACACACCAAAAAAAAAAAAAAAAGGCGCACCAAGAAGGGGTAATGCAAATTGGACACAAATTGATATGCATACAAGTTTCGACGGAAAATGCAAAATTTTAAAGTTTGGCGGCCAGTAAATGAACATGTGACGCTGCAACGCATCTTAACTGCTCAACTGGCAGGATACTAAAGAGGAGAAATTTCGATTCCAGGTCATAAATTCTTTGCGAATTTCATTCCGTGTACTCAGGTAGACAGTAACTATGTCTCGCATACAGGTGCGTGAACAATATGCGCAGATGTCAGCATTTGAGAGAGGACGTGTAGTTGGGCTCAAAGAAGCCAGTTGGTCTAATCGGCGAATCGCTCGACATTTGGATAGGAGCGATGCCACTATTAGATGATGTTGGCAGGAATGAGTGAATCATGGCTGAACACAGCGTCAAGAAAGAAGCGACCTAAGAAACGAAAGAACGTGAGGACCAAGCAATCGTCAGAGCGGCACTCACAGCCCCAGATTCATCATTATCATTGATCGTATGTGCAACTGGTGCTTCCACGACCACAAGGACCATTCATAGGCTGCTCAGAGAAAGGGGGCTGAGCTTACGGCACCCCTGGCGCCGACTACCATTGACCTCTGTACACCGACAAGCCAGTTTGCAGTGGTGTCGGGCACATTCGACCTGGAATGTCACTGAATGGAGTAGAATTGTCTTCAGTGATGAGTCCTGCTTCGAATTAAGCCCCGATGACCATCGAATACGTGTCTGGAGACGCCTCGGACAGCGGTGGGATACCAACCTCACTGTTTTCCGCCATACGGGCCGACAACCAGGAGTGATGGTCTGCGGTGTCATTGCATCTCATAGCAGGATCCCTTTGGTTGTCATCCGCGGCACCCTTACAGTACAGCGGTACGTCAACGATATTCTATGCCCTGGTGTGTTGCCCTTCATATCACACCATCCTGGGCTTACATTTCAGCAAGATAAGGCCTGCCTGCACACGGCGAGAGTTTCTACTGTTTGTCTTCGTGCTTGCCCAACGCTACCTTGGCGAGCAAGGTGGCCGGATATCTCCCCCATTGAGCACGTTTGGAACATTATGGCCAGGGCCCTCCAACCAGCTCGGGATTTTGACGATCTAACGCGCCAATTGAACAGAATTTGGCATTATATCCCGCAGGAGGACGTCCGCCACCTCTATCAATTAATGCCAAGCCGAATAACTACTTTCATAAGGGCCAGAGGTGGACCAACGCGTTATTGACTTTTTCACTTTGGGAAGCTCTTTCTCTTGAAAAAATCATCCAATTTTTTTTCAAATTGTAATCGTTTGTTTTTCTGTACATGTACATCACATCTACAGAATTTCATTCCATTCGGATAACTCCTTCTTGGTGCGTCGTTTTTTTTTTTTTTTTTTTTTGTGTGTGTCTAACAGTGTATGTCAATATTTTAATTACATCAAAATAACGAGAATGTGGGGCATCAAAGGCCTGAACATGGGAAGACAATCGTGTTGGACAAATTCTTTTTAATGTTTTTGCTAAGTTGGTTTGATTAGTTTCCTAACGCCTAATAAAACTGAAAAAGCGTAAATATTTTCTAGCTGTTCATAAAATTGTCTGACTTCCTGTGCATTGATGATACTGTCAATTCACAGTTAATTACCCGTATCTAACTAAGAGCACTTAATAAAAAGTGTATTTTAATTTAATTAATCGCTAGTCTGCCTGTTAATTTTATTTCACGTATCCTGTGACACGCGCTACCTGGGGTATTGAATACAACTCTAAAGTCACAGGTAAAATACGCTATACCCCTTAAAGATTTCTCTTTTTAAGGAATTCTTAAAGATTTCTTTTCTTAGGGAGCATCTAGGGCCTAAGAGCAACACCATACAAAATTTTAATTCTCTAGAAACATGTACTAGAGGTAGGTTTTTGTTGTTGTTGTTTTGGGAGTATTAAGCTCCTTTTAACAACTTAAATTTTGTATTTAAAAAAATATTTCTTTGTGCGCACCTAGGACCTAAGAGAGAGAGAGAGAGAGAGAGAGAGAGAGAGTGTGTGTGTGTGTGTGTTTGTTTTGGGGGGGGGAGGATTAGGCCCTATTACCCGCCTTAAAATTTTAATTTATTAAAAAGATTTCTTAACGAGCACCTAGGGCATAATAACAACCTCCATGCAAAAATTTAAGCATCCTAAGACTTATGGTTCTAATGATTTCAGATTCTTTTAACACTCAATTTGAATATTTTTTGTGTATTTCTGTTTTGTCATTAGCACGCAATTTTTAATTAGATCTAAAATTATTTATAATAGAAATTTCGTTCTTCCTCTGCTGATTTTTTAAAAATTATCTCATTCATGTTATAAAAATGCATATTTGTATTTTTATAACATGCTGCTGCTGAAAATGTTCGCCGCCAACTTTCAGCTATAATACGTAACTGTTAAGTTGTACCTATTATTCTTTATCTTGCAACATCAATTAACATACTTAATAATTAAAACACTTACTTTTAAAATTATACGTCGGTGAATCCAACAACACACTGTAGATAAGTAATTTAGTAAAATAATAGTCATAAATTGTATGAAGTCACTTAAACAGAACAATAAATTCCAATCTACAGTCTCATTAAGTTTTAAAAATTGTATAACACATTCATTCAAGAATCATCTTGAAATTCTTACACTGCACAAAGTAAACAATGGGAATATGAAGCGCTAAATACTACGCTTGTTTTAAAAAAATCCCAGAATATTTGCCTCTCTTCTGCGCCGACGTTAACGCTGTTATGTACTAAGAAAAAAAATCTTTGTTTGGAATCCTGCGTGTTTTTGACTCTTGTAGTGGGAGGAGTCAGTAAGTTGACCCTTAAAGAATTCTATCCCCGCTCGTTTAGAATGACATTTGAAGGATTGTAATGACTCTCGCCATAGGGGGTGTAGATGCTCCGGTCATCTCCCTTTTCGGAAAAGGGAGCTTTCCATGGCTTTCTAGGGCGGAATTTAGCTGAATTACGCTCTAATGTCAGCAAGGATATGATTTTTTTTATGTATGTTTTTCTTGACTTATTGTTATTATTTTGAGTGTTTGCAATAAATAAGGTTTAAAAAGAAGTAAACGTTTAAGAAATCACTCAATACAAGAAATTAATGCAAATATAGACGTTAAAGTAAGAGTGGATACAACAGTTGCAACATCTACAAAACAATCAGCTAATAGGCCTGATATTGTTATTCACGATAAAAAAAAAAGAAATAATATTTATTGAAGTTGGTATAACAAGCCAGGATCAATTGCAAATTATTGGGAATGAAAAATCACGGAAATATAACGGATACATTTAAATAGCATATTTGTCAAATTTTGGCTCTTCTGATGTGCTATATCCCTTTTAATGATAGACATAGAATTGTCAGAAAATCAATAAAATGGACAGAACAATATTTCGTCTGACCATTGGAGGGGGGGGGGGGACTTTATAGCTATTTTAGGTTCTAGTCAATTTTCTTGTTATATATCCATAATGAGGAGAAAATTTAAATACCTCCATAAAGTTCGGTTCTTCATTACTGAAGTAGTGAAGCAGAGGGGGCCCCCAAAGAAGTTTTTGCCCCGGGCCCCAATTAGGCTAAGTCGGGCCCTGCCTTTTTCTGATAAGACACTCTGGTAACGTTTGAGAATATCTAGTGTCCAACACCGGGTAAAAATTCAAAGCGCGGCCTGGCCTAGTTTTATTTATTAAAAAATATTTCATTTATTTTTTGTATATTTTATAGAAAATCTGACGAATTGAAATTATTTATACACAAGTTTTCACAAATTTTTATTTCACTCTTTCAAATTTTGCGCCCCTCGTGATTCGTACGCCTGGAGCAGTTCGCTCCAACTGCTCCACGGTAGCTACGCCCCTGTGCATTATTATCCCGACGTTGTGATGTCACATGGACCACTCACCCATCAGTTAGTATATATTTTTTTTAATTTGTAGTTATTTGATGATGGATGAAAAATCCTGCATTCAAAGTAATTTTCTAAATTAGAATATAACACAACCGGCATTATTACTTCAACATAATATATCAGTAAACTTAAAATTAAGCCGTATTCGCGTAATGCCGGGAGGAAATATCTTGACGAGAATTAGTGGGCTAATTTATGATATGTTATGTGTGACTATGTACAGTTGCGATAAATTAGTCACTTCTTGTATATTAGTCTTTTACAGACCCTGATTTTCCATTAGTCCCAGTAAGCCCGGGCTTAGGGGTCCCCGAATGTGTCCCCCCCCAATTAATTTTTTATTTTAAAAAAAAATTCCCAATTCTAAATTTTTCAAATTTTACTTTTTTTAATAGCAATTTTTTTATATATCCTTTCAAATTTGATTTATTGGTTCATCATATGTATAGTTATACGTATAGTTCATCATATGTATGTTATAGTGTATATAAGTTTTTCTGGTTGCATTGTATTGGTGTTTTAATGATGTAGTTAATATGTTGTATTGCTTTTTGTTATTTGATAATGTTCTAGGCTTCTACACTTTAAATAGCCAATTCTTGGTAAAATGGTACTTTCACAATGATTCATGATTATTTTTTTGTGTCAATTTTGGAAATTTTAAGCCCACATCAGTGTTAGGGGGTCCCCCATCCCGAGTTGTGTAAAGAATCGGGCACTAGTCTTTTATATTAGTCACTTCTTGTCTCATTTTCTGATGACATGATATTGGAGAAAGCAGGACGAGTTTGGATGAATATTTTTGTATTATATTCCATTTGTCGTTTTTTTTCTTCTCCTCAACTGTATAATCAGAGCATAATTTTTCGTCCATTGTCTTAGAATTAAACTTTGTATTTCAGCAGATAAATTGCTGATAAAGTTTTATAAGTGTTAAATAATTTATCACTTATCACAGCTTTCATCATAATTTCGACATCTGTGGTGAGATGGAAAATATGAAATTTTCAGCAAATTCCGAGATGTTCCTGATAAAACTTAATTTTCGCTCGTATTCAAATCGGTCAAAGTTACTCTAGCAATAATTTAAAATAAATCTTAATAAGCATGCATTTTTTACTGAATGGAGTTGAGTTTCTACATTTGCTTGGATAAATCTCATTATCTTCAGGTAATAAAATCGAAATTATTTGTTCCTAAGAATGTATTTTTTTTTAAATGCCATAATTTTGCAAACAATTCTAATTGTTTTTACTTGCGAAAACTTTCTCCCTTGTATTGCTGACAATATCATTTTTGTTATCCTTTAGCTTTAGAAATAATGTTTCGAGTTCTCAAAAATATCCATAAAGGATACCAATCTTTAAAAGAATTAAAAAAGAAAGACTAATAAGTACATATGTTCTAAACTCCAGCAGGAGTTATCGACACATTTCCTTCATTTTCTTGTTGTCATTACAGGATGCTAAACTTCTGCCAGATTGCCATATATGGTCATGAATTTTCATTCCTCCTGAGTGACTATACGTAACGAGTTAAAGTTTTAGAAGTCACAACCTTGGTAATCACACAACTATACATTTATTGATTTGTACAACTTGAATTTCGAACAACATACCGTAAGATATGTTTTTTCTTTACAGAAAAGAAAAAAAAGTTCATTCACTTAAACAGAAAATCGGCGCAAAATGTATGACAAAAGATGTTCCAACTCGGAAATAGTGTCTTTCTAAATTAAACTGATATTTTTACTTTTTATTTCATTTTAGTTTCATTTTTTGATGTTTGAGAGTTCATTAAATTGTTGATATATATATATATATATATATATATATATATATATATATATATATATACAGAGAGAGAGTTGAACAAACCGACTCCGTCGTCCGCTTGTTCGTTGCGATCAAGCAGTACATAGAGTCGGTTAGTTCAACTCTATGTACTGCTTGATCGCAACTGCGGTGCCGCAACGACTCCAGATCGCTCGTGTGCACCGAGCCTTAGTTCATATTTGATATTTATTACAGTTACGTGATCTATAAACCTTGTTATAAAGAGCTCTGAACCTGAGTCTAACCTCGTAGATCAAGAGCTTCTAAAAACCACGAGGATATAACAGTTAGTATTGAAAGCTGAATACTTCCGAGTTTCAGATATTTTTTTTCTTAAATGAATGTAATCTGTTGAAACGTATCTTCTCGTAACAGTTTGAGACTCATTCATTTTAGTACTTATGCACTTTCCTGGGCATTTTAGGAAGTGCGAAACAAAATGTCCGAGATGTATATCCGCGTTTTCGTCTTCTGATAAAACACTTCTATAGAAACGAAAAATCGCTTATCTGGAAATACAAAGTCCGTCTGTGTTACAAATCGGGGATCAGTGCAATAGTACTACTCTTAGTTTACTCATTCAGCCATCGTATACATACACACACAGTTTCATCAGTGCAAGCGAGGTAAGGATTTTAGTTCTTGAGTACTCAGTAATGCAATGAATTTGTAGTAATTCATGTTGAGCTATGCAAAAGCCATTAATTTAAAATTGCATTGTATAGACAGAGCAACAATTAGTTCAACAAAAGTGATAAAATAGCACTAAAAAATCTTAAGCTGTGTGAATTTTTGTTCGTTGGCCTCGTTTGCGTTTTAAGCTATGTAATGTTTACATTAATTTGAGAGCACAATGCTCTTATTTATAGAACTTTGATAATCATATATACATCTGTTGTAGAGATCCACGAAAATTTTATTAGCTTGAAGTAGTTGATGTATTCATTTTCAATGTGTGTTTAGGAATTTCGAAGTAATTTTGGTATCTTTCGATTACATTAATCTCCGCTAATTAGTCAGTCCTTTAACCTAATGAGTTCATAAATCGGAAATGGATATATTTTTGTATCCCGCATGCATGTTTATTGCTTTTTATGCAATTTTTACTTTACGTATGGGAAGTAGGGCTTTCAGCGAGAAAAGTGTACTAAGCCCAGATTACATCTAAAAAAACCCAGCTTTAAAAAAAAAATTGAAAATTATTTTAAAAATACAAATAATGTAATACACAACCCATTTTCTAAGATTACTTGAAGTTAAAGTAATTTTATTTAATTGCCAAATTTAATCCGTTTAATCATTCCCCTCTAAACTAATTTTCTGATTTTTTTTTTGATTTTTTATTTATTTTTTTTTTTTAAATCGTGTATAACATGCTCCTTCTATTACGTCTTTTACCAGTTCTGACTTTAGGTATCCAGGTGTGGCTATTTTGATATCTATATATTTCCCGTTTTGCAAACATACAATCGTTTATGGTTTCAGTTTAAAGAGAATTTGTGTCTTTTGTTGTGGTTCTATTAACTTGTGAAAAAACTCTCTCTACGCACTCAGAAGAGTGAGGTAAAATAAGTAAATGGGTCATGAAGAGTGATAAGATTTCATATTTGGGATTATCGAATCCATCTTTGATATTACGTAAGAAATATCAAAATTCTGGGATCATTTTGTAAGAGGGAGATATATCACAATTCAATCTAAATGATCTCCACTTTTATCATTTTCGATTTAAACACATACTAATGTCATTGTAAGCTATTTTTCAAAAACAGTTTGTCTATAATTAAATTATGTTTATAATAAGAAATGAATGCTAATGTTTTGCTATATTTCTAATTTACGAGGGAAAATCCCAGATTTTGAGATATTTTCGAAAAATAAACCCCAAAACCCATATGGTCATTGAAAAACCCATATCTGGGTTTAAAAACCCAGTTCTGGGATCCCTGATGGGGAGAGATGATTATTTAGTGTCGATAGGCTAACAAGTAAATGCAGTTCCATTACTCTAATTTTTTGTCGTTGTAGAATACAATGTTTAATTTTTCTTTTCTGTTTTCGAGTTTGTAAGGAAATCTCTTCATGTTATTTTCTCTCATAATTTCTTTCCCTATGTTTAGAAATAAATCAGTAGGAATTTATTACAATTATGATTATCACTTTTTTGTATGTATTCTTTTTTTAGCAAAATATTTCTTTTACTGTGCAGTGATATTTTCTCTGAATATGCCTTAAAAATTGCTGCATGCACTATCTATTTAACCTTATCTTTAGTGTAATGAAGCCATTTTACTAATAGATTGAACTCGTTAATTTACCTTTTAAAAAAAACTTTAATTTTTTTCTTACAAATGGGACAGTTGTTCAGTATATCGAACTATAAGTTTTTATAAAATGTTTGATCTTGAAGAATATGAATTTTTTTTCATTTTGAATTCTATGAAATACCTCTGTTGCAAATACCGTGATTACAAGCATTTTGAATCCAAAAGGGATCTCACCTAGCTTTGCTCCAGGTTGCCTTGATGCAGATACACGTGATCAAAGCTATACATAAGTGATTCGTGAACGTGCTCTAACTAAACGGACATTTTTTTCAAAGAGTAGCGAAATATGTCACAATGTGTAAACAAAAAAGTTGTGTAGAGCAGCGTTTCTCAACCATTGGGACGCAAACTCCAGGGGAGCCTCAGGGACATGTAATGGTAACGGGGTTGCGAAATAGAACATTATAGATTAATAGGTTTGGTTTGATTTGGAGCGCTGCGGTCACCTTTTTGCTACGCGAGTGCTAATAAGAGCGGGACCTACAGTTTAAAGTCGATTCCGAACAGCTAAATGTAGAGTGAGGACGAAACGTATACAGTGTATAAGATACGTCCAAATACTTCTGTATCTTAAATTTTATAAGTTTATATAGTTTATTACATCGGATTTAATAAATTTAACAGCGTGCACTTACAGTTTTATACATTCATACATACATACATATATATATATATATATATATATATATATATATATATATATATATATATATATATATATATATATATATATATATATATATATACACTCTTAGATAAAAAAAGCGACGCACCAAGAAGGGGCAATGCAAATTAGACACAAATTGATATGCATAGAAGTTTCGACGGAAAATGCAAAATTTTAAAGTTTGGCGGACAATGAATGAACATGTGACGTTGCAGCGCATCTTAACTGCGCAACTGGCACGATATTAAAGAGGAGAAATTTCGATTCCAGGACAAAAATTCTTTGCGAATTTCAATCCGTGTACTCAGGTAGACAGTAACTATGCCTCGCATACAGGTGCGCGAACAATATGCGCAGATTTCAGCATTTGAGAGAGGACGTGTAGTTCGGCTCAAAGAAGCCGGTTGGTCTAATCGGCGAATCGCTCGACATTTGGATAGGAGAGATGCCACTATTAGACGATGTTGACAGGAATGGGTGAACCATGGCCGAACACAGCGTCAAGAAGGAAGCGGTCGGCTTAGAGAAACCGCAGAACGAGAGGACCGAGCAATCGTCAGAGCGGCACTCACAGCCCCAGATTCATCATTATCATCGATCGTACGTGCAACTGGTGCTTCAGTGACCGCAAGCACCATTCACAGGCGGCTCAGAGGAAGGGGGCTGAGCTCACAGCGCCCTTTACGCCGGCAAGCACGCTTGCAGTGGTATCGGGCCCATTCGACTAGAATGTCACTGACAGGAGTAGAATTATCTTCAGTGATGAGTCCCGCTTCGAATTAAGCCCCGATGACAAGCGAATACGTGTCTGGAGACGACCCGGACAGCGATGGGATACCAACATGACTGTCTCCCGCCACACGGGCCAGGAGTGATGGTCAAACAGGAGTGATGGTCTCGGGTGCCATTTCATTTCATAGAAGTACCCCTTTGGTTGCCATCCGTGGCAGCCTTACGGCACAGCGGTACGTCGATGATATTCTACGCCCCGTTGTGTTGCCCTTCATATCACGCCATCCGGGAATTACATTTCAGCAAGATAATACCCTTCCGCACGCAGCGAGAGTTTCTACTGCTTGTCTTCGTGCTTCCCCAACGCTACCTTGGCCAGCAAGGTCGCCGGATCTCTCCCCCATTGAGCACGTTTGGAGCATTATAGGCTGGGCCCGTCAACCAACTCGGGATTTTGACGATCTAACGCGCAATTGGACAGAATTTGGCACGATATCCCGCAGGAGGACATTCGCCACCTCTATCAATCAATGCCAAGCTGAATAACTGCTTGCATAAGGGCCAGAGGTGAACCAACGCGTTATGGACTTTTTCACTTTGTGAAGCTCTTTCTCTTGAACAAATCATCTAATTTCTCTCAATTTGTAATCATTTGTTTTTCTGTACATGTACATCACATCTACCGATTTTCGTCCCATTCCGATAACTCCTTCTTGGTGTGTCGTTTTTTCTGTCTAAGAGTGTATATATATATATATATATATATATATATATATATATATATATATATATATATATATATATATATATATATATATTTATATATATATATATATTCACTACAAACCATTAAAATTGCAACACCAGAAAGGATAACAAGTAACAAAATTTTACTTATTGTACGTACGTATACAGTGTAGTAGGAAGAAAATATGATTAAATTTATAGGCAATTTTGGGGTATACACGGTACGAAATAAGTACACACAGCTGCCGCCTCTGGCTGCTAAAACGGCTCTAACCTGGTTACGTATCGATTCGAACTGGGCTTGGAGGACAGATACAGGCAAGTCATTCCATGATGTTTCAAGTCTATGCTACACTTCATCAATCGTATTGTATGGAGAGCGGTGGCGGCTCAGTGTCTCAGCAACCCATGACCAGATGTTTTTAGTGATTGAGAGATCTGAAGAACGTGTTGGTCAGGACAACAGTCGAGTGCTTTGTCGTGGTAGGTCAGGACACGACGGGCAACATGTGGTCTTGCGTTATCTTGCTGAAAGATGACGTTTCCGAGGCCTCGAATATAGGGGAGAGTCACCGGCCTTAAGATCTGAGAAATGTAACGGAGGCTGTTCAGATTACCGACAACGCGAACAAGAGGTGTTCGTGTCGTATACCCATGGCTGCCAATACCATCACACCTGGTGCAGGGTCCGTACGACGATATCGAATGCAAGCAGACCACGTGCGTCCTCCTAGGTGCCTCCAGACACGGATACTTCCATCATGATGCTGCACGCAGAACCGGGACTCGTGTGAAAAGATGACGTGGTGCCACTCCTGTATCCAGTTTTGTCGTTGGGTGCACCACTGTTGCCGCGCGTCTCTATGCTGCAGTGTCAAGGGAAGCCGCAATAATGGTCACCGTGCAGACAGTCCGTGTTGCACCAGACGTCGTCGCACTGTCTCTGATACTTGTCGTGCTGCAAACAAGCCCATTTCCAGACTCAAGGTTCGTGATGTGGCTGTGCCATCCTGCAAGGCCGACTTGACAACATGTCTGTTCTCTCGGCGGTTCTCTCGGTCTGTTCTCTTAGTGGCGGGAGGCCGTTGAGATCCTTCATGGCGTTCAGTATGACCCTACTGAACCCATCGATTCCATATTCGCATGACAGTCGTTGGATTCCGATGAATGCGAGTAGCAATATCGCGGAACGATAAACCGCACTCTCGATAGGCTCCCGATCCTGCCGCTATCGAATTCCGATACGTGCTGGTAGCCGTTTCTCCTTCTTATACGAGGCATAATCTTCTCTCAAACAACCAACATTCAAATGCGATTTCCGAATGAGAAACCCGTTGCGTAACTTTTCTTTTATGCAGAGTTTGAGATGCCGTTTCTCCCTCCTGCTTCGTTCGATTGTGCTTAAATGCTAATCATCTGCATATCCCAGAATCTTCTTCCTTTCATTCAAATTTGACGTTTGTATCTTCCCTCCTTCATGGTGTTGCAATTTTAATGGCTAGGAGTATATATATATATATATATATATATATATATATATATATATATATATATATATATATATATATATATTCAGGTGGTTATCAAAATATTGGAAACACCTATCAATATTAGTGGTGTTTATGAATGTGCTTCGTATTCCTTAAAAAACAAGTCTGGTCACCAGTTATTTTTTTATTTAATACAGTGTATGTATTATTCTAATGTCAGGTAGCAGTAATGAAGCTAAGGTCATCGTGCTTTTGTGGGGAACAGCGTAAGATGTCAAATCTTGCAGGCCTTTCGAAAAGGGCAAATTGTTGGAGCGCGTTTAAATTGGAGTATCTGCTACTGCAACCCCCAGGCTAGTGGGTGTTTTTCTATCTATGGTATCGATAGTCATGAGAGCATACAGAGTGCACGGAAAAACATCCTTTGCCAAACAGAATAGTGGACGAAAGGGAGAGCTGGGTGAAAGAGACGGACGAGGTACTAAAGCGGATTGTGACATAAAGAAAGAAAACAACTCCAACCAAAATGACCGAACAGCTCAATCTGCATCTCCATGTTCTAGTATAAACCATTAGAGGCAGAAGGGAACTTCACAAACAAAGAATTTACGGAAGAGTAGCTATTCCCAAGCCACTTGTAATAGATGCAGATACAAAATATCGTCCACAATGGTGTCACGAGCTCAAATCCTGGTCGAGTAATATGTCGAGAAACGGCATTTAGTACGACGAATCATTGTTCACATAGCTCCTCGCAACAGGACGTGCGTATGTCTGGAGAACACCTACACAAGCGTAAGATTCTGGCTGTCTCATGTCAACTGTCAATCATGGAGGTAGATCTATCAGGGTTTGAGATGGCATCTCATGGTTTTCTTCAGACCCTATTGTAACCCTAAAAAGGGAGATTGAATGGGAATGGCTATGTCGAAATTTTAGCTGAGTAGTCCATCCCATGGTGCAAACTTTGTTTCTTGCAAGAGATGGCGTTCTCCAGGATGATAAGCCCCTTATACATACAGTTAAATCTATCAAGTATTGGTTTGAAGAGTATGAAAAAGAAGTCAAATATCTTATCTTGCCCTGTACAACCCCCCCGACTATATATCATCAAACCACTGTGATCTGTGTAAGCGGATAGAGCCAGGTATCGATATCCACCACAGCATCTCTACAGGAACTTTCGTGATTTTTCCCTGAAGAATGGTATAATATATTCTTAACCACTATTCATGACTTGTATAATCCAATTCCAAGGTGAACAAGATGGTATTACATGACTAAGGTGATCCTGGGCCGTATTGATAAATTTTTCATGATGCTTCTTAGTGTTTCCATTATTTTGATAACCACATCATATATATATATATATATATATATATATATATATATATATATATATATATATATATATATATATATGGGAATGAGGCAGACCGTACCAGAAGATTGCGGAATAGCTACGTTGTGCAGAATGGCTACTAGATGTCGCTGACGTTTGCGCGGCAAGGTAAAACGTGCGTGAAGAGAAAAACGACACAGCGGTCGTAGGGAGTGACGAGTTAGGTTATCTCCGCGAGACTGCCCACGCATCGAATTGATTTGTGTTAAATGGTGAAGAGAGCAGTTATTTTAATTCTGAATGTCCCTATAACTGTCTAGTAAATGTCCCGTGTAATTGTCATGTCCCAAGAATAATAAATAGTGTTTGTTTGTGCAAAAGTTGCATTATCATTCCCCTAGACATCTTGCCATCCTATAAACTTGGGGGATCGCCCCGGATGGACTTTGAGGACTTTGAGGACAATTAGTGACTGTGGTTAATTTATATAAGTGACTGTGATATGAAAGAACAATCCGTGGATTATAGTGATATACTTTTTGGATTTATTGTGTTACTCTTGATATTTTGGATACACGGTGAATTCCACTACTGATGCGACAGCAACCACTGATGCAAGAGTCCTGCGAGAAAAGGTAGGATACCTTCTTTTTATAACTCTATTGCTGAGAAAAAGATTTATGAAAAATGTCTACTACTATTAATTATAACAAGAATACGCGCAAAGAGGACATAGTGAATGTTCTTACTGAGATTGGTGAGCAGTGCATTGCAAAAGAAACGATTATAGAGTTAAAAAATAAACTTGAGAGATCTAAAGCATTCCAAGATGACCCGGAATTTGTAATGAATCTTCTTAACCGAATAATTGAGGATCGGCAGCCAAAAGCTGAGCTTGAACTGCAGCTAACAAACTCAAAACTAGAATTAGAAAAATTAAAGCTCCAACGCATAGAACGAGAGGTAGAACTTTGCAAATCGAAAGCAGAAGTAGCAGCTCAAGATGTATCAAATACTGAGGTTTGTGATCTTGAAAATTTGATTAAAAGTGTAAAAACTCTAACAATACAGTTGCCGACAAAAGCGGAAAATTTTAGCCTTTTTTTCCAATCATTGGAACGAGCGTTTAAAGTTAAGGATGTCCCAGAGAAATTGAAATCCGAAATTCTTATAAATATTCTCGGAGAGAAGGCCCATAGCATTTTACTGTACGTTAAAGATGATGAAATGAATGACTATGAGTTAGTTAAATCTTTAATCATGAAAGAATTCCAACCCACTGCTCAAGAGTGTCTACTTAATTTTAGAAGAGCTAGAAGGCAGGTGAATGAGACGCATGTTCAGTTTGCAACACGCTTAAATGCAATGTTCCAATATTATCTCAAAATCCGTAATGTTTCTGATTTTAAACAACTTTTTGACCTAATGGTGAGCGATAAATTTTTAGACACACTAGATCAAGAAACAGCTTCTCACGTTAAAATCACACAGGCGGACTCGTGGCTGACGCCGGAACAGCTAGGAAAGACTTGTGACGTTTTTTTTGTTTCTAAAAATAAAACTTTGCATGAAACGCGGAACTATTCGAGTGTTCGTTCTAGGAATGAAAGTGACGCTAACAAAGATCGTACAAAATTTGAATATGGAAACCATTCCCCGAGGCAGTTTCAGAGACAGAATCAAAAATTTTCTAGTAGAGAACCTATATCTTGTTATGTTTGTGGGGGACCGCATTTTGCTAGAAACTGTACAAAGAAATTGTCGAATGCAGAAAACAAAAGTGACCAAAAATACGGAATCAATCACGTTTCAACTTCTATCCCAACTCAAAATGACTATTTATTCAGTGAGCTCCAATATGCCGATGTGTTTATAGACGGAAAACCCTTAGTTGCCACGGTAGACAGTGGTGCGAGTTCGATAATCGTAAACAAGAATTTTGTTTCGGCTGCAAAGCCAATTCATTCTCAGATTGTTTTGACAAGTGTGTTCGGTGAGCGCCGGCTGGAGAATGTGTACAAATTTCGCTTTTCGCTACGCGAAGGCGGGAAAGCGCGAGAGGTCTTGGCTGCGAGCTCTGAGATTGTTGCGGAAGTTATTTTGCCAGCGAAAATTTACGACATGTTATTGAAACCAGAGGAGGCGGTGGCGCCGATGAGCAGTACATGCTTGGAAACGGGAAAACATTTAGAGAGCGCGAATGTAAACAACGATTCATCAGCTTCGTTCTTAGTGAGAGTATCCGAATCGTATGATGATTGCCCTTTTGACCTGTCACACATTACTGACTGTAAATTGAGAAACGAAATTCACGCGCTTGTTCAAAATTATGAGCCAAACAAAACAGAAACTACTGCTTTGAAAATGAAAATAATTCTAACCGATGAAAGACCCATTTGTCAAAGATCACGCAGGTTGTCGCTTCCTGAAAAGAGAGAAGTCGAAAAACAAATAAATGATTGGTTAGAACAAGGGATAATTAGGGAGAGTTGCTCTGATTTTGCTTCGCCTGTTGTGGTGTGTAGGAAGAAGGATGATACGATGCGTTTGTGCATTGACTACAGAGCTCTGAATAAGCGAATAGTAAGAGACAGATATCCGCTACCTGTTATTGAGGAAGTATTAGATAAGCTAGAAAATGGAAGGGTGTTCACGACCCTCGATTTGAAAAATGCTTTCTTCCATGTAGAAGTGGATGAAGCAAGTAGAAAATACACTGCGTTTGTAACAGAGTCAGGCCAGTATGAATTCCTAAGAGTACCGTTTGGTTTGTCTATTAGCAGCAATTACTTTCAAAGATACATCAATTACGTGTTTAGAGACCTATTGAGAGACGGGACTTTAGTTATTTATCTAGACGATATCATAATCCCAGCTATCAATGAAAAAGAAGCGCATAAAAAATTAAGTCGTGTGTTAGAAACAGCTTCCAAGTATGGTCTTGAGTTGAACCTTAAGAAGTGCCGATTTTTGCAGAGGAAAATCAATTTTTTAGGCCACATCATTGAAAATGGTACTATTCGACCGTCGTTAGAGAAAACTGCAGCAGTCCGTTGTTTTGCTGAACCCAAAAATGCCAAAGAAGTACAGAGTTTCCTGGGGTTGACAGGATATTTTAGAAAGTACATACCTTCATATGCCATTATAGCAAGACCACTTAGTGATTTATTACGAGCCTCAAAACCTTTCGAATTCGGCTTTGAACAGAAAATAGCCTTTCAAAAACTTAAGGACGCGCTGTCTAACGAACCCCTGTTACACCTTTACAGAGAAGGGCAGAAATTGGAATTACACACGGACGCAAGTAAACTTGGGTTAGGAGCAATACTTTTCCAGCAGAGTGATGATGGGCGCTATTATCCAATTCAGTATATGAGCAAAAAAACCTCCATCCAGGAAGAAAAATTGTGTAGTTATGAACTTGAAGTGCTTGCGATTATCCAGGCTTTAAAAAGATTTCGAAATTATTTATTGGGAACCAAATTCAAAATTTTCACTGATTGTGCGGCATTTGCAAAAACCCTAGATAAAAAGGAACTTACACCAAAAGTTGCCAGATGGTCATTATTCATGCAAGAGTTCCAATATGAAGTAGTACATCGCCCTGGAAAACAAATGCAACACGTTGATGCATTGAGCAGATTCCCCGTTATGCTTGTGAATAGTGATGAGTTGACTTACAAAATTGTTAATGCTCAAGAAAGTGACGAATATATCAAAACCATCAAGAAACTGTTACAGGCAGGCAAAACCTCCGAATTTATCTTGAATAATAATGTCTTGTATAAAATTGCTGATGATGAAGAGTTACTGGTAGTACCTGAAATGATGCAAGTGGACGTTGTGAAGCATGCACATTCGTTTGGACATTTTGCTGCTGTAAAAACTGAAGACTTGGTGAAACGTAATTTTTATTTCCCAAACATGAGAAAGTGTGTTGAGAATGTGATAAGAAACTGTGTTGAATGCATAGTAGTAAATAAGAAGACTGGGAAAGGAGAAGGACTGTTACATCCTATTCCTAAGGAAGATTCGCCATTATCAACATATCATGTGGATTTCATTGGACCACTGCCAACAACCAATAAGAATTACAATCACATTTTCACGGTCGTAGATGCATTTACAAAATTCACATGGCTTTATCCAACTAAAAGTACCACAGCGCAAGAAGCCATCGAAAGACTAAAGCTACAGCAGAAAACCTTCGGAAATCCTTCGACCATAATCAGTGATCGAGGAGGAGCCTTCAGATCCAACGAATTCGAAGAATACTGCACTAAAGAGAATATACATCATGTACAAATAACTGCGGGAGTACCAAGAGCAAATGGTCAAGTGGAAAGAATACATAGAACCCTTATCCCGGTATTAACAAAGATGTCCTTAAATGATCCCGCGAAGTGGTTTAAACATGTAGACTCATTGCAAAGAGTGTTAAACTGCAGTACTTCACGTAGTACTAAGTACTCACCGTTTGAATTACTCATAGGAACCAGAATGAAAAATCCCGAGGATGCCATTATAAGAAATTTGCTTGTGGAAGAAAGTCAAAACCAATTTAATCAACATCGTGATAGCATTAGGAAAGACGCTAAGCAGAATATTTTAAAAATTCAAGAGGAGAATCGTAAGACTTACAATAGAAAACGCAAGGAAGCTTATCAGTACAAGCAAGGAGAACTGGTGGCAATTATGAGAACTCAGTTTGGAAGCAAGCTGAAACTCCGACCGAAATATTTTGGACCCTACCGTGTTACTAAAGTTAAATATCATGATCGCTACGATGTCGCCAAAATTGGAGATCATGAAGGACCAAATGTTACATCTTCATCAGCGGACCAAATGAAGCCCTGGACCAAATGTTGACTTATATAAATGTTTTGGCGAGAATTTCATGTTTGTAAACTGTATACTAATCTATGTGTTTTTGTTTTTTTAGTTCGTGTATTTTAGATCCTAGGCTGGTGCAGCAGTGAGGACACTGCTAGTCAGGATAGACGAGCGCTATGGGAATGAGGCAGACCGTACCAGAAGATTGCGGAATAGCTACGTTGTGCAGAATGGCTACTAGATGTCGCTGACGTTTGCGCGGCAAGGTAAAACGTGCGTGAAGAGAAAAACGACACAGCGGTCGTAGGGAGTGACGAGTTAGGTTATCTCCGCGAGACTGCCCACGCATCGAATTGATTTGTGTTAAATGGTGAAGAGAGCAGTTATTTTAATTCTGAATGTCCCTATAACTGTCTAGTAAATGTCCCGTGTAATTGTCATGTCCCAAGAATAATAAATAGTGTTTGTTTGTGCAAAAGTTGCATTATCATTCCCCTAGACATCTTGCCATCCTATATATATATATATATATATATGAGGGAGAGATGTTACGCATGTACGTCGTAGATTGCAGTCGAAAAGTTTCAATAAAAATGTTTATTAGTTACAATGAGTACTTATTGCGTCTTTGAATTATTGGATGCGAAGAAGTTACGAATTTGATCTCTTATATTTATTGCTCAGAGAATTTTGAAAGATGTCACAATCTCACACTTTCGTCAAATTAAGCGGTTCTTGCCCTCAAACAAATCCATTTAGTGACTAGAGAATTTCATGTCTTACAACCAGTGATAAATATCAAGACTTTTTAATCCTGCTATTGCATGACATTATAAATAATTTCAATTTTATAGTTATTTTAAGCATAGGAAAGTATAGGATATCACGGCTCATCCCATTTGAATTTCTAATATTTTAAATGAAATTAAAGTATCCAGACTTAAAGACTGGATATTTTACAATTGATCAAAAATATTGCTTTTTTATTAGATAGGCAAATTAAATGAAAATGATCAGTTGAATAATTTTTCATATGTTGTAATAATGGTTTTATCCAGTCTGCAGAAATAAAATTAATTCAACTAACTTTTTAAGCGTCTCCCAACTAGATAGTTATTAGCGATATAATTTTTGGGAGTTACATTGGAAAACTTGCAAGTAATATTCGAATATTCTCCAATTACTTTTGTTGCAATGTAGTGTGCTTCCATGTCGTCAGAGGCAGGGGGAAGTTAGGAGCCCTACAGATGTCTCCCTTGGGGAGGGTGGGGGGGTGCTCCGTCCAAATTAAGGTAGCTAAATTGGGGTCTTTCCCCGCTAGCCACAGTCACAGGCAATGTTAATAAAATTCGTATGGTAATCACTAAATTTGGAAACAGATAGATGAGGTTGTTTGTAAATAGGTATTGAATCACATTTAACGCGTTCATTTCAAGGGAAATATAGAGGGCAAGGATTGATGTTGGTTCACGGAAATGGCAGCCCCATTGAAAGCAACTAACGAATGCTAGGGGATGCTTTGGGCTAATGTTGAAAAGCAATATGCAACAATACGATTTCAGTGTAGTAGCTGGAGAAGGAGGAAAACAATATTTTATGACATATATATTAAAAATTTTAAAAATTATTTCTCTCAAAAAATATTTTCATTGTCTTGTTTCTTATTGTCAAGCGGAAATCAAAAATCTTCAAGTAAAATCATTTTCCTTGGTTACTCAAATGTGAGTTTATTGGTATCCGGTAAAATCTGGTCTCGCAATATTTCCCCTCGGAACTTTCCTTAAATCTGAAGCAAGCAAATCAGCATACAACATTTGACCTCAAAAGACTTGTAGAATATGATTAATGCGATGAATTCTTACTGATGCAATAAGGTGATGGTGAAAGAGAAAACTTGCTTCACTGATTTCGAGAATAAAACAATTTGAAATGTGGGATCATTGAACCTTTTTTTTGTAAGAGTTAACTAGTCCTGTTAAAAGAGGATTAAAAAAAACTGCTACTTTGTAAGATTTTTCCTAAATCCTATGCATTTTAAACAGGACTGGAAATCTGAACTTCACAACAAACAAACGAAGACAACTAAAAAATGACACAAAAATACATAAAAATATTCACGCCATAATTATCACATTAATTTTTTTTTCAAGTTAAAAATTTATTACGTCTTTGTGTTTTAAAATCATCATTTCTAAATAAAGTGTAATTATAATTTTTTCCGAATTACGATGCCATGTGCTTGGTTTAAAAGGTTAAAAAAAGTAAGAGTATGGTCTCCTAAGGTCAGGCATTGGAAAACTATAAGAAAACAATATTAAATACGTAGCATAGAACACTACTCGAGTTATCCGATTTTTAAAAAAAATTACACGCTAATTATCAGTTAACAGAAAACAAAACCATCCTAAAAGATGCACTAGTGGTTATCTGCAAAATAGATATATAGGACTATAATATCGTAAAAAAATTTTTTATACATAATTTCTCAGAAAAAGTGTATGGTGCAATAAAGAAAAAAGCTGCATTAATGTATAATTGAAAAGTATACAAATGCAGATTAAATATCCTTTCTTCGGAATGTCTGGGACCAAAATTATTTTCGATTTTGGAACATTTGTCTACAGCATTGGTCGTCAACCTGGTCGTCAACCAGCTTATGTTCAATCATTTATGGTGGTCGATAGGGGTTTTTGTCCATTGTTACAAATTGTCCTTCCTCCATATATCAAATACACTGTTAACAACTTCACGAGTTTGAATTTTTAAAACATGCTTTTCAATTTACTTTTGAATTCTATCTCTAAACTTTGAATATGGATAATAATTCCCCGGCCACTTCTCGAAGTGTACTCGTAGACGAAGGAGAAACGAACGAGCTCCATATCTATTCGTAGCTATCAATGTATAAAAAGTTACCTAAAGTATAAATAAAAGTATAAATTTAAGTACATATTTTTTATAAACACTTCCCTCTAAAATTTACTTCGTACTCGCGCTAAATTGAGTTACTGTGGCACCGGTGCGTGGTAGGTATTAAAAGGTTAAAACCATCCCTGGTCTACGGTAACAAGGTATCTTGGGTAAGAAACACATGTTTAAACACCAGATCTATTTAAGTGTCATATACTCAAAGTAGTGTACATAGCCTTAGAGCAATTTTTGCAACACTTAAAAATTTTTTTGCTTGAACCTTACTAATTCGTAAGAAAAATAATGTGCCTCAACCCATTGCAGAAAAATCTGAGGTTCTTTGGCCTCCCCAAAGTTCCTGAACTGAATTCATGTGTTACTGATGAACTATTATTTTTATAATATTTATTTACATCTAATTCCTTAACAGCAAAAAATGTATCATACCACTAAGGGAATAATAATAAGCGATATCAGGTGTAGAAATTTCCAATCGTGATGCTATTTCTGTGCTCGGGGGTAATCGGATTTCGAAGTATTTCGTATTTGGGAGTTTCGGGTAAGGGACACTAACCCCGTAGTAGATTCGCAATATAAAGTATAGAAGAAGTAAAAATAATCGCATGTTTCAACGACTGGACAGTTTAGTGCTACACTTCGGGACAGTTTTTACCCAATTAAATAGCGTCGGAGTACTATTGAGTTGATAACGTTCTACAGTGGAACCTCACTATATCGAACCTCTAGGGGAACGAGAAAGCTTCGAATTATCGAGGATTTCGATATACCGAGGTTCGATTTAATAATAACAAGGGAGTGCTATGCAGGTTCAAGGGGAATGGAAAAACTTCGATTTATCAACGAATTCGATTATATCGAGGTTCCACTGTATTTTGTTATGTTATTATAAACACATATATTTGAAGAGTAAAATCATCATAAAATGCGTATAAATAATGAAAAAATTAAACTTTGTGCTCTGGATCTCCTTTAATATGTGTCCCTCTCAGTTTTTAACTTCAATAAACTAATGCAAAATCCAATAAATCTCACAATATTTTTCTGTCATTCTCTCCTCAATTTATACCAAGAATGCGCAAATTTGTTTCGTTTCTTCAAACTGTGACTGGAGGCTTTTATGTCAACAGGTTGTAATTATTTTCCAATTTGGGTAATATTAACCTCGAATGTTATACATTTTCACACGTAAAGAACAATAATGTAATGTATTTTAATTTTGAGATAGAAATGTTTTTAAACTGACAAAGACTTCACATATCAATGACGCAACTCTGTGCATTCTACCGCAAACCCCTAAATAAACCTAAGTGATTAAAAGGGTTACAACCAGATGGATACGCTCTGCCGACCACGAAAATCAAGATGAAAAACAAACGCTTTTCTGACAGATTGACAGGATTTTCTTTTTATTCCTTATTTACAGACATAGCAGGAGTTCTTAATTTTCAAACAGTGCTTTTATTTTCAGACCCTAATCGTCATATTCTAAGTGAAGAAAAAAAAAACCAATGTTGAAAATAGGATTTTTAAAATACTTTACCTCAATTGGAGGTTATTAACGATTATGAAGGATTTTTGTTAGTACTCGGATGCAGGAATGCTTTCACGGGCAAACATTCGAAGTTGACGTTGCCCGAGGTAGCCAGTGGTGGTGCGTTGGGCTTGAGACAGGGGATGCGCAGTTCGAATGACGACGAACGCAATTAAATACCTTCCAATATAGGCGGATAAGGGCAAGTAAAATCTGTAGACTAGAATGCCCTTCTATGAAGTCAGAGAGGGTGGGACAAGAACGAGGGGGGCTCGTTCTTGTCCCACCCTCGTTCTTGTCCCTTCCGTCCAAATATGTCTCCCCTGAATGTGCTCAACCAAAATTGAGGTGGAACCATTGGGTGTTGTTGGTTCACCTATACCTCCATTGAAAGCAACCAACGATCCTTGCGGACACAATGCGAATGTCTTCATTGATACATTCGCAGTTGACTTAACCCTTTAGCGGGCGCGTCCGTGTACAAAGTGCAACATTTTTATAATTTTGAGTGGTTTGTTTTTACATGTAAGGTTTGAATGTTCTAAGCAGTTTCTATTTATAGCTACACCCTTTCTAATGCAGGTCTGATTTTTTTACCCTTGTATTCCTTTCCATTCATTGTTAGTCATGATTTAACCGTGGTAAACCAGCGATTATATTGGATTAGAATACGGCAAAAGTAAGAGTTTATGCAGTAGATCAAATGTGCAGCTATTACACGGTATCCCGCATATCATGAAGATGGGCAATCTCTTTGTTTTTTAGGTTTTGGGACATAATAGGTATCCATTCGCAAGTTGTCCTTGGATCCAATAAACCGGACAGTTTTGAAATAAGGCGATTATATCTGCATTCTTTGGCCTTTAATTATAAATATCTCTCAATATTATGAACATTTTATATCTTGTCATAAAACGCAGAACTATTATTTTCAATTTGAAAAAAAAAAGCTTATTACAAAAGGAATAATCAAGGTTGAAAGAGATGTTGCACTTCGTGTCACGCGCGCCTGCAGATGTTCCAAAAATTGGCAAGCCCGCTGAAGGGTTAAAAATCCGTCCAGAAGCTTGTGAAGCCAGTGGCTATGAGATCAGCCTTATTCAAGGTTCAAAAGCCTAAAGTTGGATTGTGAGATTCAAGAAGTGAACGGAGTAATCAGGGAAGAGTCATTTATGTTAGAATTGGTGACTGAATCATATTATTAAAGCTGTCTGGAAAACTTCCTAATTCAAACACGTAACAGAACATTATATTACAAAAAGGTACTTTTTATACAAAAAGGCTAAGTTAAATAAAAAGTGGTCGTGAATTTTAATTCCCAAATCTTTAGAATATCCTCCACAAAAAGCTTATACGTGCATGTATGGCTCAAATAATAATCCTGGAAACTGCAAATCGAAAGTTTGGTTTACACGGGCATTTATTTAGATATTGATTCTAGCAGATTTTTTTAAAATTATATTGTTAACTGAATACATAAATGTTCAATTCTTATGCCTACAGACTCGTTTTACCGGTGTGCCATTTTGTATTCACAAAACTAATTTTTAAATAGCGTTAAAATACAATTCAGTAAGGTAATGTACTGTCATGTTTACCTACCGTCAGAAGACATGTGCCTGCCGCATTGAAAAATACAATGTTATGTTATAAAGTAATCTCTTTCTTTTTCCGTGTCTAATGCATAAAATAAGGCTCAGTTATTGTTAAAAAATTAGTAAAACTAAATAAGTAATTTCTTTTACTATTCTGCATTTTTCTTGTATCGTAATGAAAAACTAAGATGCAATTAAACTGTTGCATTGCAGATATTTACAGTGCTAGGGCAAATCATTTTTGGGGTTACTGTAAAATGGGTACTATACCAATAAGCTTCATTCGAGGACACGCTATAAGGAAATTCGACATATTTTTCTTACATGTGGAGGAAAACTTTACTTGCCGTAAGATGGTCACGGAAATGTTTTGAAGATGTATTACCATGATAATCTCAAATCAAAATCACAAACAGAATTTGTGAAATGATCAAAGAGTAGCATCAGAGTTCGTGGTTGAGTCACCGGCGCTTTTGATATATTATTTATTGCAAAGACTGTTGAAATACATTGTTAATTATTTCATTAAAAAAAAGAATATTTCGTGCTGCAGCAGTTACTTGCATGGTTAAAAAATACATACATACATGTTTACGAGATTTATTTTTATTACTCTTCTATCCAAATGTATCTGAGAAATTTGGAACAAATTAATGGTAATCTCAATTGAAGTATTGATAATGATTCTGTGTAATCAAATATTCTTTATTTTTTCAAGCTGTATTATTTTATTTTGAAGGAAAACATGTTTTTTAAATAATGGAAGGACTTTAAGAGCCGAGTGAATTTCAGTGTTTGGAGCAATCTGCTTGTCTTTAATCTCAGTGTTTATAGTTTTACGTTCTTGATTTCGTACTCCAGGTTAATGACATTTAAAACTGTTCTCTCTCTCACAAACATTCATAAATAAACAAAACAAATAAAACTATTTCCAACCGAACATCGCGAAAAGGGTGTAAAGGTCATTCACTCGTTATTACACACGCTAAGGAATGTTCGTAATTTATTGCTTTTTCAACAAATAAAAATTTTTCTTTGTATGTTTTACAAGTTAAAAAGTAGAAAATACGTTATGTCTATTATTTATCTGTTACATCTTCTATAATTTGACCTAAATACCTATCAAAATACCAAATTAACTGAATGCTCGCGAAATCCACTCGCACTTTCAAGCAAACTAATTTTCATCATTCCTTTGGTCGTCCGCAGGGGCGTGCTTAGGGTTTTAGCGGCCCTGGGCGATGCTTAGTTTTAGAGGCCCTGAGCGAAACACATTTACTGGCAATCAAATTTCTCTACGTACTGAGTAATGGATCTTGCAAGACAATCCCGAATTCCCCCCCCCCCCCAAAAAAAAAAAAAGAAATGCATCCACTACTGATTTTACTAATTAATATTTTTAATGCATTACGTTTCGATACTAAAAATCAAAAGGGTAGTTTGTCAGTTAAGATTCTTTCTACGATTCTTTTCAAAAAATCGAAACATATATTTTTTTATAAGTTGAATTATAAAAACCACGAAAAATGAGGGATTTTTTAAAAACCCAGTAACATTTATAAAAAAAGTGTGTTGCGATGAGGAATAAAAATGGCGACCCTAAATCTTTAGTGGCCCTGGGTAGTTGCCCAGTTTGCCCACCCCTAAGCACAGCCCTGGTCGTTCCATATGTATGTAATATAGAACTAATTTTGAAGACTGACATAATCAAATGCTGCTTGACTGTGATTCGGTAAATGCTGCTAGACAGATAAAATATCTGAGTAAAAACTCTCTCCCGACTGTCAATTACGGACAGTTGAAGCTATTATATTTTCATCTCGAAAATACGCTGCAATCTCCACCACGGTTGGGAAATTAGTTAATCTGCCTCAATTGCAATTGGCAACAGCTTCGGAGCTTGCGATGTCCGTTTAACAACTAATCGAGCTCTTAAGTCTGCAGATCAAGATGACGCGACTCTTGCATGCCAAGCGTAATTTCAGATTTATAAATCATTCCAATGTTTTGAGCACTTAAATAATTACATGTTCATTTTATTTGCTTTCGCTAAAACTTTTGTTTTAATGACTATATAGTTATATTTTTTTTGTTTCTTAATTCTTTAAGTGTTAATGACATAGAATATTTCTGATAAGGTCTCGAAATTTTACCTCGGCTTTTTGATGAAAGAAGTAAGTTATGTTTTTCTTTTGTTTTTTTCCTCAGCTAAATTATTTTTATAAAAAAATATCGCATCTTGAGAAAAACAGCGTGTGCTTTTTTTAAAAAATGGATATTAAAATAGCAGATCTTTTATAAGCATTTGGGTAAAGGTAGTAAGTAGTATTGTTATTAAATTCAATTGGTATTATACCATGGATATCATATAACATGGGATAACACTTGTAAGATTTCTTGATTTCCTTTGTTGTTAACAATCAAGCCAGACAAGTCAAGAGGGAAGTAATTATTGGAACTTTTGAAATAATGCCCTTGCATCGTGCTTAGTGTGCGTTAAATTCATCTATTTGCCTGAAATGCTCACGAAATCACTGAAGCTTGATACTGCATGAGTTTTATTAGGCGATTTGAGTTTTGGAAACAGCAAAAAATTTTCGCATGTTGCTTTATTTTGGGTTGAGCAAATTCCTCTTTTCAAATATTTTCGCGTCGCGATAAAATTACCTTAAGCCGCTTTGAACTTTGAAAAAAAAAATAGACTTTTCTCAATTACTTTCAAATTTCGTTTGAAAAGAATATGGATACATACAGATTTGTAAATAGTTTCATAAACTTTAATTTCCGAAGGTTCTTGAAGCAATGTAATCGGATCGGAATTTCGGGATGAAAATTGAACCGTGAAGTTGAAATGTACAGAAAAAAAAATCGCTGGTTTGCTACATAGTATTTATCCTACTAACTGTTTACGCATATGCGTTACAACTTAAAATTATAATAAATGAGGTGAGATATACATACTTAATAAAGTAAGCATTAAGAAATATTTTTAAATATCTTTTACAGAATATATTGTCTATATAACAAACTTCCCCTTATAGATATTTTTTTTTATTCACAATTTCTAGTGAACTTCCCTTTGAAAGAAATTTTTTCACATTCATCCCCATATTTCGATAAAAAAAATTCTATATGACGGCTGTTTTATGTTTCAGATGTTTCTTTTCAAAAATTTTGACGCGATGAACAATGTTCTCGCTATTTTCGTGTTTGAAATTTCAGAAATCACCTTATCATTTGAGGTTTCCGTCTAGTTTATTTAGTTTTTTTTTATGTTTCGTTTCGTATTACACCCTTTTTAAAGACAAATATATTGCATTGCGTTAGATTGCACTTCAGACGGGCTGTTTGTTAACTTATAAATTTTGGATCTTGGTTTTAACCGCAGATAACAAATTTTGGATCTTATTTTCTCTTCAGCAATCTGAATTTATTTGAACAACTAATAGTTCGTTATACTATAGATTTTTAACATAAAGCTTTTTTGTGCTGAGATTTTCCCATCAAAATCATTACAGGAGGGAAATATGCAAAGTAAATACGTCACGCAATTCAAGAGATTTTTATGTTGCAGCTGGGAGAATTACATGGTCTGAAAAGGAATATTGTTTGTTGTTTTTCCATCCCCATATCCCCCCTGAAGTTTAAGTAAAAATGATTTATTGGATATAAGTACTAGAATTTTCCGTTTTAAAGTTCTAGTTTGGCTCTGCTATATTTAACTTCGAAATTTCCAGTTCCGATTTTATTCTTTTCGATCAGAGGTTAAAGTGGGGTATGTTCCATTCCACTAGGTACTACTAAAACTCATTACCTTACTTTAGGCCTATATTACACTATCAAAGTTCTTTGACAAAGATTTTTTATGAAGGAAGTTTGGCGAGAAATATGACAGTGTAATACCTAAACTTTGATAAAAGATAACTTTATAAAAGTTCTTTTTATAAAAGTTAGGCTCTTCGTCAAAGTTTTTTAAAAGATTTCGGTGCCCGGATTTTAGATAACATTACGAGCAATACCATGTTAAAAAAATACAAATGTGTGAAAGCGCGGAAGATGAACAACGCGGAAAACGCGGCAGATGAAGATTTCGATTCGAAATAATTTTAGCTCTAATTAAAAATTGCGTACTAATCGCAAAACAGAAATACACGAAAAATATTCAAAATGAGTATGTTAAAAGAAATGCAAATCTTTGGAAGCAAAAGTCTTAGGATGCTGAAATTTTGCATGGTGGTTACTCCTAAGCTCTACATGTTCTCTAAGAAATATTTTTAAAAAATACAAATTTTAAGGGGGTTAAAAGGGGCTTAACCCCCTCCCCCTCTAAAAAAACCCCATTGTATCTCTGAAACCATAGCCCCTAGGAAGCTGAAATTTTGTATGGTGGTTCCCCTTAAGCCCTATTAAGATTTATTGGTACACACCAATAAATCTTTCTTTAAGAGCTCGAATTTTAAGGGGTTTAGCCCCCCTTAGATAGAAATAACTTTTATAAAAGATCTTTGTCAAAGAACTTTGATAGTGTAGTATAGGCCTTACCTTAGATTTGTGAAACTCGTAGATAATAGCATTTAGGAGGCAACACATGACGTACGTAATGAGCTCCTTCTCCTCCATTCCATTTCTATGCCGACAAAATTGTGCCCACAATAATTTGTATAACTCACAAGTAAAGGCAAGATACCGCTGTCAGCTCTCGAGCTGATAGCAGTACGATTGGTTTCCCCCGGATTTGAAGGGGGAAATAGCGCCCTTTACACGTATGCTCTTTCCCGCGTGAAACCACAATCCCGCGCGATTGAGTGCACGTGTGGAGGTGTCGGAGAGGAAGGGAAAGCGGCTTCGGAGCGTACTGCAAGTTTTTTCGCGCGCAATCCCGTACGCTCCAAGCACTCGCGAAAGATCTACGTGTAAAGGGTGCTATTATCTCCTGCTGCGGCATTTCGATTGGAATCTGTCGTTCGCTTCCAAAATACTAGTTTGGCTCTGCTATATTTAGCTTCGAAATTTCAAGCTCCGATTTTATTCTTTTCGATCAGAGGCTTCGATCAGGGGTATGTTCCATCCAGCTAGGTAATCCTAAAACCCATTACCTTAAATTACCTGGGGGCGATGACACAGTTGGCAAGAGCAACGGGCCATTGATCTGAACGTCTCTGGTTCGATGCCCGTCGTTTCAAATCCATCGCCGTGTACACTAATGGCGGCCGGTGCACGTAAAATTCGTCGTGGCTGCAAAGTCCTCCAAGTTCTCAAATTTACCTCTGGAGGTGAAGGGTCAAGTGTTCCGGTCTCTGCCCTTGATTCGGTTCTAAATTACGGGACCGGCATGTAGGGGGTAATGCTGGCCACCTATACGGTACCCCCTTAAATAAATGGCCAACAGTCACGGCTGCAAGTGTAAAGGATTAAGTTCCAAAAATTGCCATAAGTAATAACAACCTTACCTTACTCTAACTTACCATAGATTGAAGTACGGCCGTCAGCAAAGAATATGGTGATATTTGTGTGGTTGAAAATACCATCAGTGAAGAAAGAACACTATCGTTACAATTTGTTTCACGAAATAGCAATACGAAAGATACTGGGTTTTTCTTTCTGACTGATTGCTTATGTATACAGCCAAGGCATCTGAAATGTTTGAAGAATTACGTGAAAAACAGCTGGGGTGTATTCCGATAATTCTAAACTGAGATTTCAATTTGGATTAAAAAAAAAGCATCTGTAGACTTCATGAAGAACATAGGGTAGGTGGGGGCAAAGGTTTGCAGTTTTGAGTTTTGGGTTTCTTACGGGCCTCCGTTAGATCCTATCGCCCCAAAAAGTCACTTGTATTGTAGTTGGGTATCCCCTCTACCTTCTATAAAATAATGAATTTTTTCCCGAAATATTTAGTCACCAAATTTTTAATTTTACCAAAAGACCTGTTTGCGAACCTTTGCCCCAATCGGTGGGGCAAAGGTTCGCACTGCAAACCTTTACCCCACTCGTTGGTTTCTTACTGGATAGGCATCGAAAATCACAAAAAGAGTTCTCTAAATAATTTTATTTCACATTTTGTAATCTTTTTAAAGGTGTTACATATATAGAAAATCACAAATTGAACAGGTTAATCTCAATAATTTTTTTCTTAAACTAAATAACTTCAAAATGATATATCAACTATTAACACAGAAAGTTGAATCTAACAAAGAAATTCACAAAATGAAAAGGGGTTAATCTCAATAATTTTTTTCTTAAACTAAAGAACTTCCAATTAAAATATCAACTATTAACACTATCGCTATATTATATCTCAGGCTTTACTCATTCTTTTAAAACCCGTAAAAATTAAGCAAATTAAGGGGATGGGGGACATTACAAAGCAATTTTTGAAATTTTTACCTCAGAGATATGAAATTGGGCATAAATATTCATTAAAGTAAAACTTTCAAACACCTTATAAAATTTTATAAATATTTAAAATTTTATTTTTTATATTTAAAAAAATGAAATTTTTATTATGTTTTTTAAAATGCTCCTTGCGATCCAATTTTTAACCTTATCCTTAATTTTGCATTTAGATTGCTTATACATTTTGATCAGGGTTATGTTTTGATTTGTGCTTTCGTTGAATAATTAATTTTTAGGAAATATTTTTATGCTTGTAGTCTGAATTCTTGTGAAATTTTTGTACTTTTCCACGCTTAAGTTAAACTTTGATAATCTGAATGATGTCTAAACCTGAAATGGATACATAACTTTATTTTAATGTATAAGATGAGTCTTTGTAATAAATTTTATAAAATTTCGTCAAAAATTGTGACGCAAGGAGCCTTTCAAAGACTTGCAAATCTGGAAATTACTCATTTAGAGTTTTTTTCCCTAACCAGACCTTCGAAGCTTATAATGTCTTGTAACAACATTTAATTCCTTTATCTTGTAAAATAGGTCTTTGTTCAGAGCTATTTTATTTTTGTGTTGTACTAATTTATTTTATTTTTAATTTATGGATTTTCAAGCATTTTACAAAAAATTTTCTGATTAAAAACAGGCAGTTTTTATCAAAAACCATAATTTATTTTCAAATTACAAAAATGTGAATTCCCATTAATAATAAAAGACGTTGTTAATAAGGATTCCTAATGAAAAGAGGACATGAAACAAATGTTAATAGTTGGAGCGGCAAAGGTTTGCAGATGGGGCAAAGGTTTGCACTGCGAACCTTTACCCCATGACTCCTGCAAACCTTTACCCCATTTCGTGCTGGTTCTGTTTCTTCAGAATGGACGCCACTGTATTTGAGTTAACCCAAAACTTAAGGTAGGATTTGAAAGGTTATTTACCACCCTAACATGCGAAAATAAGCCCAAAACAGTTCGTGAGTTTGAGTGATGCTCAAAATTACTCAAAAGTTGCAAAAAATTACATTAAAAGAGACGAAAATAAACTTACCTCATTTTCTCTGCAAGAGGGGGTCTTAACTCCAACATTTTTTACGAGGCAACTGACTGGAAGTAGAGGAATGCATTGCCTACCCTATTCATCCTAAAACTCTTCCCGGTCATTTTAAAATGTATGTGCGAACCTTTGCCCCATGCGAACCTTTGCCCCCACCTACCCTATTGGATTACAGCTCAAAACTAAACCACCTCTATCAACTACTCGTGGAGGTTCGCTTATACTTGTGGTGGTTCGCTTACTCGATATGGTTTTCGCTTGACATGTTGAGAAGATTCAGTGAACTATATCAGCTATTTCAGTTAACATAAGCCTATTTTAAACATAGCTGAAAACGATTGTGAATGAAAGTTTGGGTTAGTAATAAATGCACGTTTTAATTGTACTGCTACTCATAAAAATATTTTTGCTACCGTGTACGCATGTCTTTTATGAACAGCAGTCGAGGTAAGACCAGTCCCGACCCCCCTTAAAAAAAACGATTTTGATGCGAAAGCCTCCACAAAAGCATATTCCATGCATGCCGTTTCTAGTTGAAAGTTAGGAGTAGCCTGCAATTGTTTTTCCTCCTTTTTTCATTTATTTAATTTTGAAAAAGAACTTAATTTTATTACAACATATTTCTTTACAACGAAGTTTTTAAGAAGAGCAATGGGAGTTTGTTAAATAGAAATGAAAGCCTAATTATTTAACTCAGGTTATAAGTTTACGCAAATATTTTCTCTCTAGAAAACAAAATTCTACGACTAAGTAGATACTTCTTGTGTTGCGTTGCAAAAAGCAATATAAATTAGATAATATAGGGGACGGGTAGTATATTATTTTAAATATCTCATTATGATTTAAGTATCCGAAGGTCATACGATTTAGTATATTAAAATAAATACTTGCGTTTTCAGCCATGAATATTCAATTTTATTACTACAGGTAGAATAGATATCGAAAAGATAAACTTCAGGAAATAGTACTGATACTCAACCACAGGAAATAGTACTGATAATTTACAAGACTACACCTATCAAAACTGTTCATAAAGATAATAAAATACATTAGTTGAAAAGTAATTTATTATCTTTACTGAAATGTTGCGGTATTCCCGTGCGTGCGATAAAGACTGTATCTTGATTTTTTTTTCTCCATCCCAATCTCAGGACTCTTGAAATAATTACGCAATTTTTACGTAATCGTAATTCACATTTAGCTCAAAAACTTGTTTTTTTTATATCGATACACAATGCTTACAAAACAGCGGTCGAATTGAGAGTAACTGGAGCGTAACTGATTATGAGGCCTCATTCAATAATTTATTTTCACATCTTCATTTTTTTTTTTTTTTTTAAGAATAAGGCATCAGTTTGCGTTTTGGAGAATCATTTCTGAATCGTATCTTTATCCCCTTGCATAGTATTTTTCTAAACATAAAAATATTAAACAATGTTAGTTCCAAAATGTTATACTAGTCATGATCTTATACATTTCTCCTCACAAATAACTCTTGAACTAGATAGTTATCAGAAAGTAGCTCAAAACATCACCATCCTACGCTTGTTAATTTTAAATTTATATTCCAGTATTCAAACTTCTGTTGTATATATAAATTTTAAATCGTGTATAATTTATAATTTCATTTTTAGCCACATGAAATCATGAGTCGCACCAAATCTTTGGAAAAGCAAGACTCTTCAACAATGAATGGCCATGCTCATCCAGATAAAAAGTCAGTATTTGTTGTTGTTTTTCTTTGATCTTACCATATTATGATCAAAAACAAGTTTCAAACTTCCTTAAACGAAATGGTTCGTTTCTTTACAGAGATGATTCCAAGAAACTGGCTGTACCGAAGAAAGTTTACACCCATCGAAATTCCGTTCTAACGTAAGTTAATAATTGAACCAATAATATTTCTCTTGGTGTACTTTAGTTTAAAAAAATGGATGAATACGAGAATAAGAACAAAGAGGTTTTAACTATTTTAATTAAGTTACTTTGGTTGCTAATTTAAACTGCTTTATCTGAACCTTCGATCTCAGGTTTAAGATCTACGAGGCCAATAAAATGTACCTATAAAAAAGTTTAAATCTGTTTGGTACAAGGAATATTCACCAAATCATCACTCGGTTGTTTATCAATTTTTTTCTTACTTATAACATTTTTATTCTTAGAGGTTTTAGTCTCACAGTTTAATGATCATGCTTCTAATCAATGCTATCTATGTGTACTAATATAAATTAATGCTATCATTTCACTGTTAAATTTATCATTGATATATTTTTCTGTATATTTAATTTAAAGCATAACATCACCTTGTTTTCTTTTAATTTAAATATATCAACATGGGTTTAAATCCATCAAAAAATCTTCGGGACCTCAAATGAAGTAAAATGATATTACATGTATAAAAAATGTTTTATAAATTTATACCTTATTTCATATCGAAGAAAGGTGTTAAATCTCGTCTTAAGGTGATATGCTTTATTAACACAAGTAAACCTGTATAATCAATGCTCCTATGAGAGTTGTAATCTTCAGATTCAATTAAACCTAAACTTCTAACAGAACAGTATCCAGGAATAATTTTAAAATTTGGTTTTATGTCAACCTAAATTGATCTAAGAGTACAAAGCAGAATAAAAAACTTAAACTGATTTTACTTAAGCAAGACATATCTTGGTTAAGAATTGTCCCCCATTCACAAAGCTGAAAAATTTGTGTAAAACTGAAGAACAAAAAGATGCAAATTGTTTCATTCCAAGAAAATATTTAATATATTTCCAGAAAACAAAATACTAAGAAAATTCTCACCTATTCCATGTATAACCCTAGAGTGGCAAAAGACTATAGCTCTCCAAAACCAGCCAATCACCTGCTCTATATAATAATGGTAGCATTATGTGAAGCTAGAATTTTAAACCAAATATATTTCACCGCCACAGATGAAGCAAGGATTAGCTAACGTATTAACTTTTTAAAATGAAGCCAAAAATGTTCACAATTTAGTACAAAAGCAGTTGTTACATTGTGTTCTCTATGGTAAAAGGGGAATCATTAGCGCCTTTCAAAATTATAGCAGCAAAACTTCTAGGCACTCTCAGGTAGGAGCCTTCCATTCTGTCTACTGACCAACTACCAAATTTTTTTTTAAGTGCGACATGCACTTCTATATACATCGTGAAGTCTGTTGGCTCTTTTGTCACGGTAGTACACAACAGACGAGACATTGTTTGCCATGACGGTACAATACACGAACATCAATGCCTCAACCTGGCTTTGAATCCGGGCCACTTGCTGAAGCTTGAAACCCGGATCACAGTAGAGAGTGGGCAACCAGTATCAAAGATAGATGTAAAAAGAAATTTGTAGTGGTCGAAGTCCATAAACTATTACATGCTCCAGACCTTCATGCTACAGACCTTCAGTTGGGTTCAGATCTGGACTCTGAGGAGGCTAATTTTGCATTTCACTCATTCTTAATGCTCATTCACTACTGTATAAGACGTGTTGTGTGATATGAGCTTTATCATCTAGCAAAAGGGAACGATCAGTACCGTTGCATTTCCACGATGTAGGACGGATGGAATTCTCCGGAAAATTTAAATACTGGTCAGATTTAACTGTTCTAGGTACGACATCCACTTAAACTACTTCCATATTTTAATATTGGGGCAACAGTCTATCAAAGACTGTTTTCTAAGTTATCATCGCACCCAAACGTGTCCATCGGTATGGAACTCTCAATAACGGGATCTGTCCTTTGAACCTACCTCCTAGCACTACTTCAGATTGCTGATTACCAACCATTTGTAGTTCAAGAACAAATTGTGATACACTAGTCCAAGCGTCATTTATTATTAACAATTATCAGTTCTCCCATAATGACTAGTACAGTATTTCCACCTGTGTGCAGATGATTGTGGTAGGTAAGTTGGGGTAACTGGGCTATAGATATTCAACTTTTTTATATACTATATTTTTAACACATTAAAATTATACTAATATGTATAATTTTCAAAACTCTTTGTATTACATGTACTTTAGTAAGTCTTAGGGAGTATGCTATATTGGTTTTTATCATACATATATATTATATATAAATATTGTATATATTTTTAAATACAGGTGGGCCCAATTCCCCTGATAATTGGGGTAACAGGACCATCCAGGTCTATTTCTCATAATATATAACAATCTGTGACTGGGTAAATAGGCCCAATGCTTGTATATCTAGAGAGAAAAAAAATTGTACCCCCATTTAAAAATAATTTTTCAAAGCAATTACCAATGTTGCAAGATAGATTGTTGAGAACATCGGAAAAAAATAACACACTGTAATAATTGATTATAAACGCATTTTCAGAGGTACATACTATCTAGCTTAGTTAGTAGCTGTAATGGCCTTTTCTATTGAAAAGTGTTATATTAATTTGAGTTTAACAAGTCCTGAGTTAGTTTATGAATTAATAGGCGAATTAATGTGTCACTTGCAAAAAAATGTTTTTTGTAATAACTTAACCAGTCGTAAGCTTAAGTGAAAAAGAACACAAATGAGTGACTTAACTACTTAACTTATAATTGTTAAACTTACTCATACTCAAATAAACAATCTTTTAACTATGGAACACTGAAAATTCCACCTTTGTACATGGGGATTGGGGATCTAATCAATCTTAAAATATATTCTTCATACCATAGAATGTCCTCCTCTTCTGGCCATCGCCAGTAAGTTAAACCAGAACTTTTCAGGTGTTTCATTTTCACTTGGTCTTTATTTAAATCTATAACTTGTCTAGGTTATTTTGTACCATTATACGATACAATAACATAGTTCTTTGATAACAGTGATACCAGGCACAACTTTGTCTGATTCACAGTCCGCAGTGCCCATACCTGTTGAGCAATCATCATCAGTATCTGAATTCATTACAGGTTTCACCTTTTTAAACTTGCAGAAGCCAGAAGTTGAAGGCAATGGGTTTTCTAAATCTACTGAAGTCAGTGGT
This sequence comes from Dolomedes plantarius, assembly GCA_907164885.2. NCBI lineage: Eukaryota > Metazoa > Arthropoda > Arachnida > Araneae > Dolomedidae > Dolomedes > Dolomedes plantarius. Next base: position 73,883,747 of record OU015491.1, on the reverse strand, counting down.
TTAAATCCAATCTTTCTTTTCTTTTTGTGGTTTTTTTCCTCGCATTGCATCTTCAGTTTGCTGCTTCTCTTTCTTTTTACTTTCAAGTTTGTAAGTTTTTTCTTCGCAATGTCATCTTTTTTCTGTTTTTTTAGGAGTTTTTCTTCTACTACTTTTTAATTTTTTTTCTTGTAAAGCCAAATCTTCCAACCTCTTTTATTCCTGTCTTTTTTTCTATGTAAATATGACTCAAATCTTGGGTGAGTTGTAAGGAAAAAAAACATGTTTGAATTCTCACAAGCTTTAAAAGTATAAATTTCTCCAACAACATTCTATCTATAAAGGCCAATGTCTTGATTGACTTTATTAAAACTTATTAACATAACTTAATCAGTTCAGTTACTTAAATTAGGTTAGTAGTAATTAATATAAGCATAAGTGAATCAGTGTGGGGTAACTGGGCCATACCTGGACCCAGTTCCCCTGAAGGTATGGCCCAGTTGCTCCATATCACAAAATCTGATGGGGCAACTTGGTCATACCCTTCCACAGACCTTTAACATGCAGGATAGGTTAAAACACTACGCAGAAGGCTATTTTGATATTAACTCAGCTAAAAATTCTTACATTCAATTTCTAAGAGTTAAAAATAGACTTTTAAAAAATTATTGAATTCACCCTTGTAGAAAGATTTTTTGTGATGACAAATACAAAAAACATTAGCAGCCATTAAAACATTCTTCAACCAAGCTGGAGGTCAAAGGGCTGTTGTTTTGCTGACTTCTGCTTACCAGTGTTGCCATAACAGAGTGGAATTACCCCCTGATATGTAAAGGAAAAATATGGGAGGGGATGGCCCAGTTAACCCAACTTACCTTACTTACAAAGGAACTACGAACATTTCCTTTTTGTCCGGTTTTGTCACAGTCGTTTTTTCGTTTCTAATGACACCGCCTAAAAAGATCTATACTCATTCTTCCGAAGAAAATTCCCATGATTGCAATTTTAATAACAAGTTTCCCGCAATGAGTTGTTAAAACCTTTCAGTGAAATCACAATATTTTAATCACAAATAAAAGTATTGACAAGAAAAATAGTTCAATATTTTTGAAGGAAAACGTGTATGATGATATCAATTCTAACTTCTATTTACTGTATTAACTAACATGCATGCAATAAAGTCATTCTTTTTATTATTTTAAGGGACCTGATGGCGGTAAACCATCTTCAAAGTATGTATAACATCAGTGTGGCTGTATGCGCGCTACTCTTTCTGAATTCTATCATTTTCTACTTGGCTGCTCCTGATAAGTATGTTCTGAATGATGTTTTTGATAACATATTAGTGTAATCTATTATTCTCTTCTCTTTTACTTTCATTATTTGTATAGTTAAGAGTAGCTTTTCTGATGGAGATCGTTATCTGTTGATGATTATTATATAAGTGATCAAGGCAAGCTGAGCATGCTAATCAAGGAGTATTGTCATTACGCTCCAGATTTAACTCGTTCGTGAAAATCTCGCTGCATCACTTCCGTTTGGCAAATCAGATGCGTATAAAATAACAATACGTTAAATGCATTGTCTGATCCAACATCTTGCAAACTCAAATGGCACACATTCAAGATAAATTTATTTGGTCTCGATGTTAGAAAAAGTGAAAGGGTGTATGACGTGAGGTAACTCAAAGCGCCAGTTCAGTATCTGGGTTTTAATTTGCTCATTGCGCATAAAAAGAGGAGAAAAACAATTAAGATAACGTGTTGCGAGTAAAGACCAAAAACATTTTGCATGACCTATTCTTTCCATATCTAAGCAATTTGATCAATCTTTTTGACGCATGCGTAGAACTTGCCTGGTCCGCCAGTTTTACGGTGTGACATCATTGAAAATGTCTGTAGTAAGAAATAACTTAAGGGTAAAATGCGAGTTTAATCTCCAGAGGCATTTTTTCCCTCAGAGGACAGTCAGAATTGTAGTGTCTGAGAATAATCGTTTAGTGTTTCCACATCGGAATTAAAAAGTAAATTCACTGAAAATGAAACATTTTAATCTGTTTTGTTGCTCAAAGTTTCTCCCATTGCATACACTAAAAATGGGTTTAGTGAGATTTTGCATAGCTTTTTGGCAGTGTTTTTTTCCCCTTTTCTGGCTGATAACATTCCGATATTTGTGGCTAAAGTAAACGTTAAGTTTATATAAAGCTTATAACTTTAGCGTAAAAGAGTTGTAAGGCTATATTTTGTGTTGTCATTTCGTTATCCTTCTCTTATTGTCGATTCACCTTTTTCTAGGTTCTGGCAGGATATAAGCATCGTGGCATGGGGTACAGGAAAAATTCCGTATTTCATCATAGTCTGGTCTCTGCTGCAAGTTTTTGCCTTCGTCGTCTATGAAGGTTTCAAGCTCTGGATAGCTGTTAGGAGCCATATTCATACAAAGGCAAGGTGTGCCGATTATATATACGCAAAACTGTCATGAAGACGGGCCCTTGCCAGATTCCTTTGGATACTTAATTCCTCTTACTGCTTAATCAAATGAAAATATTTCAATCCAAGTCGCTAAGTTTTACTTATTTTTGTTTTTTTATTTATTTTTGTTGTTGTTGTCAAAGATCAAAATATTGTACAGCCATAGTATAAATTTTATGTCAAAAATATATAATTTTAACGAAGAGACGAAAATTTAACCTCGAAGGCTATTCTTAAAAACATTTTAGTACAAGAGTACCCAACTGGTGCACCAATGTTATTTTCTTTCAAAGAACAACGCTGGAGCATTCATGTTGTATTATGACTGTATTCAAACACGTGCCCTTTAACTTTTAAAGTATGCATATAAGCACTTGACATGTACTAAGTAATAAGCTCTCTATCAACATGGAGACTCTGCCTCTTGGACCTCTGGCTCTTGGAATTGAAATCAATTACTTCTCTATTCCTGCGAAATAAAACTGAGACCAAAAAATTAAATGAAAACCCTTGCATATTTGGAACTAGCCGGGCTTCGCCCAGCTAGTTCGAATCACTTGACACTCGAATCACAGTTCACTTGAATTTCATTTTTTTCCCTTTTTAATTGCCAAAAAATCTCCAAAAAATCAGATAATCCCCCAATCTTCAAATGATCTATTTATGATTAAAAAGTTTGAATTAAAAGTATGAAAGATAGATAAAGAATTAAAAATTAGACACACGATGAAACATTTCTTTTCAGTGATTCATTTTTTAGTGATAATCACGCTGTGAATGAATCACGCTATGTTTACATCGTCAAAGATGGATGATCTCACAGGAGACGTCTTATCAGAATCCAAATAAATCTAAAACTGTTAAAGTAACAGATGCACGCAGAAAATTATTGAAGTAAGTGCACGCAGAAAAATTATCAGCTTTTAAAGCTCTTTCTAAATATGTAAAATTTATGTACTTTTATGAAAAATAATTTCAAGATAAAAAGAAGCTTTTATATACCATGTTTCTAAATTTTTCTGTTGAATCATATAAACTTGACAATTCTATGTATTAATAAATACTTAAAAAATTTTTTTTGATGAATTATCCCATCAGCTTGAAAGAAAATGAAGTTAATTGGAAGTTAACTTGCGTTTAACTTTTCGTTCCCGTCCCTGCCAATAGATGGCTGCACCAGTCTACAAAACAAAATTAACTGAAAATGTATTCAATTCTGCTTAAAGATGGCCAAAAGTATTAAAATAATGCATTGTCATCGTGTTCTGAGCTATTTTAAAAGTTTCGAATGTCTAGCTAGTCGGGAAGTTAGTCAAAAATCGATTGCAAGATTTGTACTGGACAAACACACACACAAACAAGAAAGCGAGTTAATAAAAACATGGTAAAAGTACATCGATTTTTGGACGGCTAATTGTGATCGGTGGAGTATGCATTTAGAATTGAAATCTCTCTAAAACTATTAAAGTAACAGAATAAGTGTACGCGGAAAAAATTATCAGTTTTTTAAAGTTCGTACCAAATATGTAACATTTATGTAGTTTCATGGAAAAAAAAATCGACTTCGACATTTTCAAACATGGCCGAATTTCATAACGAATGCCATACCGGAAACGGTCTACCCGGAATTTTTCCGCCCACCGACCGACAAAGTTTTCCTTTTACTTATATTTGGAATTTCTAATTTACTTATCACTGGGGAATTTATTAAAATTTTCGTTTCTCATTTCCAGCTCGCGGATGGAATTTTCTTGCTGATGTATATTGCATCTATCATTTTCATGTACACAGCTTCAGCTTATTCTATCCTGACTCTCAAGTTTCCTCCCATAACGGGCTTTGCAACAGCCGCAGAACAGGTAATGAACTTTTTCTTCTTAGCCCGTCTGCACACGGAGTTGCTCCGTGTGCAGACGGCCTATGTCTCAAGTTTTCTTCCAAAAACAGTCGTGATCGAGGGGAATGCGAGTAATCTTGTCAAAATCAGCTTCTTAAATAACTTGAACTATTTGAAACTTAAATTGTCTCTCTGCTTGCCCTTATGCTAAATCACTCTTTCGAGAATTTTCTCTCAATAAAATGGGTACTGTGCTGTTGTTCATATAAGCTTCTGTCTCAGACTCTTTCTGAATAAATACGATAATTTGAGGGGGTGATAAAGAATGTTGTGAAAGGCGCTGGGCAAGTTGCTACTTCCGCGGGTTTTACGCCTATAAATATCACTTACAGCCTGTTCTAGAGGAGTTGACGCTCTCTCTGGTGACAGTGAATAGTTGAAAATATAAATAACACACTCGCGCTAAAGAAAGTGATGTATTTCTACATTTTAGCGCGTATATATATATGCACTTAAATTTATTTTGGCGAATTTAGCAAACAACTGAGTAAAACTACTCTTTTATAGAGCCCTTAGCAGTTTCATATACACAAACTAGTGGAAAACATTTAAGCATTTATCCCCGTAGAAATGTATTTTCAAGATTAAGAAGCAGTACAGTATATCATGCTCTCTACCAGTATGATGCAGTTATTCTAACAGGCGTGTATTAATTTTATCACGATCATTAACAATTTTATTAGATCTAGTTTACACAGCCCCAAACAAGTGAAAAAAATATAGTGATTTCCCTATACCGGGTGCGTCATAAATTCGTGCAAAGTTCAAAAATTTATAATAAAAGAAGTAATGCTCGGAAAATTTTTCTGTTTGCGCCAATAAGATCAGGGGGACATTGGATTTTTTTTTCCATGTAAAAAAAAAGTTTCCAAAAGTAACCGAAAGAGGGCGCTCACACATAATACTTAGACATTTTATGCAAATCAGGCAAACTCAAACAGAAAATCAAACATATCACAATAATATGAGACTGTGCATTTATTTTAAAGTAACAGATGTTCAACATTACTAACAGCACAAGGTAGTAGGCAAGTGAGGTGCGTCACTAAGCCCATTACAGCGGATTCTAGCATCGATGGCAGCGACTGTCTGTCGAATGACATTTTTCAGTTCCACCAAAGTGGTTGGGGAGCCCCAGTACACATGAGAATTTAAGTATCCCCCTAACTAAAAGTTTGCCGGGGTCAAGTCTAGTGATCGTGAGGGCAACTGAACCTTACAACCGCGACTTATAGAACTCGGTTTTCAGTGAAAGATTCCAACAGGAACGTCTTGATATCACGTGAAATGTGGGGCGGGACACCATCCTGCATGAAAGTGACAACAGGTAACGCATGTCTTTCCTGCAATGCAGGCTTAACGTGGTCACGCAAAAGCGCCCTCTTTCGGTTACTTTTGGAAACTTTTTTTTTTTACATGGAAAAAAAATCCAATGTCCCTCTGATCCTATTCGCGCAAACAGAAAATTTTTCCTAGCATTATTTCTTTTATTACAAATTTTTGAACTTTGCACGAATTTATGACGCACCCGGTATATTTCTTTCAAAGTTTAGTAGAATTACTATAGTCAAAAATGCCCTATTTGAATTTACATGGTCGAAATGCCCTTCCTCGGGGGTACGTAGGAAATCTCACTCCGTGCAAGCAGTGACAGCAAAAGGGCATGCTATGATAATAATGCCAATCCTGCAACAGAAAAACTGTGAAAGGCAGAAATTACCACAACAATAAACAGAAAAATAAGAAAGATGTAGTAAAGAAAAAAAAGAAGGTAAGAGAAAGAAGATAAAAACCCGACTAAATAAATAAAATGATAATTAAAAAAATTAGTTGGTAATGCAGGTTGAAGAAAGAATTTCCATACATTCACGACATAGAATGACGGGCGTTTTAACTTTTCCTCCCAGTGCAAAATTTGTTTTGTTTAAGTCCGAAACAGAGACAAATAATTAGAATTCATATTTAGAGTAAATTTCTAGATAAAATTTTTATTCATATATTTATTAGATTTTTGATAAGAAATCCTCAAAAGGAATTCCTGTGAAGTTTCAAACGAAATAATTTCTCGTGTGGAAAGGATAATATTCTATTTAAAATTACTAAGCAGTAAAGAACATATGTCAAAATAAAAAGGTTATTCTTTATTTAAAGGGTAATATATCTTGAATTTAGAAGAAAAGTGAATTTTTTTTTCTTATATGTACTAATACGTATGTGTGACACACGCAAGTTATATGTATGTTTGCAGTTATACTGACATAGTATATTTGCGGTTCCTTAGGTTCGAGTTTTTATGAAGATATATTCATTTGTGAGAGAAAATGCTCCTCGTGTGATGCAATATAAACCAGAAAAAGGTAACCCTTACTTTAACACTAAATGATTTTATTTGGATTGTTTAAAATAATAAATATCTAAAGAATATACAGGGTTATCAGGAAAGAATCATCCGATTACAAAATTTAATATTTTCCATACTTACAAACAGAAAATTATAATTAATATGTCATTGTAAAAGAAAAATGTTAAAATTTTAGTTTGCAACATTTTCTTTTCTCAACTGGTGGTAGCACTGTTGTCATTAAGCTGGTTTTGAAAATTTTAAAAGAAGTGGAGACGGCGTCTAAGAAAAAGAAGTCTTTTTGTGTGCTCTCCTTTGCAAGAAGTCAGTCAGTAATCACTGTTCAGCGGGAATTTAGGAGAAAGTGCCATACAAATAAAACACCGACATCTCAGATTATCAGAAAGTGGTACAACCAGTTCCAGGAAACTGGATGCCTGTGTAAAGGCAAATGTCCAGGGCAAATAGGTGTTTCAGCAGAGAATGTTGAAAGGGTGCGAAAAACTTTTATACGCAGTCCGAAGAAATCGACGGTTCGTGCTAGTCCTGAATTTGGGATACCCCAGTCTACCGTTTGGACTGTGAGGGAAAAAAAATTGCATTTTAAGCATTACAAATTGCAAACCATGCAAGTACTGAAGCCTAGTGGCGAAATTTCTAAACAGAGAACTACCACACCATTGGATTGGTCACAGTGCAGCTGATGATTTGGTCCTGCACTTATAGTGGTCCTGCACATATCTACCATCCTAGGTCACCGGACTAAATCCCCCACGACCCCATGTGACACGGTCCCCATGCGACTTCTTCATTTGGGGATATGTCAAAGATCTTGTGTTCATACCACCTTTGCCTAGAAGTTTGCCTCAACTTAAGCAACATGTTTGGCAAGAAATGGCATTGAACACTCGAGAAAAAAAAAATTAACATTTTTCCTTTACAATGACATATTAATTATAATTTTCTGTTTGTAATTATGGAAAATATTAAATTTTATAATTGGATGATTCTTTCCCGATAACCCTGTATATAGGATTTTTAATCTGTCACATCTTTACCTGTGTCTACCCTTGAGTGCCTGTCAAACAAATATTTGATGGTTATTAATTTAATTACAACGATAACAAATATGTCAGTATATCACTCAAAACAATTAAAAGTTTTTATTAAGGAGTTATTACTACTTACTGTTTTTGCAAGTTCTTTGGAAGGATTGCGTATCTCTATACGCTCTGTAAAACTTAGAGCATTTGACACTATGAACTTGAATGCTGTTTCTCTGAACATTTACTTATCAGTTATCTGCAAATATTTTTTAACTGGAAAGACGCGAATGTTTTTAATTTTTGCTCTTAATATAATGAATTCAGCTTACTTTTTGAAATAAAAACGGTTGAGTTAAATATTTAAAACTGAATAGATTATTTCCTTTTGTTAATCTTTAAACTTTTTTTTTAATAACGCAAGCAGTAACTTTTGAAAATAATACCTAAATTTTCTCCACCGATATTTGTAATCTGCTTTGCTAAAATAAGTTTTTTTTTTACTAACGTTTTAAATATAAATATATAAATTTATAAGGGAAAGCCATAAAACACATGGCTTAAAACACATTAGTCTTTTTGTCGTGATCAAAGAGTACAATCTAATAAAATCTGGAGAACCGTTACTTGACAATATACTGATAAATAATTAAATTGAATTGCAATGTTTGCAAACTTTAAAAATAAACTGGATGTATTTCTGCTTTAATTTCCATTCTAGGCGAGGAATAATTTTCAGGGATAGAAAATATAAAGCATATAATACAGTGATGTCTATCAGCTTGTATTGCAAATCGTAAATACGTTATGAGCAAATTGTAAATAAGTTATTAGTTGAACTTTTTGACAGAATGATCTCAATACTGTTGCTACGTCGTATGTGTAGAAATTACACGTTTACATTTCACACATTCGTACTGAAAGATGCCTTTAATTCCCTCAACTTCGAAATATGGATATCTCAAATCATAAAATGATAAACGATACTTTAGATATCAAACAAAACTGCCCCTTACCAGAGTTAAGATGAAACATAAATTACACGTTTCTACGCTCTTCCCTTTCATAGGAAAATGCTAATTTTAGTAGTTTCCATATGACGCTTGCTGATACTTATGTCGTGTGCTTTATATTCCCAGCTTGTCCATACCTCCTCCTTAATAGTCTTGTTTCCATTTCTTCCAATGCACCAGACAGGGTCGGATATAACAACTAAAGCCTTCCGCGATTGAATCCCTGCCAGTGAATAGGCTGCTACCGCAATTTAGACCAAGCACCCCTAGTCGCGACATCTGGTGGGCTCGCACCTTCTCCCATCCTCACTGACCTCATAGGACTTTTGGGTCTATAGATTTAACTTGCCCACAACCGGCCTAGACACTAAAGTATTTAATGGGGATCGTCAGGATTCGAACTGAGCCCCTAACGAACCTGAATCCCTTTGATTAACATGAATGATGTCCAATATTAATATACTAGGTCTCCTAAAGTCTATATGTGCTTTGTTTGCATCGCAGAAAATGGCTTGTAATGGCTTATGAATACAGCTTGGCAAGATGAATGCTGTTGCGTTACATTTAACGTTCTGATGAGAATTCGTGTAAAATATGTATCTCTTTACGTGAAACATGGTGCTTTAATTATAATCAGTCATTCTCTCCAACGTTGACTTTGTCTTTAACGGTTAATCAGCTAAGTTAAAAGTCGATCTACCGTCTCCGACTGTTCTTATCAGCATTTTTGGGCAACGGACGTATCGAATTTCAAATTATATACATTCATATTTTAATCTTTGGCGATTCGATTACTTTTCGAGAAAGTTTTACTTTCGTCTGTGGTACAGTAAACTTCCTCTAATCCGGTATCCTACGGTCCGACACTCTGGATAATCCGGCACGACTTTCGAAAAAAAATTTATATCGATCGCAAAGCATCAACTTTATACAGAATTTACTCGCATCGGATTGCAATGTGAAAGATTTCCAGGGACAGTTCTCCATTAAAGACGCTATCTTTGCTACTGCTTTGGCTTGGGGTGAGGTAAAACAGGAAACTTTGAAAAGTCATGGCGTAAACTTTGGCCTGAAGTAATGGACGAAAATGTCGAAATTACTGAAAGCGATAAAGTTGGTGATGAACTAGAAGTTGTTTTAGGGGATTTGCCTTTAGAGAACCCCATATCACATCTGAATCGGGAAGAAATATGAGAGTGGGTTGAAGCAGATTTTGATAAGCTGACAGAGGAAATTCTGACAGATGAGGCCATCATACAGAGTATTATCAATCCAACAGCCTCCAAAGACGTGGACTCGGATGACGATGATGTAGACGATTCAAACATCACTTGGAATCAAGCAGCTGATGCCTTCAATACATTTATCAAGTTTTCTGAAAACAGTTTTTTCAATGATGCTGAAATTATGAAACTCCACATCATACGAAATGACTTCATAAAAAAACGAAGAGAGAAGACTAAAAAACAAATCGATATTCGAGATTTGTTTAAGATGCTTCTACCAAGAACAACAATCCCACCTTACTCAACTTCGAATTAACTTTTTTGTAAGCCTACAGTGCACATTTTTGTTTCATAGTCAGTTATTTTACATTAATATGCAATTTTTTTTATTCTACTTAAGCTGTTTAAATAATGAAATCATGTTTTGCTGTCATTTTTTATTTAATTCACGTTTTTCCCGATATTCATCCTGTAATCTGGAATATTTCGTAATCCGGCATGCCTCAAATTCCGAACGTGACGGATTAGAGGAAGTTTACTGTATTTAAAAGTTACAAAATTACTGAGTATACTTTGAGAGACTAAATGAAAATCTTTATCATTTTCATATTTTTCAAATTCATATCTCAGTTGATTTATTACGATTTTGTATCAATCTATTTACTTTTCGATTATCGATTCTACATCGGTTATTGACACAGACTAAATCCACAAAAGCTCAATATCCATTATTCATTAAGGATATTTTGTTAAGCCCTCGAGTAGCGAAAGATGATCTTAGAGCTTTAGGCCGTCTGCACACGGAGCAACTCAAAAGAAACTGATAACTGACTCAAATCACAAACCAGTCCGTGATGAGTCGCAACCTATGTAATTGAATGGAGCCACGCACACGACGCAACTGGTTACAAACCCGTCCGACGGGTTTGTAACCAGTTGTAGACGGCCTTAAACCTAACAACCAAAGGATTCTCAATCCACTATTACTATTTACTCCTTATATCGATTCCTTTACTATCTTAGGCCACCTCTAATAATAAAGTTATTCCTCTTCCACTAACAAACCTATAAAATGAACTTTTGTCTCCGTTCTAAAAGTTTCAAAAAAGTTATTTTGAAAAACCTAGCAAGAAATATAAAGCATCAGTGATAAGTACCGTATTTAGGGATAAATATTTTATTCCTTTGGTATCAAATTTACCAAATTCCATGGTAAGTAGATATATAGAACAGTCAAATATTTTTTGATTTAGAAAGTAATTGTGATAGATCATAATGCATGCCGATTTTTCTAAACCAAGATCATCTGTTGATAATTCGGATTTCTTTAGTCAATGTGACTGTTGAAAAAAATAGTGCAAGAAACCTTTAATCTGAATTTCTTTTCGCAGACATATAGCGCGAAATGTGGATAATTTTGGCATGAAACCTTATCATTAAAAGTGAAAGGTTTCAAAATAAGTCATTAGAAATCGATAACGGGGAAGGCTATGAAACTTTCACCGTGGCATACTTTTGGTTTTACTGAGTTCACGAGGCTTAAAATCTGTTCCGTCAGCTTAAAAACGAGCAGACTTTTCGAGCCAAATCGCCCGAACATCAATATCGGATGAATGAATTCCTGATGAATTCTCTCGTAGTTTGTGGTTGCGCTATAGTGCTACTGTTGTGCCCAGTCGTAAACCTTTCAGATTCAGCTCAATATTTTGCAAACGATGTGGACTTATGAAAAGCAAAATCCCAGATTTCAGGATAAAGTAACAAAGTATACGTTTTAGGAACCGTTCAAAGCTTCTTTGAGTATCAACATCCAGCTAGGTGATGAAAAGTGTCAGTTATCCGTATCATTTAAGTACTTTCATAAGGCTGAAACAAATCCAAACTCCGTGTATTCCCATTGAATGAGAGTATTGGTAACAAACATATCGTTGAAAGTATTTGAAAACTGGAAGTATCAAAGGCCTCTTCATGCATTAAGTTTTGACTTAAACTAATACGTTGACTTGCTGGTATCAGTTTGCTTTCGGCTTGATTAAATTATCTCTTTCGAGATCGGTCATAACACTGAATTCAGATTCGAAAACAAAATTTTCCTATCAACAATGGTTTTCAAGTGAAGGGCGCTTTTGTAAATGAAGTTGAATGAATAAAACGAAAGTTACCTATCCACAACATTCATTTCTTGCTCAGCAAATAGTTGAATTACAACTTAATTTATACCATGTTTTACCCTACTTTTATTGGGATACAAGGCAGTCATTTACAAGCACATACATGCAGTATATAAACTGAGAAAAGAAATCTGAAGTGTGAAAGATCTTTATCTACTTTTTAAAGTTTATTTTATAGACATTTTTGCGATGTTAATTTTGAAAGATTATGCATCTCGGAGGAAAAATTTCTTCTTTTTTTTTTTTTTTTTTTTATTTTTTTTTTTGGGGGGGGGGTTAAAATGCAGAGGCACTTGGAGACATTTGCACAAAACCGCGGAAATTAAATATTTTTTTTTATCTGGGAGAGCCATATACAGGTGAGTGAACATTGCCCCCCTGGTGACACCTTAATTTTGATCGAGCCCCCCCCCCCCCAGAGGGGATATCTAGAGGTCTCGCACCTTCCTCCATTCACTGATATTGTGGAAGGACATACCGGTCTGCATATTTAACATGCCCATATCCAGCCTAGTCACGATGGTATTTAATGGATTCGAACTGAGTACCACTAGGCTACTTCGGCCCTAGGAAAAAAAAAACATACAACACATAAATTTGCTTATAAAAATTTATTTTCGTAATATGACTTCTAAAAATGATTTTTTTCTTTGAAAATACTGAGGCAACGTTTATTTGAGATGATCTGTTTGGGACGTTAGCAACTAAAATATTTAGCATGCATTGTTAGAACCTACACCCACGCGCACTCAAACAACCTATTCAAAATATCACGTTCCTATATTCAGAGATAAAAGAGCTAGATTTTATTTTCAAAACTGTCTTTACTACACTCTTGGATTATCTTTCTATTAAATGAATAAACATTACAATAAACAATCTTTGAAGCCTGCGAATTTAGCTTTATACGTGATAATGCAGTTTACAGAAACCAGGGATTATGAATTTATTTTTAAACAAAATATTCAAGATAACTGAAAACTATTATTTTCTATTTTAGAAAAGTTCAAAGAATGCAAGAGAATGTGCCAGTCATTGGTTCAATGGAGATCTTAAATACATTGATACAATTGATAACGGGATTCCATCAAAATAATTAGACATTTTAAAATCTAACATTCCAAACTAATATTCTAAATTTCAGTTTTAAGAAATTTTCCTGTTTTCTGTAAATTTGAAAAATATCTGAAGTGAAAATCCTCCCTTTCCCAAGCTTAAAAATTGATTTTATATATTTTTGTAAGCGAACATAACATGAAGTTTATGCCTCATTAAAGAAAAAATTTGGGATTCAAGTTTTTCAGTCAAATATGTATATATGTATTTTTTTCAGATGGGGATCAACAACACATCTTCTATCCACCAAGAAAACATTTTTTGTACTATCTCTTCATTCCCGCCTTCATTTACAGAGACTCTTTTCCACGGTGAGTTTTCCTCGACGCTCACACGACTGATTTTTTTCAATAGTTTTTAAGAATTTGTTCTTTCATATTTGTGTATAAATCTTCGCCATATATTTGCTAATCAACTCCAGAACTATAAACAGCAGAGCGTAGTTTGGAAATTACTTCCCTATCATCTAGAATAGGGATGGTCAATAAATCAACCGCGTATTGTTTTTACAGGCGACTACCAGCACATTTAGACACCTCAACCCTATGCCTTGTTACCCACACAGGAATTCCCAACCGTTGGTTTATTTTTTCCCAGCACCATTGGGAATGAGATTAGATACTTGGGACATCCATGTTAGAGTTTTAGTTTTTTTTTTTTCCAGTTTGTTAAATATTAAAGTGGAATGCATTTCAGAAACATGCTAAATTTAAGTTCAAATAAATACTTACTCCATAGCTTATTTTATTCATTTATGGAAAGATATAAGTAGCAAACTCTAGAATAAGTTAATACAGTTTCAAAAATAGCCATGGATTCAGTATAGTATCACACTAGAGACCTACAATGGAAATCACTAAAGAGAGTTTTGTTTTATTAATGTGAGACTTGTGGTTGACTTAAGAGCACAATGTTTGCTATCAGGCCTAACAGTTGTGGGCGTGAGGATAGCTAAGTCATCCCCAGGAACAAGTGCATCGATCTGTGTCACGATCTGTCGGGCGTGAGTTATTAATTCAACATAATATTAATTTTAAATGGACCCCACTAATATATTTTTGATATCTAAAAAAAAATTTCAGGTAGTCTCTTCTAACGAAACTACCACGGGATTTTAACGTAGGATTACTTATCGTTGCTTACCTCTTTTGTATGTATGTGTTATGTTTATATGTATCTCTCTCTCTATATATATGTATGTGTGTGTGTATATGTGTGTGTGTGTGTGTGTGTGTGTATGTGTGTGTGTGTGTGTGTGTGTATATGTATGTGTGTATATGTGTATGTGTGTGTGTGTGTATGTGTGTGTGTGTGTGTGTGTGTATGTCAAAATTTTGACTCATTTTGGTACTTTTCTGTTTAACTGTTTACTGCTTGCCCAAGCGATACAGGCTGGGTTTGGCGTGCTGCCAAATTTATAACTCGCGACGGACATACGGTTTTACCGTCTGAAATTTTGCTTTCCGAACGACCGTTATGGAGGAACGTTATCCTACGTTAAAAAATTTGCACCCCCCCCCCGGACGATCTCCCCTTACGGCACTCTAAAGTGCCGCGGCGCACCGGTCGGGAACCACTATCATAAAATCATTCTTCATCGCGTCAGATCAAAATGCAGAACGACGATTCCTTATTCGTATCTCCGTACTTTTCGTATCTTCATCTTTTTCCTGTATCATAAAGTGATCGATTTGGTACGAAGACAGAGCATCACCCACAATTGGCAGTTAACGGTACAAATATTGATACAGACTCGGTTAAACAGCACAAAAGAAGGCACAACTGTTAGGATTTTGTTCTCGAGGATTGACGATGCTTCATAGGTCGGATAGACTTCATATATCAGGCTTTGTAATTTTTTCAAGACCGTTTTCAAGCGATTGAGCAGTATAAGTACAGATTTCATACTACAAGCATGTTTATAAATTAGTTAGCTCAAAGCATGTCGATGAAACTCTTAATTTAATAAGGATTTTTTTTTTCTAAAAAAAGGATGCAATTACTGAAGCCTCAATTTAATGCTGCAGTCAAAACAACTCTATAGTATGAAAAAGTATAGAAAACTTTAAAGTATAAGCCCCCCCCCCCCCAACAAAAAAACAAAAAAAAAATCAGATACTGAAATTGAAAATTAACATAAAAATATCACGCCTATGAATGAAAAATTTTACATTTAGTTTTAGTGCAGAGCTAATATGGAAGATATTTTTAAAATTAGAACTTATTTTCTTTTGATAGATTGCCAATTATTTTTGGCATGATAGTTGCACGCATTAGTAGACAATTTTGCACGCGTCTAATCTAGACAAAGAACATTTACAACATAGCAACACCGCAGCGATCCGCAATTCATCTCCTAGGCTACCTATTAATAATATTTACGCTTGGAGAAAAAATCGAACTGTCGAAAATGCTTACAATTTGTAACGCGTCTAGTGAATTACTTATCTGGGGAAGAAAAGTTTCAGTTTTTTAAGCATTTCACATTAATTACATTTTTAACGTAGGATTACGTTCCTTCATAATGGTCCTCCGAAAAGCAAATCAGACGCTAAAACCGTCCGTCGTCGCGAGTTATAATTTTGGCAGCTCGCCAAACCCAGTCTGTATCGCTTGGGCAAGCAGTAAACAGTTAAACAGAAAGTACCAAAATGCGTCAAAATTTTGACATTATATATATATATATATATATATATATATATATATATAAATATATATAATATAATATACATACGTACACATATGTATGTGCGTGTGAACGTGCGTGGGCGTGCGTGCGTACATAACACATACATACGTATATACATACAAAAGAGGTAAGCAACGATAAGTAATCCTACGTTAGTAACCCGCGGTAGTTTCGTTAGAAGAGACTACCTGCAATTTTGTATTTCCTTTTTGTACGTAATATAAATTAATGCTACCTTTTATTGACTCCGAATTTCTTTTTTCTTTTTCACAGGACAGAAAAAATTCATTGGGAAATTGTCTTTAACAATTTATTTAAGTTCGCCAGTGTTATATTTATTGCCTACTGTGTATTTATGCGATTTGTAGTAGATATGTTTAAAGATGTCGGACTACAACCATTTACAAGGAAAGAAGCAGCGTTGGTCTTAGCAGGATCGATGGCTGCTGGATCTATTATGATGTTCATGATCTTTTATGGCATTCTACATTGCTGGCTCAATGTATTTGCTGAACTCTTAAAGTTTGGAGATAGGGAGTTTTACCAGGTTAGCAAATCTCTTTTCTCTTATTTGTGTGCATACAAGTTTCTAAAACTCTCAGTGTAATAAATTGAGAAATTTTTCCTTCACAGTATTTCAGATAACGATGATAAAATATTTAACACCTTAAGCACCTGGGAATTCACTATGTACCCATATACCAAATAGAGATCTCCGAAACCCTTACAGATGACGTATTAGAATTTTGAAAATAAAATAATTTCAACCTCTTTTGGACAAGCCCAACTCCTATACGTATAGGCCTCCGATCAGTTGCCCCGATTGGATTGTTTTAACTTTAACATCGAACGTCCAAGGGGAAAGAAAGTGAGATGGCAGGGAAATTTGTCCTTCCCTGGAAATAAAAAATTGCATATTTGAAAGTTCAGTAATGATGACTGCTCAATAATGACACATAACATTTGAAAAGTCATTTCATTCTTTGCCATGCCTGAATACACACTATATTGCCAAATCTATTCGGATTACTCCGGATATGCATATATAAACAAACTCACATGTGTAAATGAAGATATCAGGTACTACCATATATAAACGCGATCGCCTAGAAAATCTTTAAATTTCATTGGAATGAGCTACGGCACATAACGCCGAATATATGGATATCCAAAGAGGTATGGTCATAGGATGCCACGGAGTCTTTACGTGCAATCGCTGATCATCCGGGTATCCCAGAATTAACTGTGATAGATGTCATTCGATGATGGAAGACTGCCGGTACTACTGGAGCAAAACACCGACCTGGAAGGCTGCTCAAACTAGACTATCGAAGTAGGAGATGCTTAGTGAAGACTCGGAAGAAGAATCGCACTTCCACTTCATCAGTGTTTGCTTTGCAAATGGACGCGCACACACACACACAACTCTTAGCTTAGACACAGTATAACACTAATGCAATGACTGTATAACTCGTTTATTGCTTCCAAAAAAACCACATCGGCACACATTGAGATATTAGAAGGTCGCTGTCAAGGTCGCACTAAATGCACATCACATAGCAACGAGTGACGTACACTCGCGTCACAGGTATATAAACATAAATAGAACAGCGTCGTCTCTCGGCGAATTCAGTACAGAGGGGGCGCGTGCGTCAACAGCAGATGTTCCAAACCTCGAGAACTCATAACAGTATTCAAACAATTCGTCGAGAACTGCTTAACATCGGATACCATTGCAGATCGTAGGGCACACAAGTCCCATATTACTTGGCCTATTTTTCTTCTGCACTATTCGTGGAGACGACGACAACAGCAACAATTACTTGGCCTAATGCCAGAGTTTTTAGTGGTGATTAGAACGTCCGTCGTTCATGAACAGATAAATGGGAAAGTTATGTGGAATCATAAATCCCGCTTGAGACTTTTCCAATCGGATGGACATGTCTGGGACATGTGTTCCCCCTGGGAATGTTTTCTATCCAACTGCATTGTTCTAAATGTTAAATTTGGAGGTGGCTATGTGATGGGCTTGGCCTATTTCACCCAGGAAGAGCTGAGTGCCTTGATCGTTTTACCTCCAACTATGAACTTTGAGCGATACATGAATATGTTGGATGGCCGTGCACTACCTATAATGTAGCAGTACTTCAGAAAAGACTTGTTTCTTTAAGCATGACCTGACCCCATCCAACACCTCGAACTCTATTGAGACCTGATCTGAGGAATAAAATATACAAAAAGTGGATTTGCTGGATCAGAGTTCCGATTGTAATCCCACCGAACACTTACGGGCCGAGCTAGAACGCCTCCCTTTCTGTCTGACTCAAGAGATCTCAGGCAGAGGCATAGACAAATGCCAGCGAACACATATCAGAAATCTGTCGAAGGCATACCAAAGAAAATCGAGGCAGTTATTACAACCAAAGAAGATCAAACAATGTATATATATATATGTGATAATATTACTAACTATCTATAATCGCCCATTCTGTACTTCATCTCTGCCATGGTAACCCGTCCTTCTTGTCTTGACGTAAACGCGCCGCCTTCCACATACTAACTTCCTCCGCCAATTCTGGCAACCTCTTTCACCTAATTCTATTTTTCGCGCTTTTTTGGAGAGACGCGGGCTGGCTCCGAACTGAGTAAGATGTGTTAATCTTTACGTTAAATAAACTTCAGTTATTATTTATGATTTGGAATTGCATTTAATTTCGGCCTCGATTGTGTTTCTTCAAGAGATGACCATTCGGGTCATCACTATATATATATATTTTTTAAATACTTTTCCTCTTTCGTCCTATGGATCCGAGTACTTTCGGCAATATACAGTGTATATCAAAATATCTTAAAGACATTGTTAGCCATTTTCTTACATCATGCCAAGGTTAATAACATTGGCCTTAGTATATGGGTCAAGAATAAAAAATATTTCAAACCGATTTTAATAACGAACATAAGCTTAATAAAATGTTCATAAGGGAAAGCGGTAAAGAAAAGTTTTATTGTGTTAAGGATACAGGGGATGGTAACAATTTTTTTTCTTTATATATTATTACTTTCCACTAATTTTAACTAAAACAACTATACATTCCTTTATAATCTTTTACTGAAGGCAAAAATAGGGTGAACTATTTTTGAGGGAGTAAGATGGCAAATAAAAGTACAAAGGCTAATCAGCGTACAGGGTACTAATTAACTCTAATAAAAGAAAATTTCGTCACGTCTTTGATTCTTCAGTTCATTGCTTAACATACAACTAAGCTTACTTCAGACTGAAAATCTTTATAGCCAAGCTAGAAAGTAAAGATTCTTTAAAGTAAGATTAGAATTATGTAACTCTAAAAGTTAAAAGAAGTAAAATACATTAAAATTGAGATAAATTTGGATCCATCTGTATTATGAAAAGAAAAAGCAGTAAAATTTTTTTAAAAATTACAGGGCAGAAAAATTATATTTGAGATAAGAATGAATGGAATCCTATTTTAAAATAAATTTTTCAAGCTGTTTCCCCCTTCCCCCATCTTAAAAAAAAAAAGCAAAATCATGAAAGTTAAATAAAAAATTAGAAAAAAGTCAAGATGGTCTATAGCACGTAGATATTATCATTCTATAGACCTTACAAATTGCAAAGCTAAACAAAAAGGGAACTAAAAATATTGAGAAATTTAAAAATAATTCAAATTATGTAAAGTTATTCTCTGTACTGTAGATAAAAACTTCAATTTACATTATCGCCAGAATAATGCATAATTTTTGTATCATATTCAAACGAAAAACTTGTTGTTTTAATGTATTTATTTAGTGGATTCATTAATACGCACTTGTATTAATGCATTTTCTCTCGTGTTAATTTGTAAAATCTAAAGGGATTATTGCAATTATAAAAATTGAAAAAAAATATTTCTATTGTTCCCGATTTAAACGGATTCAGTTTTACAGAGCAATTTGCGGTTTGAGGTAGCAAGATTAATCTTTATGCTAATGGTGAATCTAAATGCCTCTTTCCAAAGAAATTGTCAGATTCTCTGTATTTACAGAATTAAATGTACATTTCTTTAACCTGAGCAACTTACATATGAAAAATATTCCCAGACATAATGATGCCACTTTATAAGACATTTATTTCATGAAATATGTTCTCCCTGATCATTAGGATTGGTGGAACAGCACATCCTTTTCTCAGTACTACAGGAGATGGAACACCGTGGTGTATGACTGGCTGCATGCTTATATTTACACAGAATCACAAAGGGTGAGTATTAAAATAATTATATCCAAACTCTCCATTGGAATGTATATGTGCGAATCAAAATCTGGATAATATGAAAAATTTATGTTCACATAAAAAGAATTTGCAAGTACCTAATTTGGGCAACCTCAGAATCGCTAAATTAGGCGTCGACGCTAGCGATTAGGACGAAAGGCATGGGCTACGATTTCTATTACTTTTCTTGCTTAGCAAATTTAAGTCCCGCTTTAGTCAATAGACTGAAATTCCATAACACTACAACTGACATGACAAATGGTTTGCCATAGAGGAGTGGTGAGCAAACTGTTGGTCGCAACCCACCGAGTGTCGAGAAAAAAAAAATATTCCAGGTAGTCTCTTCTAACGAAACTACCGCGGGTTATTAACATAGGATTACTAATCGTTGCTTACCTCTTTTTTTCCCATACATTTTGGTACTTTTCTGTTTAACTGTTTACTGCTACTGGGTTTAGTGCGGTGCCAAAATTATAACTCGCAACGCCGGACAATTTTTTTCTTTCCGAAGGACGGTTATTGAGGAACGTAAGCCTACGTTAAAAATTGGAGTGATCGCGGATAGTTTGAAGTAAATGTATCATTGAATTATTTAATTAAAAATATGCTTTAAATTTTATATAATTACATATTTTTAATATTTTTATTTAAAAAAATTTTGTTAGTTAAATATATATATACTAGGGGCTTCGCCCCTAGGCTCGCTCCTCTGTTAGGGTCAAGGTCAAGGTATATTGAGTTTGTTGGAATGCCATGGTCTTACGACTTTACCGCCAGTAGCAAGATATGTACATCAGAAAATATGTGTTCAGCAGTAAAATAAAAATTAAGCCCTCTTCAGATAAGTAAAATAAAAAATATAATAAGAATTAAAAGAATAAAATTCAAATATTTAGAATAATTAGTAAAAATGAGCGTCCACCGGGGACTATCGCATACTAGCAGCGCGCTCAAGCACAGCGCCAATCATGACAAAGCAAGTTGAAGGAATAAGTTGCTAATAGCGAGATACATAGGGGTGATTCTTGGGCAATGCAACAGCTTCCATCCATTTACTGTTGAAGGGGAATCACTGCGGAGGGGAATCACTGTTTCAGCTTTAAAATTCAATTAAAAATCGAAATTTTAAGATATAGACTTGAAATGAGGTTTATATGAATGAGAAAGCTTTCATCTTCCAGATGATGTAAATATTTTCTTTGTAAGATAAAAACTCGAGGAGCATCGATATTACATCCACATATGTGACGATATTTCTCGAAAAAGTGGGTTTAATATTTTGATGAAAATTTTAGTCTGTTTTAAATTATTTTTAAACAAATGAGGTCTTGTTTGAAGGAGAAATGTCTGTAGTCTTAGATTGTAAAAAGATCAAAATTCTACGATTAATTTTTGGCG
The DNA here is from genome assembly GCA_907164885.2 of Dolomedes plantarius. Lineage (NCBI taxonomy): Eukaryota > Metazoa > Arthropoda > Arachnida > Araneae > Dolomedidae > Dolomedes > Dolomedes plantarius. Next base: position 73,862,136 of record OU015491.1, on the reverse strand, counting down.
AGTTATCGTAATCTGAACATGAAAAAGTCAATATTTTTCCACAAAACATAAAATAAAAATAAAAACTTTAATAAAAGTCCGACGAAGATGAGATATGTCTTACTTTCTTCCCCGCATTTTTCTGCATCTATTGGTATCGGTCTCGACCCCATATTCCCAGCGGTTTCGGAGGAGATAGCGTGACAAGCTTTTGACAGCGGCGGCGCCAGTTACTTTTTTTTAGAATAGAGAGATATATTATTATATAAGCCTTATATATAAAAATATATGTGGAACGGGAAAAGGATTAGTTGGACAAATTCTTAAGGCTTGTGAAGATGCTAACTGTTTAAAACATCTGGTAATTCATTGTATTATTCATCAGCAGGCTCTTAATTAAAACACCTCAATCTGTCATGTGTTATTGAACCAGTTGTATCAGTAGTAAACTTCATTTGTTCTCATGGACTTAACCATCGCCAGTTTCGTGATTTTTTTTTAATTACAGATCGAAGCTGAATATCCTGACATGCCTTATCATACAGCTGTTCGATGGCTCAGCAATGGGAAAGTTTTGTTGAGATTCTTCGAACTGGGAAAAGTGATAGATATTTTGAAAAGTCTATGGAAATTAGCATTTTTCACAGACGTCGTGGGATATCTCAACGAATTCAATTTAAAATTACATGGGAAAACCGTACTCATATGCCTTTACGATAGAATATATTTCACATATCGCCGGAAATTTGCTTTGTTTGTAACGCAAATAAAATTAAACAAATTTGACCCTATTCCATGCTGTAAAAAATTTCAAATATTAGCGAAATCCCCATTCCCCCCAAAATTCGAGCAGGATATATTTTCTTAACTTATACTACAGTTACAACAGCGTTTTGTGGAACTTGATGAAAGTGCAAAAGATATTTCCATGTTTCAAAATCCATTTGACTGTATAATTGAGGAGCTTCCATACTACTGCATCCACATGGTCAATATCCCAATCATAAAGTAGTGATGCGACATCGACAACAAAACATCGATGTTTCGAAACATCGATATTCAATATTAAAACATCAATGCTAATAAAACATCGCCCCAAAACCATCGATATTTTTAAACATCGATGTTTATGAACTTTCATTTTTTAAAACTAGTTTAGTAACCTCCAAGATTAATGCTACTTCGGTTAGTCATGGAGGGGGGGGGGGGGGGTAATTTTACTCTCAGGTTGGGCTGACACAAATGACAAAAACTTGGTTGCTAGAGTCAGCGCATATCGCAGAATTTCCATTACACATTTTATTACTTTTACCAGAAAATTGAGGAAGAAATTATTGCAATTTATTAACAAATCTTTTATTTTCAAATTAAATATTACAAAAGAAAATTACATATATTTACACCAATTTGAAGTACTGATGCAAAACCAACGTAAGGGGGAAAACTGAACAACCTTATTTTTTCTTTCCTGTAAATAACAATTATTGGGGCTATTGGGGCACATAATTATTATTCATTGGTTGTTAATTGTCTCTAATCGTTCCCCCTTTTGTATTCATCCTTTTCAGAATTCAGACTTACATTTACTGAGTGGGAAAATTATGCTACGTGGTTAATTTTTTTTAATTATGGTACATTTTCATTTAAAAAAAAACATCGAGACAACGTAAAACATCGAGCACAAAACATCGATGTTAAAAAAAAATCGGCTTCAATAAATCGATGTTTAAAACATCGACATCGATGTCGCATCCCTATCATAAAGTATAGCAAAATTCTTCTGTGATTGTGTGATTTGTCTATTTCTATTCCTTGTATTCTTGTGTACACCGGACTGGGGTGTAATGTCGTCATCCCCCAGGGACATTAGCCAAAAAAAAAAAAAAAAAAAAGCGTAGCAAAGGCTATTAAAACTCTGAGGGTGTCGTAACGTACAACTGGAGAAAATGTCTCTGTATAGTCAATGCCAGCTTTCTGCGAACAGGCCTTGGCTACTAAACGAGCTTTATAACGTTCTGGAACTCCATCAGAATTGCACTTAATTTTAAAGACCCACTTGTTCTTTATTGGTTTATGACCAGGTGGGAGAGTTACTAAATCCCATGTCTGGTTCTTTTTATGTGCATTGAGTTCTTCCATAATTGCCCCTTTCCATTTTGAGGCATCTTTGTAATTCAAAGCATGTTGGTAAGTCAGTGGAATACCATTCACTGTCTGATCAATATTATCATAAGGCACTGCTGACATCATTAAATGGCACTGGTATAGTTTGTCCAGTATCTTGTAATCACTTAAGTAAGCGGGTTTCCTACTTTCGAGTGCTGATCTTCTAAGCAAATCTTCATTTGACGCCTCTTGGGAAGAGTCCTGAATATTGTTTGCATCAGGTAAGTCAGCATGAACATTTATGTCTAGATCACTTACTGGAGATGAGCTAATTTGAGATGGCTCATGAATTGAGAACAACAAACCTTCATTGTAGAATTCAATGTTTGGTTCGCTTTTAGGTTCATCAATAGGTGTACACTTCTGTGATTCAATAAACTGAACATCTCGAGCTTCGATGACTTTAAATGATGTTGCATTCATAAGTCTGTAGCCTTTACTGTCCATAGAGTATCCAACAAATATAATTTCTGTTGCTTTATCATCCCATTTCTTACGTTGTGACTTTGGGATATGACTGAAGGCTCTACAACCAAATATTTTCATGTGGCTTAAATTTGGTTTATCGCTGGTTCATGCTTCAAATGGAGTTTTGCAATTTACAGCAATTGTAGGACTTCGGTTCTTACAGTAATTGGCTGTACTTACAGCTTCAGCCCAAAAACGTTTATCGAGGCCAGCTTCATTTGTCATTGCTCGTGCACGTTCTACAAGTGTGCGATTACAGCGCTCTGCAACACCATTCTGCTCAGGTGTATGAGCAATTGTTTTCTGATGAATACCCTCTTTCTGAAAGTATGTTTCCATCTTAGAGTTCACATATTCAGTGCCTCTGTCACTGCGAATGGCCTTAATACTCTTCCCTGTTTGTTTTTCAGTATAAGTTTTGAAGTCAACAAATTTCTGGTACACTTGATCTTTGCTTTTTAAAAAAGATATGAAAGTCATCCTTGTTTTGTCATCAATTAGTGTTAGGAAATACTTTGCACCACCATGTGATGCAACTTCTATTGGTCCACATAAATCTGAATGGATCAATTCAAGTGTCTCTTTAGCTCTTGTTGCTTTCTGTTTCGGGAATTTTTGTCTATGTGTTTTCCCTTTTATGCAAGGAACACAATCTTCCCCTGCATCATGAAAATTAATCCCTGTAGCCATGGATTTCAATCTTTCCAAACTTGGATAGCTTAGATGTGCAAGTCGTTTGAGCCAAAGGGTAATAGATTCTTGTTTTACAGTTTCAGTTATCATGGCTGTATTTTGCATGATGTCCAAGTGGTATAAGTTGTAACCACGAGCGGTACCAGTTGCAAGAACCTTTTTGGTCCCCTTTTTAATTAGTTTGCAAAAAGTATCATAAAATACTGTTTGTATCTTGAGTTTAGTTGCAAGATACTTCACTGAAATTAAATTGGCAGTCAGTCCTGGAACATACAGTACATTATTCAGTGTTATTTCAACAATTTCATTTTGTCTCTTCACATTGAGAATTGCAGAACCCTCACCTGTACTATGGAGTGTAGCTCCACCAGTCATGACAGGACATGGTGCTACTTCAACAAAATTTGTTAACCACTCCCTGTGAGATGTCATGTGTCTATCAGTTCCAGAGTCCACAATCCAATGTTCGTTAATAAAATTTTCTGGCTGTGTTGATAGTACCCATGCTTCTCTCATTTTAGTATGAGATTCTCTTTTTGAATCAAAGTCATGCCTTATTTAATTTCTTTTATGAGGATTAAAATTTGTTTTTCCTCCTTTAGATTTGCAAAATTTGGCTTTATGACATATCTTGCCACATAAGTTGCATTTACCAGGGAACTTGAAACTGTCACTGTTAGTTGTCTTCACGGTAAAGGCATTTTGTCCCTGATTTCCCATTGAATATTCTACCATCAGTTTTTCACACAGCAAATCAGTAGTCAATTGCTGCACACTATTTCCAAGAGCCATAGTAAGGGGCCGGAAATATGACGGTAAATTAGTTGACGGTAACCGTTAGGCTTGGAGCCACACACGCGCAAAGTAATTTTCACTTTAGCAATAAAAAGAAAATCAATTTCACTTAAAAAAACTACCAAAACGTAGAGAACTGGGTCCATAACCTGTGTAAAATTAAGACATAAATCTATTTAAGTCTAGCAGGTCAAGGTAGTTTATTGGACACGTTACAAACACGATGCTACATACACAACATCTCAGATACAACTAACGGGGATACGAGTGTACAACTACCGGGGTTAGAGTGTTGCCAAAGTACAAAACAAAATAATGTGAAACCTAATTTCAACAGATTCCCTGGTCCGTAAGCGTCGCTCTAACTCTTCCCACAAATGTTCTGTGGTCGGGACTCTGAGCAGGCCAGGGAAGACGTTTTACATCTATACCTTCATACCACTGCTTGACAGAGGCTGCAACATGACAGGGAGCGTTGTCGTCTTGGAAGTAACATTCGTGCATTCCATAAAATTACCAGAGCGTAGAAAGAACCTGATTATCCAAAATGTTCATGTAGGCGTCAGCGTTCAATTTACCAGGAACAACGTGCAAAGGTCGCAGACCATACCATGAACCCCCCCCCCCCCCAAACAAGTACAACACCACCACCGAACTTGAGAGTTGAAACAATGTTCTCTGGTAACAGACGTTCGCCAAAGCCAAGCACGTCTATCCGACTGGAAGAGCGTCTAGCGTGACTCGTCGCTCCATGAAACATTTTTCCAGTGATCTACAGTCCAGTTGCGACGTTGCAAACACCAAGCGAGTCTGCAAGCTTTGTTGGATGGGGTGATGTTTGGTTTGTGTGCAGCAACACATCCGTGGACATTGAGGACGTGCAGTTCTTTCCACTGTTATGAGGGTGCACGGTAATCCCTGCTGCCTGTTGAAACCCACTGTTGATGATTTAGAGTGGCTTCTTGCGGTTCTTACGAACCTCACGTTTCAGGACACGCCTATCATGTTCGGTCACTTTACGGGGACGACCAACGTGTGCAGTTCGTGTTCCAGCTTCCGTAGTCTTCCATTTCTTCACGACATCGCCAACAGTTGACCTTGGCTGTGATAATTCTACCGCAATTGCGCGAATAGACTTGCCACAAATGTGACTACCAACTATAAAGGCCTGTTCACATTGCAGTCCGTTAGCGTAAGCGTAAGAGGAAAAATGGCGCTAAGACGGAAATAAACCATTCATAGGCCTTAACAATTTCGTTGCTAATCATTTAGAGGTATGTCATTGGTTAAATATATTTCAATACTTTTACGCTTACGGACTGCAATATGAAAGTCACTAAGTTCCTTTCGTTTCGACATATTGTCACAATACCACACAGAACTAACGACGTTACCACTTCGCGTATTGTATTTAACCTTAAACGGTCACGTGCGAGCACTGGCTTTGCATAAAATCCATCATGCCATCGGATTTTATTCAAATCCGCTGGCGTACGGTCCATTATTGTAGGGTAGTGTTTATATATATATATATTATGTGTGTGTGTGTGTGTATATATATATATATATATATATATACACACACACACACATTCTGTTGAAAGGGATGCTGAAATAATTTCGATCAAATAGTGCAAATGTATGTTATGTGTTTATAGACACCCTTTAATTTTTCTTTTCTATCTTTCCAGTTTGGATGTAAGAAGTCTGTGTCTTTGATTCTGGTGTTCCTAGTTTCTGCTTTGGTACATGAATATGTAATTTGCTTAGGACTAGGATTTTTCTTTCCAGTATTACTCGTGGTGTACACAACAATTGGAGGTAAGACAATACAAATTTCTCATAATTATCATGACCTTTTAAAAATTCATACTAAATTTCACTTTAATAGCTTTGTCACACGAAATCAGTTGTGTCACTCATGAAATCACCAGAGATATCTGCAAAATATTTAACATGTTTCATATAATTCCCATGTAATTTTTTTTATCATTAATGCTTTTCTTAAAATTTTATTTTACAGTATTGGTAGTTTTCTTGACCAACCAAAGAACTGCACAATTTTGGAATACATTTATGTGGGGCATGCTATTCTCAGGCTGGGGCATAATCATATGTTGCTACTCTGCTGAATGGTTTGCTAGAATGAATTGCTCAAAAGAGGTAATAAATATGTTGAAATTCAGTATTTTTTATAAAATCCTCAATCTTTTCACAATTTCTCTTAGTATTCTTAAAATCCATGCACACAGTTCTAATATTCACAAATGAACAGTGTAATTTCCAAATCAATGCATCTATTGTTTTTATCAATGTACTTTAATACAACAAAATTAGAATTTCATTATAGTTTTGAGCTTAATATTAATTATGCATTTGTTTCAGGAAACATCAGATTTCTTCATTCCAAAATCTTGGGATTCATCATGCCACATAGTAAAAATCTTTTAGTTTAAATTATAATCATGTCAGGCTGCTGCTCATCTTACATCATTTATCATGTAACCATTTCGTTTTTTGTACATTTCAGTATTTCCAAATAAATATGTATTTATGAAACTACTCGAACAATTTTAGTACATCCAGATGATGTTTTGATGTGAAATTTATACAATAGGATGCATTTTCTTTCAGATAAGACCTACAATGTGGGTTTTATGAAACAATAACAAGCAATTCTTAATGAGTCAATGAACTTTATGTAGAAACTAGCTGAATACCCGTGCTTTGTTACGGAGTACATTCAAATTAAATACAACGGTCAACGTATGCAATTAATGCCAAAAAATATATTTATAAAAAAATCGTAACAGATTTTTTTATAGACAAAATAATGTAGAAGAAAATATTCAAATTAATACAATGTATGCAACTAATTTGTATGTTTAATATCTATAAAACATACTAATTTGAATTAAATTCTTCGAAAACTTCCATCTCAATTAATCTAGTGGTTAAATTTTATCTTTTACTGTATTTCAATACTTTTTTGTCAATTTATTTCATTGTTATGCACATGACGATAAATTAATTTAAAGTATCACAAAAAGAAAAAGAAACCACATGATCGGCATTTAATAAATTAAATTCTAAAAATTAATCTTTTAAAAATTCCCCAAAAATCAGAAAATAGAGTTGAAAAAGATTTCATTTTAAAGGAATTTTTATGATCTTTCTTGTGATATAAATTTTATAACCCTCAGATTATTATTTTAAATGCAAACTTTAAAGAATGTTACAAAAACAGCTTAAAAGTTCAATTTTAAAAAATCTAAGAAGAATTTTTCAAAAATCTTTTTTAGTGCAACTCTACACTATAAGAAGAATTCCCATGCAAAATTTCAGCCCTTTAGGTCTAGCAGTTTGGTCTGTACATTATCGGTCTGTCAGTCATTGATCTGTTTTATATATATAGATTACCAATGACAAATTTAAGATAGTGATATAACTCAGTTTACCATAAATTTCATACCTGCAACAAAACATCATAAATTACAACGACTTGCTTTTAGTACAAAGAATTTATAAAAGAGCAAAGGAACATAATAAAAATTAATGCTATGTTATAAATGTAAAAATCAACTTGAAGATACTAGGTTTTAGGTGGTTTCCCCACCCTAAGATATAGTTTATCAGATTGAAAACTTACTTTTTGAATAATCTTATAATCGTTTCCATATAGACCTAGGTTTGGGCTGAAACAGGCACCAATGTCAAACAGCCAAACATAAACACAAATTAAATTTCTGGTTTAGAGTTTAAAAGAATATTTTTAAAAAGTCCGGAAGTACAGAACTTTGTTTTTAGAACATTCAGATGTAAGTTTGTCATAGTCCAAATCAATAGAATACTTATTCATATTTTTATTTATCTTAGTATTTTCAAGAGTTTGAACCTGTACAGATAGATGCACACAATCAGGTTAAACTGGTCTATCATGAATGTAATGTGTATTATGATTTTCCACCAAAGATAATTGTAAAGTTCTCACATAACATCCAACAATTTCTAGTTTTGAATATAATATATATTTACTTTTTACATCAAAATATTACTAAAACCCAATAATATTACAAAAACTAAACACCTACCAAAGTAGTAAAAGAATTTAATACTAAATTTCCAGCAAAGTTTTTTTCACCCTGGATAACGAATGAGAACCCCCCCCCCCCCTTTTATTATAGATAATTATATTTGGGCATAGCAAATTGTCAGAAATTTGTTACTTTGAAATTCATATAGCTATTAATGTACTATAAATCTATGAAAATTTAATACAACTTTAACACTTTCAAACATGAATAATTACAGAAAAATAATCAAGGTACACAGATTAAGAACAGAAGTTGCTAAGGAAATTTTTAAATGAATTTCTCAATGTTACATTTTAAAAGATGCCTAAATTTATCCACTATGAAAATCTACTGCAAAGGGCACACAGCAATGTGCCATTATTGAAATTCAGAAGTTGAATTTTTATGGGAATCCTGGAGTAAGACAAAGTTTAGAAGCAATTCTTTGTTATTTCAAATTATTATAAATCTAGCAATGCTGCAACCTCCAGATCTTTTCAATACAAATGTAAGAGAGAATAGAATTTGCAAAAAAAAAAAAAAATTTTAAATTCATTCATTTTTATATTTAGTACGGAAATGGAAAGAAGTTACTGACAATTCTAAAATTCCTCTGGAAACAGCTGAAAAAATCTTAAGTTCTGCTTTATAAATACACAATATAAAATAGCTCTAAGGTAATGGATTTAGATCCAGTACAATTAGTTTCTTACAAAAGAACTTAAAATGAAAGGACAGGTAACCACAGATATGAAATTAGTTTTTAGAGGTTTGAATTATAGCATCCTGTATCCAATAAAAATTCTCGTAGGAAAATTTCCAAAAACCTATACTTTCCAGATTTTTGTACCCTGGGCTCAAATTATTATTCTGAATGGTCAATAGTGAATGGTGAACAATGAGCTATTGACAGAAGATTTGTGATGAAATTCCAAGAATAAGCTGCCTATAAAAAAATAGGCATCAACTCTTGATTTTCACAAGAAATTAATAAGTCTTAAAATATTATCGTGATAAAACATAATCAAATCAATTTAACATGGAACATAATTTAAAGAAACTATGTAATGCTCAAAACATATTAGAATTTATTTCCACAGCCAAAAAAAGAAAAAAATTGTAGATTATAATTCCAACTAGCTACTTCAACATGACTATAAATAAACTTAAGTACCGCCCCCCCCCCCCCAAAAAAAAAAAAAATAAATAAATAGTCTGGGGGAAAAAACTAATATTCTAAAACCAAATGTGTGCCAAAGATGGTCAATAGTGAGAGAAAAGGTGAATATCAAAAGTTTAACAAAACACACAAAAACATGCAGGAATTAAACATTTTATTTTTCATACGTATTGAAACGTTTGATCATCCTTATGCTCTACAAAGAGATATGAATGTCTTGAATCTGCCGATACAATTAATAGGTGAATATGAAAATTTTCATAATTAAACTATATCAAAAATTATCAATTATTTTATACAGTCATAAAACTTCTATGATTGCTTTCAATTTGCAACAGTATATGCTCTAATTCTTAAAAAACTTTGCTATAATTTCAATAGTCACACACTTCATTATAAAATAACAAATAATATTTTAGTAATGTGTTTTTACTAGCAATAGCATCAAAAAGTTAGGCTTAGTAACAAAACATTACAAATTAGATTTGTAACAAACAACAATAATCTGATTCACTAGAACAGTATAACAAACTATGCATTGAAATCAGTTTCTCATAACAGAGAATTTAATATTACATATAATCTACAAAATATAAAAACTACCTAGAAAAGAAAAGAAAAACATTGCGATACTAATCTGCACATATTCTGTATCATTTTTAAGAAGATTGAAATTTATTCAATTAAAGATACATGATACTGAACTCATTTTGATCAAAAATATTTGGAAAAAAAAGTGCATTTTTAAATTTAGTTTAGTATTAAAGTCCTCCACCACCAGATGTCTTGTCACCTAAAATATAGAATTTATAATACTGATTCATCTGCTCTAAGAAAATGAATGTGAGCACAGTATGTGGACCTAACCTAGCATAATAAGGTGTGAAGCCTTTCCATAAACTAAAGAATCCTTCATTCTTGATAACTCTGATAAGTACATCCTGTAAAGAAAAAAGAAATGAACCGAGAGAAAATGTGTATGAATGAAAACTTTAAAAAAAAATAATTTTCACACTTTTCTATCCTAATTTCAGAGAATGCAATCAAAGAATAAACCCTTCAAAATGTTCACAAAAGGAGTATGAAACATTAAAAATACAGACAATTCTGGTTAATTGGACCACATTGGGATCATTTTGATCCTAATAACCGGCTGGTCTGATTAAATGAGCATGCCTTATGTTACAAGACGGGATTCAGTCCGAATAAGTAGCTGGTCCGATTAACCGGTGGTCCCATTAACTGGAATTGACAGTATTTAAAGTGAAAAATATCTTTATCACAGTATACCAAAGTAAAACTTTTTTTTTTTTTTTTTTACTTTAGCTATCAACTAGTGCAAGATAGACAATTCCTGTTTTTAAAAAGTATACATTAAAAAATGGAAAACAAAATTCTTATATGATAAACATTTTTAAACCAAACATTTAAAGAAAATAAAGTTGATCCATCAGAAATTTAACTATTAAGCTTTTATATGGTAATCAAATTTTAGCTTTGTGTGATCGAATATGATAAATACATAATCAATTTTCAATGAAGTATAAGCAAAAAAATTGGGGGGTACTGTTATGGTTTAAGAAAGTCCTTGCATGTGAAATGACTATCCCCTATTTTGTGTAGTTTACAGTTTTGTTACTTTCATACTTAATACATAAACTTCGTATGGTTTAACAATAAAACTAAAGCTTTTACGTTACCCCCAAAAAGTAATATTAGGCATAAAAACATACTTATACTATATATGTGTACACTAAACAAATTTAATCTTAAAATTATTTATTAGGCCCTCGATTAAGGAATCCATCTTTAAAGTTTATTAGAATTCAAATCACTGAATAAATTAAAATTAATCCTTACATTGCAAGAAAATATTTTAATAAATCAACAACTGTATATCTATAACAGAAAATCTTACCCCAGCTCCTTTGTACTCAGGCACACCATTTATTATTTTCATATTCTGTATCCTAAAATAAGTGAAGAAAATTAATAAGATAGGGTACCAAACATATATACTACACATGAAAAGTGTTATATGCTAGTCAGAAACTGATCGAGAAGTGAGAATTTTTTAATGTAGGATTACGTTCATACATAACGGTCCTCTGGAAAGGAAAATTTCAGATGCTAAAACCATCCATCTGTACCTCACAAGTTATAATTTTGGTAGTGTGCCAAACCCAGTCTGTATCACTTGGACAAGCAGTAAACAGTTAAACAGAAAAGTACCAAAATGTGTCAAACTTTTGACATACATATAGGTATATATATACATATGTACATATATATCGATACAGTGGCTCCCAAAAGTGTTCGTACACTTACGATTTTCAATGAAATAGGGGTCTATCCATTAATTAAAATGAATATTTCAGAATGCGTATTTAATAATGAGATCTATAATCTATTCTTAACAAAACTACATGAAATATTTTGAAAACATAGTAAAACTTTATTTTTAAGAAACCAGTAATCAAAAAGTAACAAAAACTTTATCTCACAAAAGTCATCGTACACTGAAATATTTTCGGATAAATTCATAATTAAAATTATCGTCTGGCACTGTATTTTTATTTTTGAATTGTGGTGGCATTTAAAATATTGTTTGGCTCTAATTTTTGCTTGCCTACTCCGTAATATTCTATTTATTATTTAAAAATGGCTCGTAGTCGTAAAGAAACAACAAACAGCATTCGAAAATTGAATATTTTTCATCATAGTAGTGGTAAATCAGTTCAGAATATTGCTAAATTACTTAATTTATCCCATTCTACTGTGCAGTATGTGATAAAACGCTTTAAAGAAGAAAATCGGATCGAAAACAAGGTAAGAAAAGGTCATCTGGCAAAGTTAACAAAACGTGATCAGAGATTTATGATTAGAAAATTTGTGAAAAATCCACGTTTGAGAGCTGTAAAAGTTTCTGCAGAATTTAATGAAACATTTTCTACTTCAATTTCACCTGAAAATGTTCGATGAGTTCTCAGAGCAGCTGGATTACATGGACGTTCTGCCCGTAGAAAATTATTTATGAGTGAGAAAAACAGAAAGCTTAGGCTTTCCTTCGCACTATCAATGATAAATAAGCCCCAAACGTATTGGAATAATGTCTTATTTGCCAATGAAAGCAAATTTAACATTTTTGTTTCCGATGGGCGTATAATTGTATGGAGAAGAAAAAATGAGGAACTTAATCCCAAGAACTTAGTAGGAACAGTTAAGCATGGCGGTGGAGGTGTACTTGTGTGGGGGTGCATGTCAGCATCAGGACTAGGTAATTTGGTATTTATTGATGGCATAATGAATCATGTTGTTTATATAAATATTTGACGAGACAATTTAAAATTATCAGCCCAAAATTTGGGTATTGGAAACAACTTTTTTTTTTTTTTTAAATCAAGATAATGATCCTAAGCACACGGCTCTCAACGTTCGCCTCTGGCATCTATAATTGTCCACATGTTTTGAAAACACCATCTCAATCGCTAGATTTAAACCCAATAGAACATATCTGGAGAGAACTGAAGGTTCAAGTATGAAAACACGACATTCACACAAGAAGCGAACTAAAAACAATTATGATGGAAGAATGGATGAACATTATTAATTTCAACAGGTTGAAATGTTTAATTAAAATAGTAGGAAAAAGAGAATACATAAAGTGGTGACATACGCCTGGAACACATCCATAAACTGAAAAAAGCAACAACAGTGTTGCCAGTACACATTACATAAAAAGTTTATTGCCACAAAGTGACAACAGAATTAGAAATTCAATAAACATTGATGTAAAAATTACAAAAGAACTAGTGCAATCTATTCCCAGACATTTAAAAGCTGTTGTGGATGCTAAAGGATATCCTACTAAATATTAATTTAATGAAAAATTAGAATATTTACTAATATGTAGAGATTTTTTACAAGTGTACGATGACTTATGAGATAAAGTTTTTGTAACTTTTTGATTAGTTTTCTTAAAAATAAAGTTTTACTATGTTTTCAAAATATTTCATGTAGTTTTGTAAAGAATAGATTATAGATCTTATTATTAAATACCCATTCTGAAATATTCAATTTAATCAATGGATAGACCCCTATTTCATTGAAAATTGTAAGTGTACGAATACTTTTGGGAGCCACTGTATATACATAACACATACAACATATATACATACAAGAGGTAAGTAATGATAAGTAATCCTACATTAATAACCCGCAGTAGTTTCGTTGAAAGAGACTACCTGAAAAAAATTTTTCTACTAATATATTTCTAACAGACAGGACCTCACATATTTCTATAGTTAATGCAAGGCATATTATAAAATGCCCTCCTTTTCCACTCTTTAAAAAAAAGAAAGGTAAGTTAGAAGAGCAGGGAAATGTTTAATAGAAACCAAAGTTTTTTTTTTTAATATTTTAGTGTAATTTGCTCTAAAAATTAAAAAATAATATTAAGAGAATTTAAGATATCAATTATTTTAAAATTTATAAAAGTTATATCTCAACAAAATACAATATACAATTTTGCAAGATCTTACGGGATACTGAAACCAAACCTAATATATGTACAAATAAAAAGCATACGCATAAATAAGTACTATTTTAAAATGAGAGAAATTAGAAAAATACCTTGTTTTAGCTATATCTACAGGCATGGAAGCAGCTGTTGTTATCAGACCACTAATCATACTAGATGCAAAATGGCACATAATATTGTCTTTAAAATAACCTAGATTTGAAATAATTAATATAACAGATTATTTATGTCAGAATTTAAAAACATGAATTAAGAATGCTCAAAATTATCAAATATTAATTAATATGTTAACCTTGTAGATGATAGCAGTAAAAAGTAACATTAAAAGAATTAACAAAATAAACACACACTGCAAACAATCAATTTACTAGATATTTTATTAATTACAAGAATTTTTATGAATTACCCACTAATGGAAAAGTGTAGGTGAATCACAATTATGAACCTTTCCAGAACAGAAAAAAAACAGAATATGATTTCATTATTTTCAAAAGGTTATAAAGTATATAATTAAGAAACAAAGGTTTAAAAAAATGTGAGATGTACATGGATATATAGATACTAGTAACTTGAATCTAAGTTACTAGAAAAACAGATAAAATATCTTCTGTTTCAAACTATCACATCCAAATTTAAAATCATAAATTTTTTTCATATTGGTTTTCCTTGCAAATCCTACTTTAAAACTTATGTTTGAGTTGCATTTACCTTAGCAATTTGTATCTTTTCAAAAATTTGAACCTCATTTTCAAAAATTTGACTTGCAATTTTACAGACAGGCATTGTGGCAGTCAATTTGACTTCCACTTTTTCAGTTCTAGTGTAAGCTCTGCTTAATAATATAGAGTAATTAACAAGAATAATATTTAATAAATAATAATATTTAATAAAAATTTAACAATAATAATATTTAATAAACTTTTAAGCAATAATGATAATTCCTATGCTTAACTTTTAAATTCCTTATCTCTTAGTTTTAACTTTTATCTAAGCTTATTGCTTTTTAACTCTACAACTACCAACATTTTATATAAACCTATTTCTACCAATGTTATAACCAATCATTTTGACTGAATTGGTAGTTCTAGAGTTAAGTAAATAAACTAACTAAACTAAAGCTAAACTTTAAAAAAAAAATTAGCTAATTTTCACAAATAAAAATGGAGGAAATTTTTTAAAAAGACAAGTTTTTATAATAAATGAAAACTATGCATTTTTTAAAATTAGTACATCATTAAAAAAACCATTTTCAAATGATTTTTGCAATAGAGTACCTGTAGACATTAGAAGCTGTTTTGCTTGCGAATAAGAAGCTAACTGGGCAGCATTAACAACCATAGCTCTACCAACTGTAGGAAGACAGCCCTAAAAAGAAAAGAAAAAAATACTTTTGAAACAAAGTGGAAAATTGTACATTATTTTCAATCAGTCATATATAACATTACCTTTAGAGGTTAACACTGACAATATGATAGGTATAATTTGAACTTTTGTATGAGATTCTTTTCACAGGAAAAATCATGCAGTAACATAAAAGCATCAAATTATAATGCAAAAATAATATATTTAAAATAAGTTATACATATTTTCATAGGTACTGGAAGTTTACAGCATAAGACATTAAACTCAAAGTAGTTGTCTTTAATAACTCATTTCATCCAGTTGATATACACGAAGAAAACATGCTTAACAACTTGCACTATATACAGAGAAGCCACTTATCAAAAAGATAAGTATAATTAATATACTCTGGTGAATATACATAAAACAATTTAGACAGCAAAATACTTAATATTCTTGTATAAACAGATATCAAAAGTATACTACAAGAAACTAATGAAAAAATGGTAGTTCCATTGACTATGCAAATTTTAAAAATACCAACAAAACCCTTTTTTTAACTAGGGAAAAACAATTGCATGATGATTAGATAAGAGGTGTGGTGAGTCTTTGCAGATGTTCAAGTCTTGTGCTGGTTTCTCAGCATCAAGTCAACAGTAAGGTACAACTCACAATGTTGATGAAGAGGAGCTAGTAGTTCTAGAATGTCCTTGGTAGAGACAGGCAGGGTAGATTTCCCTTAGTACAAGTCATGAAGTTTTATCATTTCATACCAAGAAATCTTGCTTGTGATTCCTAGAACTAAATTTCTTTACCCTGCAGATAATCATTCACTATTTAATGTTTGTGAGGAAGTGCCTTATCTATATATATAAAAGAGCTTGTCTGTTTGTTTGTCCGCTATAGAATCATAGACTGTTTCACACACCGGGACCAAATTCGGCACAGTTAATGTTTTGGACCCGAGAAACTTAAATCAGGAAAAACAAAATTTGGGGCTCAATTAGTTTTTTAAAAATTAATTGTTTAATATTTTTTGCGCCCGATAGAGGTGCGTCTACCCCCTGTGGTTTTCCCTCATCCAGCTGCGTTAAGAGGGGTGGTTTGAGAATGACGGGGGGGGGGGGGGGGGGGGGGGGAATTCCAATATGCGGGAGAAAGAGGGTTGGGAATGACCTTAAAATCAGACGAAGGTCCGCAGGCTCAAAGTTTCTTTTTTTCTTATTGTTTGTATATCATTTCAGTAGAAACCTGCTAAGCGCATTCTGTCTGGCCAGATGAACATGAAGAGTGGGAGTAGCAGCCCAGTATTTTTTTGATGGAATGCATGAAATATTTTATATCTATATATATACCCGGGCAACGCCGGGCAATAATGCTAGTTATCTATAAATATGAACTGAATTCAAGCCACCTCTGATAATCCAGCATAAAAGTTCAAGAGCTCTGTTTCTGTAATTTTGAGCAAAAAGGGTATCCCCATTGAAGATTGAGAGCTATGTACATGAAAATCAATATAATGCCAGTCCTTCCTATGATTCTTTCACCACTGATTTGATCTTTTTTATGATGTTTTTAGAACTGGAATGGGTCCACCACTTTCTCTAGTCAGCAGTTCAATGAGAATCCATTTATAAACCGAATCTGAGATCACCAATGAAAAGCCCTCTACCTTACTGATTCAGGGTTTCAGGTTTGATGTTCCTGACCGTATAAATTGACCTGTTTAGAGGAGTGAGCAAGACACAAACTGCTTGTATCGGGTGTACAGATAACTTTCCTTTAGCCCCACTAAACAGTGTAAATATTCAAATCTCCCATTCATGAGACATCTGTGATCTTAAAAGTATGCATTCTGTAGTTAATGCAAGATACATGTTCTGCTAGAAATATTTGATTCTTGGGTGATTTTGAACTGACTGGTATCATCTGCATTAGTTTTCTCTAAAACCAGGACACTATTTTACAAATCCAACAGTATGGAAAATGCTGTTCTTATTCAAGCTATCTGATAATTTTATTCTGCAACAAATTGTCAAATTTTAGTTTAGTTTAGAGCTTCTGAACAATGATGTCACCAATTCTTAACACTTGGATTCCAAGGAAATACGTAAACTTAATTTACTGAACTGCAATATATTCACATCTGTTGTCATCTAATGATATTTGAAAATGCACAGATATTAATTTAGTTGTGCGACTAATCTACCTAAAAATTTTATTACTATATTGACTTTAACCTTTTATTTTATATGCTATAATAAATGTTTAATTCTTGGATACCAGTAGATGTTTGTGGAAAGCACAGATGCACCAATACATACATGATATATGTATGACAGATGAAAATTATTTCTTTAGTTATTACCTAAAGCTTAAATGAGAGAATGCCGAATATTAGCCCTAATTCCAAAAATACCATAAATATCTTAGTCCTTTAGTGAAATATCTCAGTCCTTTAGTGCAGAAAAGAAACACACTACAAAATGTATGACTTCTTCAAAAATAACTATATGCACAGTAAAATAAGTTGACACATACTCTCCATAAGGTAAAGACACCCTCTTCTTTTGTTATCCTAATAAGAGCATCAAACACATTTTTATACCCTCTTCGTTCAGCTTCAGGCAACCTAATCAGTAAAAGATAATAATGAATGAAAATACTTATTTTGAAAGTAATGTTAATACAAAGAGAGAAACTGAGAAAAAAAATACAAACTAAAAGAACAATTTAAAAAACCTAGTACAATAATACTTCCTAATATCAAACCTTATTAAATAAATATGATCAGCAGATAAATTGCTGAATAAAAGACTAGAACATGCTACAGAATATTCTATAATACTTGAAAAATTTCATGTATAAGATCCAGTTTTTTCCAATACTTCCACAATTAATACTTCTGAGCAAAATTACTGTGTATGAAATTCTCTACTAAAAATGTATATGTATAGACAAAAAAAGATCATTATATTATTTTGGCGTAATTTTATACAAATGTGAATTAGAAATTTTTAAAATTTACTATCATGCACTTTATACTAGCTAAACAAAAAATTTTACAATTTTAAAATAAGGGAATAATTTAATATTTAAAAATATTAAGTAACGGAGAGGTACACTTTTAATTTTCTACCAATACCTAAAAATTTTATTTCATTGGAAGAATGCATCATCGAAATTACAAAACCAAGCTAAGAATTTTAAGATAATTTTAACTTTAAGCACCAGTTTCACTGTGGATGCTATCATATTATTTTGTATTTGGATTGAAGTAATTTGTATTGGAAGTATTTGTATCACCTTGAATTATAAAACTTTCTTGCATTTCATACCTAAATGTTAAAGTATTATGCAACTAATAGATGAACAAATTACTTTAGCAAAAGCATATTAGATATTACACTAAGCAGCACTGAAAAAAATTTGGACATTTAAAAACATTTTAAAATCATAAATTTGACTTTTAAAATAACTTAGGATCAAAGGATTTTTAGAATTTACTCATTTTACTGGGAAAAAAAATAAGTAAAAAATATTTTGGCCAGAAAAAGGACGTTTCCTTCACATATTCTAGCTTATGGGGAAAATACAGGGTGTCCAGGCTAAAAGTATCCAAAAGTTATGGCTTATTTTTACAGAACTACCCATTATAAATTTTTAAAAAAATAGTTAAATAGAAAGAACATCTCTGCAAGTTTTAATATCAATCATAGATTTTGATCATAGTATCATAGATTTCAATGTGTGCACCTTTTGTAGCACGACAAACATCTAATGGTAAATCAGTTCTCTCCAAGTGTTCCGTAGCATATTAGGAGTTATTACACAAATTATTTGAATGATACGCTTCTACAACTCATCCACAGTTTCAATTTTTTGTTTATATACAGCTCAGATTCAAAATATTAGAATAATTGAGAAAAAGTAATAAGAAAGAAATTATTTTCCATTTATTTATTTTTGATACTAAGTAAATGCAATTAAATTTCTTATAAATTAAATCTGGAATGTTTAGATAAGATTTTAACATTTACAAAATATAAAATACAATAAATTAGGTATACAACAGCTTTCTGAAACACATCAAAATATTAGAATAAAATTTAGATTGGTTCAAAATATTAGAATATTTTATTTTATGCAAAAATATTACCTTATGAATATGAAGTAAATGGTAGTTAATATTTGTAGCATCCACTTTAGCTTTAATAACAGTGTACAATCGATCTTACAGTGTACAATCGTGCCTAGTGTACAATCGTGCGTCAGTGTACAATCGATCGCATACTATATACAAGGTGTTTACAAACATTTCTATCAATATTAGCCCAAATAGACTTTATACGTGCCACTAACTCAGTTTTACTTGAAGGATTTTCTTGGAGTTTTTTCTTCATTATACCCCATAAGTTTTCGATGGGATTAATGTCTGGTGAGTTTGGTGGCCAAAGAAGTACCTTAATTTTACATTGGCGGAACCAATTCTTAGTTGACATCGAGGTATGCGGTGATGCTAAATCTTGTTGAAAGATGAAATCATCTTCAAATAAATCTTCTGATGATGGAATCATGTAATATTCCAAAATTTCTTGATATATCTGAGAGTTAACCTTTTTGTAGACGATCCATAACTTTCCAGGTCCATCTGCACTCATGCAACCCCATACCATGACACTAGCAACAAATTTTACCAAGCGTTTAAGGCATTCTTTATCAAATGCTTCTGTTTCATTCTCCAAACTCGAATACCTTGATTACCATATGAAACACAAAACATACTTTCATCACTAAATAATATTTTTTTCCAATCTTCTTCGCTCCATAAACGTCTTGATTTACACCAATTCAATCTTATACGCTTTTGTTTGGGGGGGGGTGCGGTGGGTGCGGTCCGCACCGGGCGGCACATATTTTGGGGCGGCATATTTTTATTTAGTATTAGTTGTAAAAAAAACACTTGTTCAATTCATAAGTTTACTATTTGATTTCTACAAATTATGAATTACTATATGATTTCGAATATTTTTCCTCATCGTCAAGTCAATGTAGGGTTGAAAATATTATCTCTAAAAATTTTGCTCAGATACAGACATCAATGGTGCTGATGTCGAGTAGAAGTTCTATGTACTACTCCGTGCTCGATGTTTATTGAATGCTTAGTACCACCGTTACCATGGAGATGACACGGCCTCCTTTATTACTGCCTAATTTAAATATGGCATCCAATGGTAAAAAAGTTCCCCACCTATAGATTGTCTCAATTACAATTATTTATGTTTATTAATTTATAAAAACCACCTATTGATTGACTTAGAAAGGGCGACAAATTAGAGACCGCCCCGGGCAGCAAAAGTTCTAGCTACGCCACTGTGCACACATGGAAATCTATGATTGATATAAAAACTTGGTGTGATGTTCTTTCTATTTAAATAAATGTTTTTAAATTCTAATGGGTAGTTCCATAAAAATAAGTCATAATTTTTGGTTACCTTTAGCCCGGACACACTGTATTATGGTACACTAAATGTATAGAATGTATGTTTTAAGAACTTATTTCACAATTCAAGATAGCAAAGATTCTATAATTCCTCTACAATTCTATCCTTTTTCTGAGCTCCAGTTGTATTGTAAATTTGTTGCAGGGGAGGGGGAGGAGGGGGTTAGGAATATATTTTACAGCAAAGTAAAATAATGGCTTCTTTAAGGGCACAGAAGAAGAAAAAATAGGCATTTTTAGGGCTTTTAAACAATGTTTCTTAAAAGGCACTTTGAGAATGTTTTTTAAGTTCTGACAAAAACTACAATAAGATTCCAGAACTTTAGGCCTATCAAGAGATTTCATATTTGCTTTACATATCCTCATATATCTTTTACATTTTAACTATATTTCAAATTCAAAAGCTAAGCGATTCTGATAATGTTAGAACAATGTCAAAATTGTCATCTTGTAAACTGCTGATTTCAAATATTTCAAAGTTTAATTTGCATGAAGAATTTACCAATAATAAGGCTTGTTTCCCCCCTCCCCCTTTTTTAAAAAATATAAATTTTCTAAATCAAAACACTAATATAAATTTCTTTCAGTATAGTTCATCTATATATATATAAAAAACAGTTCCGTGACTGACTGACATATAATGCACAGACCAAACCGATGGACCTAAAGGGCTGAAATTTTAACATGGCGATTCTTCTTATAGTGTAGGGGTACACTAAGAAAGATTTTTGAAAAATTCTTCTTATATTTTTTTAATTAAATTTTGAAGCTGTTTTTGTAACTACTTTTAAGTTTGCATTTAAAATAATAATCTGAGGGTTACAAAATTTATATCACGAGAAAGATCATAAAAATTCCTTTAAGATTAAATTTTTTCGAATCTTTATCTCCATTTTTTGATTTTTGGTGAATTAAAAAAATTTTAGAATTCAATTTATTAAATGCTGATTTATTAAATGCTTTTCTTTTTGTGATACTCTAAACTAATTTTGCGTCATGTGCATAACAATGAAACAGACAAATATTAAAATACAGTAAAAGATATGTTCCTCAAACTCTACTATATTAATTGTACTATATTCTTCAGTATGTTCTATTAGATTTAATTTGAATATTTTCTTCTACATTATTTTGTCTATAAAAGTATCCATTACGAATTTTTAATAAATATATATACAGTCGAACCTCTATATATCGAAGGAGCAAATTGCCGGAAAAAAATTCGATATATAGAAATTTCGATATATAGAATTGATCTTAATTTTATTAAAATTCTCCTAAAACATTAACATTAAAGCTAATTTTCGTATACGAAACTCCATTTCTAATTTATATGCGAATCACATTAAATGAAAGTTAATAATTAAAAAAAGAATATGAAAGATTTATTGAGTACTACATACCTTTGAAAAAAAACAATAACCCAGACAGTGGTTACAATGATAACAGTTACATTTTTTAAATAAAAACTACGAATATCTTGCTGAACAGCCAGTTTTGCGGACAGTTCAAAGAAATTTTCAAAGAAATTTTCGGATTTATTCAATCCACTAAAATATTCATCAGGGACATTTTCCGCGAATAAGTCCACGACGTATCAAACGCCTTTCGCATTTCTTTTTTTGATGGCTTGGAAATGTTTTCAAATTCATTTACTACAAGCAATTGTTTACAAGCAGAGTATTTTTTCTATTTTGATCACTCATTTTTCTATCCAATTTCAAAATCCACTATTCAAAAATTTCACTTGTCATCCATGAGATATTAGAACAATAGTCAACCTCTAAAGACGTTACTTTTTTTAATACTCTAGGGTTCTTACTTTTACTTACAACCAATATTCGAAGTTTTTCTTTGCCATTCATGTTAGTGCCTACCAATACAGTTATTCTATTCTTACTGTTCTTGCCTCCATGACAATCATCGTCTTTCAAAGTTAGAGTTCTGTTGGGTAAACATTTATACAAGAGTCCCATTTCCTCAGCATTAAAAATAACATCAGGCTGATAATCTTCTAGAATTTTTTTCAAGTCATTGCTTCTCCAGTCATCACAGACTGTTTCAGATACACTTCTACTTTCTGCAGAAATAACCTTCACTGAAGTTCCTTTTTCCCCTGACCTTCATTTTTTGTGAGGTAAACGGTCTAAAGAGGAATAAAATCTCCCAATATGTCTTGAAAAAAAATTTAGATATATAGAGATTTTTTCGATATATAGAAACAGTTTTTCTATGTAATGAACATAGAGATTTGCTAAGAGTTCGATATATAGAAAATTTCGATATGTGGAAGTTCGATATATGGAGGTTCGACTGTATATATATATATATATTTTATTTGATCGTTGTATTTATTATAAATATATATATATATATACATATATATTGGCAGAAATAGCATACATTGACCGTGATAACGTACTCCGTAGTGAAGTACGGGTATTCAGCTAGTATGTACATAAATTTCATACTGTTGGCATTTTTCTTGGCTCCATAGCTTTTTGGTGATTTTTCCCCATGGTTTTTATAATGTTAAAAGAACTTAATATTCTCTTTGCTTATAAACCTCTTTCACAGAATGAGATAAATTTTCCAAAAAAGGATTTGTACAGAATTCCCGAAATTAAAAATAAAGAATTTTGAATGACTTTTTAAGTACCTCTATGGAAACATTTTTATGTACCTTAAAAATGATTTAAAGTATTTTTTTATTTCCAAACAGCTAAGACTTTTAAAAGTATTTGAGTTTTAGGATCACATGTAACAATTTCCCCCAAAATATCACTACATAAATTCAAAATATTAACACAAATAATGTAAATAATTCAACATGAAATAATACGTATAAAGAGGGCATAGACAGCCGAACAAGTTAACAGATAACCTACCCTAGCATTGAAAAATTTTAACTTTTCAATAAAAGATTACACATTTGCAACAAATCATACTGAAAACAGACAAATATAACTAAAAGTAAATAATTCAACAAAGCAAGATAATTATTAGCAGGAAGAATGCAGACAAAAATAAACTGAAATCCAGCACTTAGGACTCAACCATATAATGAGGCAACTGACTGGTCTCTTCATCAGGAGGCCTAACCAAATCAGTTACCTCAAAGGGGAACTTTCTGAATAGGATGCAGGTCTAACCAAAAGACATCCCAAGGCCCAAAGATCCCCACTGAAACAGATAGTCAAATCAAGTGAAAATAAACAGACATCCTGCACCCAGGAATCAATGCGCCATAAATGCAAGTAAACATACAATCCTAAAAGAACACAAATGAAAAGACAGAAATGCATAAGGAGCACTCACCCTATTCCAATGAATAATGGTTATAGCTATGTTATGAGGGGTACCAGACATACCCCTTTGCGTTGTGTAAAATTAGGGAGGTGAACTCCAAAGGGAACTATGCGTTTATAAATAAAAATAACAACATTTATTATACAATATTTTACAAGAAAAGGTCGGGTTTAATATTATATTTAAGATCTTGGCTATACATATTTTAACAGAATTAGGGCATACTTCATCCGCTTCCTGCGGCATAACCGTTACGGGTCGAGTGAAATAAAGTCTCGTAATCTCTCAAACGGCATGAGCACTATTTAAAAGGGGAAGAAATGACCAACCTGGGGAGTTTTTGATGAAACAGCAGAGCCAGGCGTCGTTGAGGCACTTCTACCGGAGGAGGCTTTAGGGGCTCGGGCTAAAAATCATGGGGCCCTTCATTGGAGGAGGCGGAAGAATCGGCGCTGGCGGTTGAACACGGACATCTCGCCATTTTACGGGGCGACTTTTTTTTCCCAGGCTTTCTTCGCAGCTCGCCACCTCAAATCGCTCTCTCGCTCTCCCTCCGATCGTCGTTTTTCTCCCACACTCGGGGCTCCCCCATTTTTGATTATAACTCCTCCCCAGGTCAGTTATTCACGAAAATTTATTGCCTCTTCGAGTTTTTTTTTCGAGGGCAGGATGCTCCGACATCCCCAGGGTTGACCCACGTGGTACTCTTATTTCCAAGAAAATTGGATGTCCGTTGAATTTCCTGGAATTTCTTTCCCCCGTCCTGAGGAATTCAGGGGGGTGCGATGTTTCGTGGAAAATTGGTGCAGTTCCTCCTTTTTCCAATATGGCCGTTTTATTCCCCGTAATCGTGTTGGAAAAACAAAATGGCTATGACGTTAGAAGGAGTTCAAAATGTCCAAATTGTGGATCCTTCACAACAAGCTGAATAGCAGACTTTTTATAACCCAAAGAGTTACGCCACTGTAGCAAGACTACAGCGTCACACCCCATTGAAGTTTTTAAGCCACTAAAAAATTCTTTAAATTTATAGTATCATAGGGTTATAAAATGGCTTCTATTTAGCTATAAACGTTATTCATTGGAATAGGGTGAGTGCACCTTTTGCATTTCTGTCTTTTCATTTGTGATCTTTTAGGATTGTATGTGTACTTGCATTTATGATGCGTTGAGCCCTGGGTGCAGGATGTCTGTTTATTTTAACTTGATTTGACTATCTGTTTCAATGGGGATCTCTGGGCCTTGGGATGCCTTTGGTTAGACCTGCATCCTATTCAGATAGTTCCTCCTTGAGGTAACTCATTTGATTAGGCCTCCTGATGAAGAGACCACTCGGTTGCCCTGTTATATGGTTTACTCCATTACTGCTACAGAATCTTGCATTATGGTGCGTTGAGCCCTAAGTGCGTGATTTCAGTTTATTTTGGTCTGCATTCTTCCTGCTAATAATTATCTTTGTTGAATTATTTACTTTTAGTTATATTCAAAATATTAATAATCATACTTCAAAATTATTCTTACAGGATGCAATCTGTTTGGTTATCCTTGCATTTAACTTGATACATTTATAATAATAAGCAGTATCATAATGAATAATTAGAGCAAACCATATATATTTGGAGTTGGGGAAGGAGAGGGGTAAGAGAGTTAATATCTAAACATTTTCATCCTGAACAACAGTAATGTAAACAAAAATACTTACACAGAAAAAAAATGTATCACCGTTTTTTCCATTTAAATTATATTTAATTTTTCCAAGGCTATTGCTGATGACAAACTGAAAATTCTTGTATTTCAACTTCAAAATAAGTACATATGAGCCTTATGCCTCATTTCTATTCCCTTCTCTAAATTTTGCCTCATACACCACCATCCATTTTTTGTACAGCACATATCAGATAAACACTAACAGTTTGGAAAATGCTCATCTTGTGTTCTTGTGTACATTAATAAAACACATTTTTATAAGAACCATAAAAAGTGACAATTTTTCTGTCATCAAAACATCATCTTTATGCTCAAGTAAGAAAAAAAACGAAGGTAAAGTTAACATACAATTTAACATTTAAAATTAAATTAAGGTCAAGTACCTTCCATCAGAAGTCATTCTGATAAGAGAAATTTCAGCAGGAGTACCTACAAAGGCTCCAACAGCACCAGCAGTCATACCGATTCCAGCTTTCATAAAAAAACCAGGTGGTTTACCCTCTCCACTAAGGGGGAAAAATTCAGTTACTTGTACATTTTTAATAACAGAATAAACTGAAAGTTTAGCAGTTTTAAACACAGGTACACATGGCATAAAATATTTTTTAAAAAAAGTATTTTAAATCAAAATTAATATGATATACTACACATAAACTAAAAAAGAAATCCTAACAGAGAAAAAATGGCTCATTCAAGATTTAAGTTCATTAATAGATAAAGCATAGGAATAAAATTTGAATTTTATAATACCGCCCAATATCAGTATATGGAGAAGTTGATGCATGATTCCAAAATAATTTGCAGTTTTAAAATTCTCTGTTTATACATTTTTACCCATGTAAGTGTACAGTTCAAAGTTGTAAAAAAAGAATTTGCCACTTTGGAAACATGCAAAAAGGTGAGTATGAGACTGATTTTTAAAAATACAGCCTCAATGAATGTGTATGCAATGTAAATGATCTTGGTCATGACAGAATATGACATACAAATATTTTTTCAAAAATTTGAAGAATACATATACAATCTGAGAAACTATTTTTAATTTTAATGTCATTAACTTCATAGTTAGATTCCAATTAGCAATAAATGATTTTCATTTTATCAAAAAGTTCAGGTAAAATTACAAAACATAACTTATGATTATTTATTTGAAAAATCAAAAATTTCACAACATTAAATTGCTGAAACTGCATAAAAAGACACTGATATACAAAAAAAAAAAAAGAAAGTTTGAATATCATGCAGAAATTAGGCAAATTCATGGAAATGTAAGACAAATAATAGGAATGCTATTTTAATGGTTAAGATCTGGCACACTATTTTTAAGGGAGGAAAACAACAGAAAACCCTCGAAGATTTCATTTGAGTGGTCTGAATCAGTTATTTCCCCCCCCCGCTAAAATATAAACCATTATTGGGAGAACTGTAAGTTAAAAGTGAATAAATTTGGTCTCGACTTTCAATTCATTACTTTCTAAAAATGATCTAATCTAGACACCATATATGAAAGCAAGAAATTTCATTAAATTATACAAATTAAGTAAAGGTTATTAAAATATTATGGCTAATCCTTATCTCAGATAATGCAAAATATGCATTTCAAATTTTCTCCCAACAAAATGTCTTCAACAATCCCTTTTATTTTATTTCATTTTCTTTCCTCACTCCCCTAATAAACATTTTCAATGTCATTTCTAATAATGATTAACATGAGCTGTCATAAAAGCTTAACAGAGAAAAACCGAGGAATTTAAAAAAAATTGTTAAAAATATGTAACTTCAGAATCTATAGTGTCTATCCATACTTTTTTTTAAATGTTTGTGAATTCTTTGAAACTGTAACATAGGGCTGCAAAACAAAAAACTGGGAATAGTCTTCAAAAATAATAAGGAGACAGACACAAAATCTGCCTTTTCATACTTATAGGTTAATCTGTGCGATATGTTATAAAGATACTATTAATGTAACTATAGACGAACTGAGTAACTATATGCAAGACACACATATGTTAATATAAAATACTGCAACTATTATCACACATTGGGTCCTTATCTAGATAATGAAAAAATCATTAAAAACAGATTATTTTATTATTATTTCATCTACTTACAAATTATAGATATCTAATGTAAATATTTAAATGATTAATATAAAAATTTCTGAACAAATTAAATAAGTTTTTAAGAATAATTTTTAAGCAGGTAAAAGCAAAGTTTACAAAAATATATTACCTAATGTGATGCTAACAAATATTTTTATTTAACATTTAAGGCAAGTGAAGGTATTAAAATGGAAAAAAAAAACTTTAGTTATGTTATTATATGTGTAGTACCTTTTTATTTTTGATCTAGAATTTGAATCAAAGTAAGTAAACAGTTAGTTGCTTACGAAAATTTTTCAAATAAAGTTGAATAGACACCCATACGAACAGTTGTATAGGATGCTTGTCTAAGAAGACCAGCGGACAATCTGAAATAGAAGCAATATTTGAGAACATGACTATGCAAAACTTTTTTCATATAGTATTATGTAGCCATTCAAATTATATGAGTAATATAACTTTTGAAAAATGATTATTGTAAATATACAAAATATGAGTAGAAGTCAGAACTTATAAAAGAAAGTGATGTAACAAGTACTAAAACTTTATTTAGAATAGAAAAAAAAAATTGAAAAAGTTAAACAAAAATTTTCATAAATAATTTTATTTCTACTAATCTATTAGACCAGGGGTCAGCAACACGGTGCCCGTGACACAATTTTAAAGTGCCCACCATTCAAATATCAAAATTTTAGGTATTTAAGTTTAGAAATTTGATTTTAGATATTTTTGATTATTTGAGTTTAGATATTTGAGAGAGATCACTAAAGGAAAGCTACTTGAGCGGTTTTAAATTTATTACCACAAGTGAAAGAATTTCTATATTATACAGGAATGAAATTTGTTTAGTATTAGAACAAAAACCTTGGTTAATTGAGTTAGGCTTTTTAACCGATTTAACCATAAAATTGAAGGAACTAAATTTGAAACTAAAGGGTAGAAATCATATTGTTCTATGACAAGTATGATAAATGCCTTTAAAGCTAAATTGGCGCTCTGGAAATAGCATATGGAGAAAGATAATTTATCACTTTTCCAAATTTAAAAATGGCGATAGAAAATTATTACGATGAAAATACTACTACCTATTAGTTTGCCAAACATTTTGATTTCTTATTGGAAGAATTTAATATCAGATTTGAAGAATTCTATGAATAGGAGGCATTCTTGACATTTTTTATTAATCCTATCTCTCATACAGAGGACGATGTGACTAATAAAATCACAACATATTTTTATATTTCCAGTACGGAGGACTGAGTATTGAAAATTATAAACATACGAAATGACATTGAATTAAAATTACATCATAGCGAATCTGGAATTTAGTGAATGGAAATAGCTTCCCATTGTTGAGAAAATGTGCTCTGAAATTGAACTCTCTTTGCGCGTTGACCAATACTTGTGAATCTTTGTTTTCCAAATATAAAATACTTAAATTTACTCTACCAATCAAGCCTCACTGACACTCATTTGGACCATTGCCTGAGAACTGGGAATTCGACTTAAGTGCCACATTACAATGAGTTGGCCGCAGATTTGCAATGTTAAATATTACATTAATTATCAATTTTAAGATTTTGTTTAAATTAAAATTGAATTTATTTATTAAAAATTTATGTTGCATTAATATTTTCATGATTAAAAATTAACTCCCCCCCCCCCCCCTCATCTTCATCCAACAGTGCCCGCCGAACTCCCGCATTTCTGAAATATGCCCCCCTAGTAAAAAAGGTTGCCAACCCCAGTATTAGACTGAATTTTGACTGACATGACGTGTTTGTAATGAATGGGTAACTCAAAACCATTCATGTTTGGAAAATAACACTGAATGTTTTTTTTACATTTTCAAAAAGTAAAAGTTTTCTTTTAATTAACCCTACTGGTCAATCGTTTCAAAACATGTTTACCTCCCCCTCTGATGCCATGATGAACAATTGAAAACAAAGATTTATTCTTGTTAACAGACAAAGTATTTTCATGATTACCTTACATGTTTGAATTCACTTAATTATTGTGTCAATAAGTTTTATAAATCTCTACTGACTGTTTGCAACAAAAACTTCATTAAGAAAACCACATGCTGCTATAACATCACAGCTATCTTTCACAATCACATCACTAATGATTAAGATTACAAATCTTTTCACTGAGCTAAACACTGATGTAGAGTGTTCTTTGTAGAAGTTTTAAGGTATGGCTCCTCACTTTATCCTAAATCATTAATGTGGTATCTAAGTATGCTGCAGCACCCTATTGAAAACTACCAATTTACTTTCTCGGGTTTCTCAAAATTTTAAGACTTTACTACCTAATGTAAAATTAGGTATTCAGAAAACACACTGACATGAAAATGATTAAAATAAATTACTAATGTCAACATTTTCTATTTTAGAACACAGTTGAACTAATTTTTCAAATTCATTAGTTATTCAGATACGTATAAACACATGTTGCTATTGCTGAATGAAAATTTTAGTCATGTAAAATTATGCAATTTATTGGTAGAAAAATGTCCTATTCAGTAATTCCCAAAAATTTTGTTTCAGGAAATATAGATAAGCAGCTTGATTTATTTTTTAACTGAAGTCAATAGAATTCCATCCAGAGACATGAAAAATTTTATCTTTCTTATAAGTAATGATTCCAACCTTTTCCATCCAAAGATATCTCAAGAACTTCTTTTTACTACTACTTTATGGTCTATTTTGCAAAGTACCCATCCTCCTGTTTTACTACATCAAAGATGAAAAGTACATTAGTCACTATGGATAAATCACAAATGTCCATAGAGATAAACACATCTATTCTCTGTGGCTTAAAGAAAGACTAAAACAATTGATTTGAAACTAGGTGTCTTTCTAAATTCTATAATGAATTTTAAAGGCTGTTATTTACAAATTTATTTGAGTTTCATGTAAACAACACACAAAAATACCCCAAGGCCTCTCATTATCTTCCAAAGAAAAAAAGATAAACCATACATTGAATTACTTAGAGTTAAATCTACAATTTTGACTTTCCACACAAATATCCTCAAAAAAAGTATTGGGTTTAAATATATTATTTACCCAACATAAAGTCCAGATAAACCTTCATTTCGTATAACACTTTTTATGGCATGAAGACTTGTTTTATGTTCTTTAGCTTTGCCTCCTTCACCTAAAATACAAGCAAAATTCAAATCCAAAGTAGGTGTTTTATTTAAAAAATAATTTTAAGCTAGAGAGAAAATTTTTATTTCTTGGAGGAAAAAAATAACATATTTCCTTTTTTCTTAATTTGGAGAGGATGATCATTAAAATAAACACACATCCTGATACAGATATAGTCATTTCCTCGACTCGTTTTAGCACATTTTTATCATAAAAATAAGCAATATTTGACATCATTTAAGAATCCCTGAAAAAAAATTCAAATGTTTCCGATAAATTAATCGATTAATGCCTATGTTAAAATTTTCATTCTTAATGACATAACATATATGCTTTCTTCTAGAAAAACATACTTGTTTAGATAATGAATTATACATACAAGAACTCCTGCTTTAACTGGCTGCCCTTTAACCGGCTTGCCCATACAGTGTACGGGCTACTCACACCTGGCCCAAACCGGTTTGCCCATACAGCATACAGGAATAGATATTCTCTCTTTTCCTCTTTTCGTTTGCACGTGTTTTTAGTTTGTAAAAACATGTGCAAGCGAAATAACTAATACAAAGCCTAGTACAAATAATTTTAACAGATATCGTAGCTTGTCCATTTCATTTAAATTCTTTTAACCCAGTTTTTCTTTATTAAATGGAAGAGTGGGAATTTTTGCTTTTGTGGAATTTTTGTTCTACTGCTTGCAATGCTTGTGAATTCAAACCACTACATTTTTTTAAAATTATAGATGAAATAAACGACAAAAATACTTTTCTGTTAGATGATGGACTGAATTCTGATTCAGATTCGGAAATGCCTTCTAATAATCTGGATTATTCTTCAGATCATTATTTCTGCCCTGATTGTGACGCAGGACTTTGTATTACACCATGCTTCAAATTGTACCACACAAAAAAAGACTTCTGAACAATTTGCAAAAGTGTAAACTTCAAATATTAAAGTAAGTATGAAAGAAATTTTTGTAAGATGTTAAACATTCTTCATTGCATGCAGTTTTCCTGCAAAAAGCAAACATTAAAGGGGTTTTGTCTTGCAAAAAGCAAATATTAAAGGGGTTTTGTCTTGAAAAAAGCAAACATTTAAGGGTTTTTGTTTTCCAAAAATTTAAATAAAAATAGTGTAAAAGCATTAAAAGGGAAATTTAATAAAAAATTCTTTCATTTTCTTATTCTATTAAGTATAGTGTTTAATTATAGGTAACAAAAAAATATGCCTTTTTTGACAACATTTCTAGTAAAAAAATTGACCGGTTAAGGGGTTAAGCAAGTAACTAAAACTTTATTGAATGAGTAATTTACTTCCAAAGCATCTTTATGAGTAAATTAACTGACTGATTGTTCCATAAATGTGATATCAAATATTTTCCTTCAATTCGATGTGTTCATTATTGTTATGCCATTTAAACATACTTTTATCGATTAATGCCTTTTAGTTTGGAAATTATATTAACCTTTAACAGGAGGAATTCAAATCCTAGTACATTTTAATACTTTTTGTCATATATTTCAACTTCTAATTTATTAGTTAAGACATATCACATGAGAAAATAGCAAATAAGACTTTTTAAAAAAATTTTGAGTTCCCACTTGTGAACATTGGCCACATGTGATTATACATCCATGAAAACTTGGAAATGTGTTATGACTAAGAATTGACAAATTTGATTTCTTTTTAAAATAAACATTCTTACAAAAATAATGATACATGTTTATGATAATAAACAATAATGAAAAAATATATAAAGTATGTTATTAAGCAAAATTTAAAATACTAGATGCTGTTTCATGCCTGTATCCCATGGTATGCAGGAAAACAGTGTAAATGCATCTGTCTCTTACACTCATTACATGCCAACCTTGCATTTAATCCACATTTTGCAATTCTTCCCTGAGTAGTTCCCATTAGGTAATGACTATCAGTCTTTCACAATGTTACACATCTGTGAACTTTTGGTCCTAGTCGAATCCCATCTTTTTTTGGCTTAACTCATAATAGGGCTATTGTGACTTCTTAGTGAAACTCTAGAGAGTGAGTTGGCTACTCTGAAGACGAGATGCCTTGTGTAAAAGCTACTCACGAACAATAGTCATATTAAGAGCATTTGCAAATAAATTCCACCACCATTTTTTACTACAAAGTTGACATCTGTAACTCCTCAGCATTCTGTCTAAGAGGTCTATACCTCCCACTGCAAAATTGTACTGATTAATCAGATGGGGTTGTTGTACATCAACTTTTTTTATTTTTCCCTTCTTTTTTGGCCTGATATTTACCTTCATAAATATCCATTTTGTATGGATACCCATACCTTCCAAATTTCAACAAAATTTTGAACCCAAAGTGGATTTGGTTTCCCCACAAATGAACATTTTAGAAGAATGATTGCCTTAATATGGAACCATGGACTCGTCAATACTGAGTTTATTGTGAAATAATCCAAAATGAATGAATTTTTTATTCTTTTCACCATAAATTGGTTGAATCTTACCTAGTTTATCATCAGGTTACAATAAAGAATTATCTATCAAATGGATGTTTTTTTAAAGTCTCTAAATTGTTTCCTTGACATGACGGTATCATCTATATGCATAGCTGTGTCTTCAAAAGTATTCCAATAATCATTTTCTGATGGTACATGATGTCAGCCACTCAATAAAAGAAACCCAAGAAATTAAACAATATCCATCCAATCAGTTTGTAACTTGATACCATGTTGAGGAGCATAGTTTGTTATCCTCTCTGCTAAATATCCTAAGTACTTCTGGGACTTACATTTTACTAAATAAAACAGAGTAAATGATTATAATAAAGTACTGATTAAATACTTATGACATAAGACAGATTGATGAGAAAAAAGCTACATACGCTATATCACACAGATTCACACAGAAGTAACAGAATAAGTTGTGGTTGCCAAAAGGATAAAACATAAAAGCTGTAATACGATTATGATTACATTTGATTTATACAAGCATACTTTGATATTTTTTAAAATTTATTCACACTTGGAAATAAATTTTTAAAAATATCAAAGTATGTTGCTTCAATTATTCTAGGGTAATTTTCATTGATTTTCCCCAATAGGTTCCCTTTGAATGACTTTATCAAATGCGGAGCGTAACTTCCATTTAGGTGGTGCTGGATTTTTCCTTTTTTGCTTTCTCTTTTCTTTCATTCTTCTTCTTTAATTAGTTATTTCTGGAGATCTGTGATCACAAGACACTATGTAAGATGAAGTTAGCTTCAATAATAGGTTCTTCACTGATTTCAGTGAGGGATGAACTTTTTGAAAAAAGGCACACAATTCCACAAACATCAGCCGGCATAACTTCACACAAAATATTGCCCTCGATATCCATTTCTTCAGAGATGCATCCATTTTTATCTAGAAGAAGTTGACAAATTTCAAGTTTCTCATCAGAAATAACCAATACATCAGAATCCCTCAAAGACATAAGATAGTCAACAGCTTCTATGTTTTGAAATTACTTTTTCCATCTTTGAAAAAATAAATCATATTTCCGTATTGACAGAACACTAAAATCAAAGAAATTGACACTAATGACAGTCGTGGGTCAATGGATCGTCGTCTCTCTCACACTCAGTGATCAAGCAATTTCTCCGGAATTTCCATCTATGCTACACGCTGTGTTGCCCTGCAGTCTCTTTGCCAAGGACACTTCCTCCCCTTATCAAGAAACACAGATGCCCCATTGATAGCTATTTCTCCCTTTTGTCTTCCATGGCCTCTATTGTTCACAAACTCTCTACACCTTAGTATCAGACACAGCCTCCAGGTAAAGGTGTGTCTGATACTATACTGTCAAATAAAAAATATATAAAAAAACTGACAGCACTGAACATTCAAATCCAACTGCTCAGAAAACCTCTTAGACAAAACCATGAAAGGAAGTCCTCTTCACTACCCATGAATTTCCATTTTCCCAGAAGCCAACTGAGCATGGGGATCCCCCTCTTGTAGCATATAGCAGAAACAGGCCAATGTTCCCATTTGGGAACATTTTATAATTTTTCATCCTGTGCAAATGTGACAAATAATTTTTTGTTAAATAGAACTGTTGATAGTTCCAGACTAATTTCTCTAATTGTAAAAAAATTCAGGTGAGCAAATGTCAAATGTAAGTAATATAAAAATAAGAAAAAATGAGATTTTTTGGAGGGAGATTGGCAATATTTAACATTTTTTATTTCTTAGATATATGCTTAAATGTAAGAGTCTTCTGTTAAAAATTCAAACCAAACTTTAATTTTATAGGAAAAATGAGAATACTGGTATTACTTGAAAAAATATATTTAATGCTGAATATAAAATCATGTTTCCAATTGGGAACATTGTCTATTAAAAGGTTAATACACCATACACAGTATTCTGAATATTTTTCCATAAAATATAGCAAGTAAATCCCAAAATATGCATCTCCTGGGTATTTAGAAGACTAGGACTTTAATTTTATTTTCATTAGAGGCTCCTCATCATGACATAGTCATCAAATCACTAAAGAAAACAGAATTCCATTTAGGCAGAATTACTCTATTCATTTATTTATATAGAAATAAATAAATGAATAAAGTAATAACTTAATATATTCCAGTTCTCGGCCTAGATCATAACAAATTTTCCATCTACCAAGAGCCAACCATTCCTTCTAAGCTTCCTATGAACTCTAAAATAGTACTCAATCTACTGGAGCCATACAATAAAAAGGCGTTGACTGACATTATTAAAGCAAAAGGGATCAGGACCGTTGAACAGTATCCAAAAGAGGACTTTGTAAATGCTTATACAGATTGTTCATCGGATGAGACAATCACTAATGGAAGTTCTTGAGTATTTCTGACTACCCCAGGTGATATCAACACAAAATCAGCGCTAGAGACATAGCCTCTAACTTCACTTGCGAGCTTCTGGCAATAGTGGAGGCACTTGACAAATATAAATCTCTTCCCATTTCTGAGCAAACAAAGGGACTTGTTGCTTTCTGTGACTCAAGGGCAGCCCTACAGGCAATCCTGGATGGAAGCTTTTATATCACCAACGAGATCCACTTTTGCCTAAATGAGGTTCATAAGCAGGATAAAATCTGCATTCTTCAATGGTTGCCAGCACATGTCAAAATTACAGGCAACGAGAATACAGATAATCTAGCAAAAGAGGCTCAAAATCTCAATAATAATAATGTCAACCATGCCATGTCACCCTCTCGCACACAAATGCTGTGGCCAAATACAAATTGAAGGAACACTTGATTCCAATAAAGCACCAGCTCCACAACATCAATGAAGATCGACTTATAACTAAAACTGCAGTCAGGCTTAGAAATAGCTACCATCACAGAGAATTGAAAATTGACAGAGGGCAGGAAAACCTACAGAAACTGTGATAACTGCCTGGGCACAGAACTGATGACGGCACACATTTTTGATTGTCCAGCCATCCTTGTTGAACTGTTAAAAATTGGAGTCTTGTTTACGAAACTGAACCTCTACGATGACAATATAGCACAGATTGCCAGGGCCATCATCTCCACTAATGGCACTAATTGAATAGACTTCATCATAGACACAACATCATCATCATCAATATATTCCAGTCAATTCAAGCAATAATAGAAAAATAGAATCTTTCATAATTTTGTGGAGAAAATTTAGAAGGTGGAAAAAAGAGCAATTACTACACACTGAACAGATTGGGTTCATAAAAATAAACATTTAAAGCAGCTACAGAAGATGTCTAATGCTCATATAAAATGCAAAATTATACCTCACAATGTTTATACTCAGTGCACATTATAGTATACACCCATTGATTCAAAACTTATTAAACATTATGAAAAATTTTAACAAGGAGAATTATTTTGAGATTGTTTGGAGGATTCATTCTTTTTTTAAGTACAAACAAAAAACAGTATTATAAAAATTTTGAACTAGAAATCTGGATATCTTATTAAAAGAACAGTAAAAGTTAAGTGCTTGAAATTCAGCAAAGTGATAAAGAATTGTCAAATAAGAATTAGAGTAAATTCTAAAATTTACTCAAATAAGATTATTAGATTTGGCACTGTTTGAGAGCTTCTTAGAGTAAAAAAAAAAATAATGTAAGAAACAATACAAAGTACTCATTTTAAAGCAATTTAGCTAACACTGCCAACAACATTGGCAAAGAACTTAAAAATAAATAAATAAATAAAAATGAATATCTATTCAAAATGTAAAGCAGCTTCTAAAAGGATCTTATGATAAAAGATGAATGCTAAAAAAGATTAAAAAATAAATAAATTTGTTAAAAAATCACTACCTCAAAAAGGTTCTAGAACACATGATTCTTATTTCAAATTTTAAGAATAAATTTAAAAAAACCTTTCAAATCTTGATGATTATTCATCCTGGAGTGCTTTGAATGGAAAAAAATCAAGGCATTTATAACAGCAAAATACTTCAAAACATCACACATAGTAAAAATTCTCAAAAAAAAAAAAAGTTTCTTAATGCATGTACTAGATGCAAAAACTTAAAAACTATTTTATTAGTATTTTTTAAACAATCTTCATAGTTCCCATTACCAAAGCAAGATTCAATTCTTATGTTCTAAATAAAGAAGTTTATCTTCTTGGAATGTTCTCTTTCACTTATTCCTGTAATTAGTTTTATAAAATATACCAGCTAATTTTTAAAAACTAATGAACATTTTCAAGGAAAACTATCAATAACTGAGATATTTAGACTAAATCTTTGTCTCCTATAATTAAACAATTTCCTTCCACATATTATCTTGAAACTTTGAACAATTTAACCTTATTACTACTACTTACAAGTAATAATTTTGATTCACAAGGATGCAACAAGTGTATCATACCTCTCTCTGTCTCTTGAGTCTGAACAAAATTGCCCCTTCACCTCCAAATTAACTTTTGTAAAATTGACTAAACATAAATCTTAATTTCTCCATGGAATATGAGGCATTTTAACAACAGAGGTAACATATAACACAAATTCCAAAGAATACTTTGAGCTTGTATGATACACTTGTATGATTTGGTTTCCGAATGGCTACAAATGTCCATGCCAAGAGTGGGATTCGAACCCTCTTGGCATGGATATTTGAAGCCGTTCAGAAAACCAAACCATACAAGTGTACTATACATCCAGTCCTAGAAAGAAGTTATTGGTGCTATGCATGAAATTGCCATGTGTATGGAAGATTTACTTAAATTCTAGTAATGTTTTAAGTATAACTGTGTAAATATTTTATTTCTCTATAATAAGCTAAAATACATTTTACTATATAAAATGTACTTTCAACAGGTATTGTTATATATTATAAATAAAAATGTGCATGAAATATAAAATATAATGATAACTAGGACATCTGAAATTTCCATTAGAAAATCTGAGATTGGATGACTGTTTGAATTCTTTTTGTCCCTTTAATCATCAAACTTTAATTTCATGTAATAATTGACAGCAAAAAAGTTGGGATATACTTTTATATCAATCCAAAAATTAAAAAAAAAATGTTTCAAACAAATTTGAAAACTAAAATATCTTTAGCTCTTCCAAAATAACTGTTTGACAAATAAAGGAAAGAAAATTATAAGCTTACCACTTAACTGCATTCTATTTTTGATAAGATCAAGAGGCTGTACAAAGAGAGTAGCACCCATTCTGAAACAAACAAGAAAAAAAAATCTTTATGAATAAAATAATGAAGTTTTCCTCATTGCACTAAAAATTTTAAGGAATTTCATTTACAAACAGTTAGAATAAATTAAAGTTTAAAAAATGCTAGTTAAATAAAATGTTAGAAAATAAAATAATTAATAAAGTAAATAAAAATAAAAAGAAACATTATTTAAAACATTCATTCATAACACAAAATTGTCAAAATCTGTGCAAAATAATTAGTCAAAATTACTATAGTAAAATTTAATCAAACAAAGAAAAATCCGAGATTGGTTAATAATGATTGATTTCGAGTACTACGGTCATTTTTTACTCCACAAGCACTACTTAGACCGGGACCTATAGCTTAAAGCTGATTCCGAATGGCTACAAACATCCATGCCAAGAGTGGGACTTGAACCCACAGACTCTGGTACCGAACGCCAGGTCCCTAGTCATTCAGCTTAATCAATAATGAAAAATTTGAAGTGTTGTTATTTTTATAATTTCAAGTAGCACTGCAAAAAATAATAAAAGACATATTTTTTTTTAAAAATGGTTTATCTCTTCCTAGAGCATGTTGCATGGAACATCCCCTTTAAGAGGGGTCTGTCATGAAAAGATAGTTCCATGCTGCTAGGTATGGAGATTTATAAGTTTCATTCTTGTAATGGGCTCTTTAGCAAGACAATTAGCCATACATACAGATAGATGTATACATTTACATAACAGGCCCCTCTGATTAGGGTGTGTTCCATGCATCTTTACATCACACAGATCATTTTATGAGCAAAGAAATTTATATCAGTAAACCCTGTTAAAAATCTTGAGTTTACTAAATATTATTTTGTGTGTTTGTGACTTAAATATGTAATTCAAAACAAAATGATGAAATGATGAATGTTCTTTAGTGGATATTTTTCTGGAAGTCAAAATCAAAATTTCTCATGAACTTGACTGGAGTTTTTAAGCATGCATTTAACAATATAAGGACAGTAAATGACATTTACCCAGCTAAACCGCCAAAAAGGAATCTGATATAATTTGGCATTGAAGCAGGTTTCTGTGTAGAAGCCATTTTGTTATTTCTAGAAAATAAAGTAAAAAGTATTAATCAACTATATTTGAGGGAGATAATATATTTTACAAACATAATTCAAACAACCAGTGGAAAAGATCTGTATTTTAATAAATTTTCTCAATGCATGAGCATGATTATTTTAAAATGAAAATGAATCAAAAATTAAAAATATATCAAAATTTAATCATCATGTAATTGATATGGTATACTTAAAAGTAGTCAAAACAATATGAAATTAAATTAAAATTTTGAGATTATTCATAAAAATTTACTGACAAAAATTATTTAAAATTTCCAAATTCTTTATATGTATCACTCGCTTCCATTTTAAACAAGCAAATTAAAGACTATAGATATAGTCTCTCTAAAATGCATTACATATACAGTGGAATCTCGATCGATTGTTTTCGGATCCATCGTTTTTCCGTATGTGTCGTTCATTTTATTCAGTCCCAATGATCATATTACTTTGTTATGTTTCCGCATCTATCGTTTTCACACATTTATCGTTCATTTCAATCGGTCCCTTGAAAAACGATAGATCGAGATTCCACTGTACACCATATCCTTTTGTAAGCCTGCCAGTCATCAATGAGAAAGACATTTTGAAATCTTTTTATATACTGATACAAATGAATACATCAGCATAATCCTGCCTACAAGAAAACAAATTACTAGAAATATACAAATTTAAAAATCTTTTAAAACTGAATAAAGCAATGTTTATTTATTTAAACAAATGTCAAGTCT
This sequence comes from Dolomedes plantarius, assembly GCA_907164885.2. Taxonomy (NCBI): domain Eukaryota; kingdom Metazoa; phylum Arthropoda; class Arachnida; order Araneae; family Dolomedidae; genus Dolomedes; species Dolomedes plantarius. The sequence continues at coordinate 73,821,602 of OU015491.1, read as the reverse complement.
TTAACAACTACTCCATGTCCAATATTGGCAATGTGCTTATCATTATCTTTTTGCTCTGCTCTTTTAAGTCATCACTGCACAGCACATATCCAAATGCTCTGTCATCATAGGTTGACAGATGTTGAACAAAATACATAAATTAAAGTCATCAATTTTAAAATGAAATAAGTAGTCACAGAAACAATAATGCCATGTTTGCAGGCTTAATTCTATAACTGTCACATATTATGAAAAATATGGAATGGAAAAGTTTAGAAAATGCATTACCAGCTATTATCCTAAGCAGCACTGGTCAAGTCCAACTTTCTGTAAATTCTAAAGAAATGTTCAATCAATAAACTTCACGAGAGCAGACATAGGTCTGTAGGGTTTGTAAACAATACTTGTACCTTTCTATGCAAGAAAATCAGCTCTGTCATTTCCATATATGGCACAGTAGGTAAATATTCACTATAATGCTAAAGAGGTACCAAGTTCTCTACAATTTCTGCAGTCAATAACTTAGCAGCACCTAATTCAGCTATGAGCAGAAGTGGCATAAAATATGGATTTGGAATGAGACAAAATGATCTGCCTTAACAGAGGAAATCCTTCTCAGAATGAGTTATTTTAGGACAACATAAGATTGTTTCAACCTCACTATCAAAACAGGAATAAACCAACATTAGTCATATGTTTATGATCAAAATATTAACTGAATCCAAATACTGACATTTTCAAGACCTATTTTAAGATATTAAGATACTTTATAATTTGCAATTTTACTTGATGCACATTTGCTTACGGCTATAAACTTTAATATGATTAAATCGGCTAATTTTTTCTAGTGTTATGGTTTCAGCTTCAGCTCACAAAAGCTGAATAGACCAAGATCTTCAACTTAAAGCTAATTCTGAGTGGCTTTAAACTCTCATGCCTATCATAGTACTTGGGTAACAACCAGTACTGTAGTCATTTGGATATCATCTTTTATCATAAGGAATTAAAGACAAATATAACTATGCAAAACAGAAATAAGAAAACTGCTTAAGTTGGCAAAAAGAACTTTTTATTACAGTTGGTTACAATCTATCTTATAGTATCAGGTTTGAAGATGCATAATATGCTGCTCTCTAATACAATAAGAAATTTGTATAGAAACCATTAAATATAAAGGTTACTTAACTATTATCACAACAAAATTAAGCTGAAGTACATCCCTCCTTCTAAAGAACATCAAAACACTTTTCTGGTGAAAATATCTCACTCAGTGAACATGAGTACCCCTACAAAATATACTTAGAGAGAGTAATTTACTATTCCAATACACTGACATTCACCACTTAAAAATGTCAGTCTAAATTTTATACTCTGTATTATTTTTTTTTCTAATTATAACATAAGTTGAACATATTTTACAATTTGGTTTGTACTTTTAATGATTAATTCACTATGTGACTGCAATTTTTTTCTAATATTGACATATGGACATTTTTTTCAGATTCTAATATCAATTTTTCTGTTTGAAATTATGACAGGTATTAAGTTAAAATTAACAAAACATGAAAGCATTACTTTCCAAAAATAATTAAAAACATATACTCCTTTTGTTATGTCAGATAGCTGCCATTGATTTAAACCTCATGCTACTTTATTATTTTTGAGCAGTATAATTATTCATATGATCTGTTATGACCAAATTTTATTTGTTGCAAGTATAAAAAACATGAAAGTTCAAAGTAATTGAACCTTTTATGACTGTTTTATGTACAATAAAATGGAGCTCAATACAAGTTCAAAAAATATTATTTATATTTATTTGCCAGTTGGTATATATTTTTTTTCTAAAAGGTTTTTGATTTTTATTTGAGTTCAATAAAAATCAAAAACCTGATTTTTATTTGAGTTCAATAAAAATCAACAAATTTACGGGAAAGATATTTCTTGGATTTATAGAATATTTTCTTAATAAAATATGCATGTTTACAGTATTTCTTTATGACACTAATTTTGATGCCTACTAATATTAATAAGCAGGTAATACTTAATTTAGCCCTTGTGTTTACATGAATTTTGAAAAATACATTTTGTAATTTAAATCAGATAGTACTGCAGACCAGAAACTGATATAAACTTTCTGTTATTCATAACAGTTATAACCATGCATTCATAAGAAAAAATAGACAGTCTATTATACCTAGCTAGGTGTTGGACTCAATGCAAAATGGATACTGTACCAGTCACACACAAAATATTACTTGATGATTACATATGTTTAACCCAGTTCATTTTAATCTCAAAGAAAAACAGAATATATTATTCATAGCTTAAGCTTCTCTCCCTCCAAACTCACACATTCACATACATTATAATTTTGATACACATTTTATTAAAGCGAATTCTTGAATTGGCTGATGTTCTTCTGTTGATTTCTACTAAAATGAGAATCTTAAGCCAAACTGAATTTTAGAATATTTTTCTTACTCCATAACTGACTAAAATAAAAATAGATTTAGTAATTAAATTTTTTTTAACTTTAAATGGCCAAGAATTTATGCTTGGGTTATGTCCCATACCGTATCCAGATCATCACCACAGTAAAAACTATTTGAAAAAAATAATGCATGGAATATATTCTACAGCATTTCCACTTTTAGACAGAAATAAATACTTTAAAAAGTAGAAACTGTTACAGACTACCTTAAAAGTCATATTTCCTGACTGAAGCTGATATTCTAATAAAAAAGTTAATAAGGGGTAAGATTTCAGTCACAATTTATATCTAGTGGATAATACAAAATTTGAAAACTATTTGTAGATACCTAATCATACAAAAAAAATCGTAATTGAACATGCTATGATTTTTTCCCTCGATATACAGTCAATTTATATGACTTTATATAACTGTAACTTGCACAATTCTCTCTCCCCCTAAAAACTATAAATCAAGAATGAAAATTTTCTAACTCACAAATAGAGTAAAGGAAATGCTTAATTTATCTAATATACGATCGTTTTTAAAACATTTATCCTCATTATTTACTCCTAAACATTACTCCTCATTACTGTTTATAATAGTAAAATCAGTGATATATTCCACATGATTACTGATCATAAAAAAAATTATATTCAAGTTTAAGGTATATACTGATCAAACGCAATTTCTTTTATATATCAAAATTCTGAAAAATAATGTCAAGCTTTAATAACCACTTTATGGGATTTAGGAAGAGATAGACTAAATGAACTATAAAACAGTCGATACAATAAAATACGCATAAGGATAATCATTCTAATACCATTATTTCAAAGGAGAAAAAAAATGTATTTAATACAATCGTAAACAATTTTCATTTAATTCGAAAATTTATTTACCTTTAAATTAAATATAAAACTTATGACTGTTTTCACCCAACTCACTTTCAAAAGTCCTTATAAACCAAGAAATGCAAGCTACCTACAAATGGAATTAAACTTTGGAAAGCCAATCTGAACATTAATTTTGTGTCTTCAACAAATCGGCTTAAAAGTGATAGAAGACGAGGAACTGGAATGACTACAGATTAAAAATCTGTTTACAACTGGAAAGATTATTCTTTATTATAAGTTTACGTGGTTAACAGTGATTACGATATAAAATCTACTCATTTATTAAAGGGCACTATCAAAAGTTTTAACAAAACACGTGCATGATAACAAATATTCAAATTTATTTTTTAAAACTTTGACCTTAAGCGCCCCTCAAGGTGCCATTGTGGGTTACCGAAGAGGTTTTCACGGAACTTTAAAAAAAAGTTCGCCAAGTTATATCATAACAAATCTAATGGACTGAGTCACATTTCGTGTTTTTTTTTTTTTTTTTTTTTTTCCAAAAATTGAGTTATCTTGATCTTAATAAAAAGGAAGAATAGGAACGGAACGAGGTAAAGGGGAGAAAACAAACCGAAACTATGAATTTATGTCTAAAATATTTGAGCATGTAGATTTTCTTGGACTTTTGACATTTTTTTCCCTGTGACTGAATTCAAATAACTGAAATATGATAAAAATCTTAAGAGAAATCCCCAGAAAATGCTGGAAAATTTGAAATTATAAGATATCAAATTTTATCAGCAAAATTACTTAAATTACTAATAAAGCGGTGCGGTTGTCAACAGGTTACACGAAAGCGTTGCGTATTTCTCATAAAGTTTCAGTTTCCTTGTTGATGTTTTTTAATAGCGATTTTAAAAGTTAGAAACATGGAATAAGTAATTTGAAATTTTTCAAGTATGTTAATATTTAAATCATCGTGACTTAGTAAAATAAGACAAGAGTTTAACACTGGGAAGATCATTTTTGAATACTGCAGAATCATCTTAGCGCCAAAGATGTGATTTTCACCCGTTTATTTCATGCTAAACTGTCGCCAACAAACCACGCCCGTCTAAGTTTTGGGTTCGAGAGTAACTTCAGTATAAATACTCGTGCGTTTCGATATTATGACCTTCACAAGGTTATATCGGTGGAACCACATATCGTGACTTTCTGCATCCTTCAGTTGTAAGTTAAAATCATTTGGAAGTTATCAAAATTATTCGTTTTAACTAAGACACATTAATATAATCTGCAGTGAGTTTTATTTTACCGTTTTTCTATGAAGAGAACTTCAGTTTAGCTCTATTATATTCATTTTTCATCTGTCTAGAAACTGTCAAAATTTAACCGGTGTGTCGTGGCAAATATGACCCCTGTAAATTAAAAAGTCCTTTATTCAGGTGTTATACTGAAGGAAATATTTCTTGAATCATCTTAATCGAGTGAATATAGCAAATATATAAAAGAAAGGAAGGATTTTGATATCGAAACTGCTAGTTTCGTTTCTTATTAAATACCTACTTAACTTAAAAAACCGGTGTATTAACTTTTCTTCAGTGTTCAATTTGCTGTTCTATTTCATGACAGTAATATATTAGATGAGCAAAGAAAGTTTTAAAGGAAGCAAATGTAAGAGTTTCAGTAGGTTCGCAAAAGATAAGAGTAAATATTCCAGTAAGTTAAATTTTAGTTTTACTTTTTAGTAATGGTGCGGAAGAATTAATTTCACAGAATGCATCGTTTGGGCAGCATTTCATTTTCAAATTAACAAACATTATGAATTAGTAGTAATAGTGTAAACTATTTTGCAGTTCGTGTTTTACTGAGGATTCGGTTGTTTCCTTAGATATCCTAATTCCGTTTTAAGTCACATGAGATTCACATTATCCTGTTTGCTTTTAATTTTCAATAAATTATTATTAGGATTTTAGTGCTCACTTAACGCTCTTGTGTAATTACCCCTTCTTTTTCTGACAGTATCTCATTTGTCCTTTCAAGGTGATGTAGTTGTAAAAGATTCCAATGTTGGATTGTTCTAGAATGTATTATGATAGATCTTTCCCGTTTTTCTTTTTTTTAGATAATGGGTATGAAAACTTAATTAATTTTTAATTTTCCATGTCTTGTGTATTTGTAGGACGAAACATTCAGTATGGCCAAAGTTGGTATCAATGGGTAAGTGCCTTATGTTGATCTCACAAGAATTTAAAAAAAAAAAAGAATAAGACCATTTTGTAACTATAATTTAATATGCAGATTTGGACGTATTGGACGACTGGTTCTGCGAGCTGCCCTTGCGAAGGGGATCAATGTTGTAGCTGTCAATGATCCTTTCATTGATGTGAAATACATGGTAAGGAAATAGGGTGCATAAGTTATGCATGCCAGTTTTAAGCTTTGTACCTCTGTTGCTTAAATGTTCAATGTGTACACAAGTATTGAGTTATCTTATTAGTATAAGGACTCTCGTATTGTTTCAATAAATCTGTAGACTTAAATCAATTAAGTATTGAAATTGAGGGATGGGATATTTCTAAATAAAACTAGCTTAGTTTATTTTGAAGAGAGATTGACTTGCAATGGTATTTAATTTTGACTTAATGCTGTCAACAGGTTATGTCTGATCGTTTTTGTGATCCTATCTTCAAACTTTGTTATCTTCACTATCATATAGTGAAATCGGGTTAAGTTTTGAGTTTGTGAATTAGTTTAAATCAATACCCAAGTTAAGAATCAAACTACACATTTACCATAGCAGAATAGATAATTAAAGCAATCCTGTGTAACAGTTCTGTTTTCATTTAGAAGTGTATCTGTTATTAAAATTTTCAAAATGATTATTTCCCCAGTGAGTTTATAAGGTCTAATTTTGTCAAACCGATTATCAACAGGTTACACTATTGGAAGCATTACATATTTTACATAAACATTTCAAATAGTAATTTTAAAAGTTAGTTTACAGAAAGTTTTGAAGATATATCAGATTATTTGAATGACTATTATATGGAGTTAAATTGTTTTAGAATACCATATTTTAAATTTACTCTTTTTTGTTGTAAGCAAAATAAGATTTATTCAGTTAATGTTTTTTATCGTATTTTCTTAGAATTTTTTTTTCTACTGGATATAGTATAATGCATATTAACTAGTAACTACATGGTTTCTATAATAGATGTTTGACATGTTTACTTTAATATTAATGCCAAAACTGTTTTTTATGCCACACCGAAAATGAATTTTAAATCTATTAATTTTATTTTAATATTTTCTAGTATCTGATCAAATCAAAATTAAATCTTATGCCTCAGGTTTATCATAACTTTTGTAGGTTTATATGTTCAAATATGATTCTACTCATGGCCGATACAAAGGAGATGTTCATGAAGAGGGTGGTATGTTGGTTGTTGACGGTCAAAAAATTCATGTCTTCCAAGAGTAAGTTATGTTTTATTCAAAGCATTTTGTTAGTATGATCATATACAAAATGTAGGTGTAATTGAAATATTTTATACTAGCTGAATACCTGTGCTCATGACAGAATACATGACCAGGGCTGCCCAGAGACTTTACGGGGCCTGGGGTAAACTTCTGTTGGGGGCCCCAAGGCTATTTTTCAGAAGACTATTATGTAGTAAGAGAAATCTGATTAATCGAATTTTTTTTTTTGGGGGGGGGGGCCTTTTTTCTGGAGATTATTTTGAAGTACGGTACAAGTTTCAGAATTTTCTTTCGGAGGAAATCTAATCGATTTTTTAAAAAATTTTAGGGGCCTGGGGCAAAGTGCCCCAGTTGCCCCCTCCCCCCCCTCTGGGTGGCCCTGTACAGGACTACCATCAATTATGTTATTTGGTTAATTTAAATCAACTTTAGCTGTAAAGACCCTCTTAAAATTTGAATTTTTTAAAGATTTCATTGTGTGCACCTAGAGCTTAAGAGGAACCCCCAATTGAAAATTTCAGCTACCTGGGCCTTATATGGTTAAATAGATAGCATTTTTTTTGGGGGGGGGGGGCAAACCCCCTTAAAATTTTTCAGAAAGATTTCTTAGCACACCTTGGGCATTGGAGGAGCCACTCTACAAAATATATATAAAATTGTTTTGAATATCATAGTGATAATGGTTAAAAATCTGGGGGGCTCCGGACAATATTTTTAATTTGCCGTTCGACTTGAGACCTTTTTTCAAAACACAGATTTGCATATTTATATTTTTGTTTTCTGAACTTGTACTCATCAATTTCTACAAATTTATCCATGCCATCAATTTTCTATTAAAATCCAAACAGCTTCTACAGAAATTCTTCCAGTCAGTTGCTTTAGAAGTCCACCATAAGGAAAAATGATCAGGTCATTTTATTAGGGTTTTAAGAAAACAGCAATCGTTAAATGTATCTTTGAGAAAGTATTTTATTTGAAGTTCAGTTGCTTTAAGTATTTAGAAATTAATATTTTGATATTGCTAGGAGTTTACTAAAGATGGGTTTGCCATGCCCCTTTTTAATTTCATTCTTTTATGAAATATTAAGCATAAATTTGAAGAATATGAAAACAGCATCATACCTGTGTTGTCATGGTTAAAAGGATTTTGATCATTTGAGTGTTGTTTGTGGAGACTTAATATCTTCGACACTATTTCCAGCCATGAATCATGTTTTTGTATATCTGAAGCAAGCATGGAAAGTTTCCATTGTATAGGATATATATAGTACAGTACAGGAGTAATTGTATATAACTTTCAAGTTTAGCTCTTGAATTTTCAGACTACTCGGATGTCAGTTTTCTGATACTCTTCTAAATGTCAGAATTATTGCTTTTCACTTCGAAATTTATTCCTTTATTGCTTTGTTATGTATATTCTTATCCAAAATTTTATAATTGTGTAATAAATTTGTTATTTAAATTTTACAACCATTATAACAAATGTGTCTATGTCATACATTGAATCCTTTCATTTGTAACTCATAATTTTACTTTTCAGGATGAAGCCCAGCAGCATTCCATGGGGAAAAGTTGGAGCTGAGTATGTGGTTGAATCAACTGGTGTCTTCACAACCTTAGAAAAAGCTAATGTAAGTATCTGTATACCTGATAGCAAATCCTGATTCTTGTGAACTAAGCTTTATTTGCCAATATATTTTATTCAGAAGAATTGTAACTTAGTTTGGTGATAATGCATGTTACTGACTTTAAATGTATGACTCCATTGTTCAAGAGAAAATAAAGTATATGTAATGATTTTCATAATCCTTAATTCTTCAGAAAGTTCACATATAAGTGTTAAATACAGCAATTAAAATATTAAGTTGTAAAAGAGGGCTACTATCTGTTAATTTAAAATTATTTTAATGTAATCAACCCTCACTAAAACTTGTATGATCTATAAACTAAGTGCATATTGGTTAATGGTTAAAAAAAAAAAAAAAATACCCATCACCAAAAAGCCGTGAGGATAATCATAGCTTTGTTTGTATAATCTGTATATTGTATCTGAGAACTTAAAAAGCATTCTAGATGAAACTTGACAGGTCAAAAATGGAAAAAAAAATTAAAAGGGACCATAAAGAATGAGAAATCGAAATAGCCTTATAAGTTTGAAGATTTACGATTTATACATTATAAAATTGTTTAGAAGTTTTGACTAGTATAGAAGTTATAATTTCAAGAAACTTGGATAAGCTTCTCTCTTTTTAAAATGTAGTTTCCTTTTCTTTATATTGAATTCTGGGTTGAGATTTTCTTTGACTTGTAATTTAGATTCTTTAAAAAGTTAGTCCGCGGGATTGCTTTCATTGTTGTGATGTATAAAGTATTAACTTTTTTATAAAAGAATTCCTTAAATTATCTCAAGATTTATTACTAGCCAAATTAATCTATCCAAAGAATTATGAAAAGTGATTTACAGTTATACCTTTGTTTATTCTTTAATTGCATAGAAAAGCCGTATTCAAGTACTAATTACATTAAATAAACTAGGGTCTGATACAATTTGTAAAAATCTTGTATAAAGTGTTAAATGATTATTAATGTTGATAAAATTTCTCTCTTAGACCCATATAGAAGGAGGTGCAAAGAAAGTTGTCATTTCAGCTCCATCTGCTGATGCACCAATGTTTGTAATGGGTGTCAATCATGAATCATATGATCCTTCCATGTCCATTGTTAGTAATGCTTCATGCACAACAAATTGCCTTGCTCCACTGGCTAAAGTCATCAATGACAACTTTGGTATTGTAGAAGGCTTAATGGTAAGCTGATATAAATTTGTAAAACATTTTTAATATAAACTTTATTTTGTAATGGTATAGCTGTCAAACCTAAAGGAAGGCATTTTGGCACCTTGGGAACAGACTGCATGCACTGATAGGAGTGGAAGGAAAAGGGTTAACTTTTATGAATTATTTGATTATGCTATAAATAAATTTTATGCATAACATAATTCTCTCCCATATTTCTAATATTTGTATTATTGATATACTCAATTAATAGTTGATTACAGGACTGATTCTTTAATTTTTCTAAATGCTCCTAAATTGCTATCTTATTTCCTTTTAGACTACTGTTCATGCCATCACTGCTACCCAAAAAACTGTAGATGGACCAAGTGCAAAGGTATACAATTACTTTAATAACTGTTCTGTGATGGATTATGCTTTTCTAGTTTCTTGAAGTATCAACTTATTTTTGTAGTTGTGGCGAGATGGCAGAGGAGCTGCTCAAAACATTATTCCTGCTTCTACTGGTGCTGCCAAAGCTGTAGGAAAGGTTATTCCTGCATTGAATGGGTAAGAATTTTTAGAAATACATAGGTGCGATATTAAATTATATACAACAAAATTAAAAGTTAATCTTGTGAACTTCGAACACCCCTTCCACACCTTAAAGAAAATGTAAATAAAAAAATCTGGGTGTGGAGTTTATATTTTTTAGATCAATAGTGTATGATAGATTCACTCAATGTGTGCTGTTCAGCTATTAAACCCTTTAACCCCAAACAATTCTATTAACGAAAGTGCACATGTACACAATTTTGTGCAAAATTTTATTTTTATTTCATGGGAAATGAACTAAGAATGTTTTCTCCTTCAATATTTTATTTACGAAAAAAAAATCTCAAAACTATCGCAGTACTTTTTTAAAATTGATTATAACATAATCCAGGGATCTATACATCCTGAACACATCAGGCAGGTATATTTTTCTCTTACCTTCTGTCAAGAAGACACTACATCTCTTCTGTGATGGCTTCCTTTTTGGAGAGAACTGCCAGAATTTCAAAATAAATTTGAATTTATTATTCATTAATCTTAGAGTTAAAAACTTTCAGGTCACTGCAAAATATATTAGTTGACCAATAGTGTGGAAGCTTTGAGAGTCCCATCCAAAAATAGATGGGACCTTTCCAGTTGACAGATTTAACATGTCCATATCCAGCCTAGGTAGAGATATTTTAGTAGTGTGTGCTGGGATTCTATCAAATTATCCTCAGTACCAAAAACCAGCATGCTTTACCACAAGGCCACCTTGACCTGGGTGTCAGCTTGAAACACCTCAGTATCGGTGAAATATAGTGATGAGCAGCACCATATTGCTTATGTGTATTAAAAGTATCAAACAAGTGACATTTTGACTAAAATTAACTGTCATGTTTGATATGTATGAAAATATTTCAGTGTACTCAATTTAATTTTTATATTCAGAAAGGTGAGTTTATGGCTCACTACTGAGGCCTCATTAGAGGATAATGTTAGCATTTTCATCCATTGCTGCATTGGATAATAAATGCTATTGATTGCTGAAATCTTAAATTAAGATTCGATAATTAAACTTAAATTAATCTTGATTTAGTCAATTTAAAAAAAAGTTAATTGCAACAATATACCTTATACTATGTAGACAAAAGGATTAATTTAATAATGAAATGATGTAAATTTAATAAAGTTGGTACTCTTGAATTAACATGAACTACTTGGAAAGCTTTAGTCACATTGGGGCTAGGTCATTCCATGTCAAATCAACACAATTTTTAGTTAAAATTGGAATTCCCCCTCCCCCCCAAATTTTGATTTTTGGCACACTTGCAGGTTTCATGGACATGAAAGATGTCAATTCTTAGTGGTCTTACTTCATCGGTTCAAAAATTATTAAATATTAAAATTTAAATTTTTTACAAAAACACCATATGTCAGTCTTAAAATGGCTGTAAAACAGTAACCAGTTGAGGTGAAGACTTGAACTTATACTCATTTTAAAGCCCGTTTCAAGAGCTTTCATATGATATGAAACATGATAGGGTTTTAAATATAAAAAATTTAAATATTTTAAAATTTGAATTTCTCAGACAATTTTAAAATTTTGAAAAATTCTCAATAAGTTCATATCATCTAACAGCACCCAAATTCTTATTTTGGGATCCTGAGATATGAGGTATAATATATGCATGGTTAGAAGAGTGCCAAATTTTTCATATATATATGTACAAATAAATATAATTAGAATGTATAATTATACAATCATATGTAATTTTAATTATATGTATATAATTATACATGTGTGTATATGTATTATATGTATGTGTGTGTATATATATATATATGTATATGTATGCACTTTTCTAGAAAATCCAGCCCATCTCAATTTTTTAACAGAATTATACATAGTTTACCAGTTTAGAAACATGGAAGTAGAACATGTACAGCTATCATATCTTCATTTCTGGGAGGCCATGAACTCTTACAATCTCCTCAACCTTTCTCACCTTGTTGCTTTGTAAACTATGTTCGACCAGTTGGTGTGATTGGGGTTTACCTTGTAGATCACATTTGAAGAGGGAATCCACAGTACATAAAGTCTTGCATATCATATGAAAGCCCTGGAAAAGAGCTTTAAAATGAGTATAAGTTCAGGTCTTCACCTCAACTGGTTACTGTTTGTCAGCCATTTTAAGACTGACATACGTGGTGTTTTTGTATTTAAAAAAAAATCTTAATCGGTTCAAAAGTTATTAAGTAAAACCACTAAGAATTGTCAATTATTTTTTTCATGTCTTTGAAACCTGCAAGTGTGCCAGAAATGATCAAAATCTGGGGGTGGGGGTTTAATAGTTTTCATTTAGAAAACTATTAAAAGCAGAATACCAATTAATTTCAGTTGTAAATTAAATGAGACCTAGAACTATCATGCTTGTAGCCATGTGTCAAATGTGTTTGTAGATTTAGTTTTAAGGGATCTTTTATAACATATCCAAGTAGATTAGAGTGGTATGTTAACATGCTGATATCTACTAAATCTAATATTGAGCTCTGATCTTATTTATATTCAACATCTGGCCATTTTGTTTGTTAGGCCAAAGGTTGAATTTTTCCGTTCTCTCTGAAGCTCAACAATATAGGTAATCTAAAATGTGTTTTATTTTAGCAAACTTACTGGTATGGCTTTCCGTGTTCCTACTCCTGATGTTTCAGTTGTGGACTTAACTTGCCGACTTAACAAAGAAGCTACCTATGATCAAATTAAGGCTGCTATCAAAGCTGCTTCTGAAAGTGACAACTGGAAAGGAATTCTGGGATACACAGAGGATGAGGTATTGTATATTTTATAGCTAATAGTATTGCTCCTGAGCTGCAAATATGAAATTTAATCCTTATTCCAAGCTAGACTTAATTCATATTTTTTTCATTTAAGGTTGTTTCAAGTGATTTTATTGGAGATTCTCATAGCAGTATTTTTGATGCCAAAGCTGGAATCTCTTTGAATAATAACTTTGTGAAGCTTGTGTCATGGTAAGTCATAGAGCTTTAAAGTTCTGTAGATTATTCTCCAAGCTCAAACTATTTCTGAAATTCTTTGTTAAAGATAAAACTTAACTTTTTGTATTATTTTCAGGTATGACAATGAATATGGATACAGCTGCAGAGTTGTTGACCTTATCAAGTACATGAAGTCCAGGGATGGTTAAACCAAGTTGTTTCTTACTTTAAATTCCAGTTCTGCTTATTTTCATAGGAAGCAAAATTTATTTGAACCAGTATTGGACTTTCATAATGTTTTAAGTTCGTTAAATTGGCTTATGTTATTAATGTTTTAGCACTGGATGTTAAATTATGTATGGTCAAAGTAAACTAATACAGAAACCAAAATATTTGTTGCCTCTGTCTCATGAATATCCAAACAGGCATTCTCAACTAGTTAAGTGTCAATTAGTGATAGAATTCATTCAAAAATCATGAGCCACAAATTTAAATGTCAAATTTCACAACTAGGGGACAGATTTTCAATCACCTACTCTACATACAATTCATAATATTTCTCTGCTTTAAAGAATTGCAAAATCCTGCAGATGAACTAATCTGTTATTTTAACCTCGGTGTTTCCCTGTTTACACACTGAAAACCAGACTACCTTTACAACTCGCCTCAAAAAATATTTTGAAAAAAAAAATAAACACTGTTTTAGGTGACTAGTTTTCATTTAAAATCATTGATTTGATTTTATATATATATATATCAAAATTTAATGAGTTTTTTTAGTTAAATAAGGAAACGCTTTCAAAACGTAGAGTAGTTTTCTCATCTTCCATAGCCTCTAATCTCATTGAATACTTATGGAGCTCTTGAGAAGTGTTTACTACCTCTAAGGAACATAAGTAAATTGATAAAAGTTTGTGTGATGAATAGCATGAAATTTTTGCAGTTGAGTCTTGACAATTTCCCTTGAAGAATAAAACCTGTGTGCCTAATATACTATTGCCTTAAACGGTAATATTCATTCTATTTTACATTTGCCTACTTTTTCTCCAAAATTGGGTAAACAAAAGCTCCTATAAACAAGTTTGCCCTAGTGGAGAACAATTGTACTGCTCCAAACAAACCACCTTAAAGCATGTCCAAAAAAAATAAAGTACCTCAAACCAAAGATTTTTTTTAATGTAGCAAATTTTGGGACTTGATTTAGTAATTTTATTCTAGGGTTTCCTTTCTGGTCAGATGAAAGTGAGGAAAAATGGGGTGATTTCAAATTCTATGGAAAATTTGAAACTAATTTATAAATTTACGAAAGTTATTTAAGAAATTATATTCTTAAATGTTAGAATACAATTTACTCAACAGAATATTTATTCTTAAATTTATGTTCTGCAAATTAAGTCTCCAGAAATTTACAACCAGCATTTCCACTTGTCTGGGATTTTCAATTGTAGATGTTGGAGAGAATCAAATGGTTTGTCTTACTAAACATTTATCAACATTTGACACTTAAAAAAAAAAATCTATATTAACAAGATATTCCATCCTATAAAATTCTTACTTTTATCAAAATTGATCAGGGGATGATCAAATATTTTTTTTTAATTTGTGCTAGATTGTTGCATTAGAAACTCGTGGCAGTGAACTTTACTTCCTGCTATAAATATCTGTAAATTTCTAGAAATGAAGCTATATGAGGTGTTTGAAAACTCGTACTTTCACCTAAATGTTGTAAAAGTACACTACACAAGACTGTTTAAGTAATAAAAATGCTACCGAACAAGTGTTTCAGTGGTAAAGTTTGAATTAGAATCTGAAATATTCCTTAAACTATGCATATTAAAGCCATGATTTAGTTTTTTAATCAAAATTTTAATAAGTCTGAAAAAATGTGCTTTTGAGGGTATATTTGAAATTATTTATACAGCAGAAATTTTATAGAAAGAAATTAGTTCTATTTCAATGATATGTAACATATGGGTGTAAAAGTTTTTTTTGGGGGAAAAAAAGGCAGTCAGGAATTCAAACAAGAAATTCCTCTGGTTCAGTTCTCTGAAATAAAAGCTGTTTACAAACTAGATTATAAACATCAGTGTGTCTGTTGGTCATATGTATAAAAAGCTTCAAATTGCACTTTTTTTTTAGGGTATAAATTAAAATTTTTTTTAATCATAAGACATCCCATTTTTAGGCACTGGAAATAAAACTTGGGAAATTTCTAATTGTGATCAATACTTGACCAACAGAAACACCTGAACAGTTATATCAGCAGTTTTTCTCAAAATAGGTAGACCAGGTTTTTCTTGACCTTATAAATAATATCTTTGTTTCAGCCAACAAATAAACAAAATCTGCCAACTTGCTTAACTATAGCAACCTTTTGAACATCTAAAATTCTCACATTTTTGCTACTATGAAAAATTCCCTGTAAAAACAAAATTTCTGATCCATGAGGCGCTCTGCAATTTACATCAGCTTTCTTGAAGGAAGAAAAGATTCATATAAACCTAAGTAAAAACTTAATATTTAAAATATTTATCAAATCATCATTCTATACAGCACAAAGGTATAATGCTATTTAATTTGAGAAATGAATGCAAAATATAACAGCTGAACCCATAAAGTAACCAGACAATTTTATATAAATAAGAAAAATATTACTCACCTTTAAAATAAATTTATCTCCTTCAAAATAATCGCCAAAGTAGTCTATACAATTTTTCCAATGTTTCAAGGCGTTTGAACTAACCATTTGCAAAATATACGTAACATTTGATTTAATATCAAAGATGTTTTCAAATCTCTGTCCTTTCATGGCCATCTTAAGCTTCAGAAAAAGGAAAAAATTAGCTGGTGATAAGTCTGGAGAATATGGTGGGTGGTTTATCACTAATTGAAAAAGTACCTCCTCGTAAAAATACTGATTGATTTTCAGGAACAAATTTGTGGTGAATATATGTATTTGTTTGTAATAAAAATATGCAATCAGCATCACCTTAGTCTTTGATTTTGACATCCATGCTTTGCTTTTTTTTTGTATGGGAGAAGACTTCCCTTTCCACTGTGCACTTTGTCTTTTTGTTTCTTGGTCGTATTGTAGATGCCAGGTCTCTTCTCCTGCTATAATACACTTAAAGAAATTGTTGTCCTGTTGCGTAGTAGTCGGCAAATCTTCACAGCAAGTTTTTCTGTCTTTTTGCTGTTCTGTCAAAATCCAGCACAAACTTTTTTTTATTTTCAATTAAAATTAATCTACAGTTTTTTTTTTGCTTATCCCATGTCTGAAAGTTGCTGAGTTGTTACATGTCTATCAGCTTTTTCCAAAGAATGAATTTTCTCTGCATTTTCCTCATTCTTTGAAGTTGAAGGGCACCCTATCTTTGGTTCATCTTCAATGCTTTCTCGCCCACATTTAAAGTGGTTGTACCACTCATACACTTGTGTTCTTGATAGGGATGCATCACTATATACTGTTCGAATCATCTCTAAAGTTTCGGTAGTAGATTTACCTAATTTATAACAAAATTTAATGTTACAACGTTATTCCATTCCGAAGTACATTTTTTTGTACAATACCTTCTCAGTAAATGAAAATTACAACAGCGTTTTTATATGCAAACAACTAAATAACCAGTTTAAACTGGCTTTAACAAGAGTTGAGATGTCGCTCTTTCTAGCCAGGCGATTATTCTTTCACTTTTTTTTTATCATTTGATCTTTTAATTTGTACGGTTACTTTATGGGCGCACCTTGTACTTAACGTTTGGATATTTTGTTTTGAAGAGGTTTTTTTTTTTGGGGGGGGGAGGGGGCAGTTAAGTGGCAACTCTTAGAACATGCATACCTCATTTGGGATATTCCATGGATAGATACATGGCTGTATATATCCATGGAATAGTAGATCTGTAGCAAAAACAGACATTCCATATATATATGTATTCCAAATACTTATATTCTAGTTATCAAAAAGCTGTATCTTTATTCCCACCTTTTTGGGAGACTGATGCTCAAGAATTAAGGTCTGAGAGGCATCATGAGTTTTCACAACACTTTAAAAAATATTTCCACATTTAAAAAAATTTTTTTTTTATGTCTATAACATGAATAATTCACAGAAAACATTCTGGATACTTGAACTTGACCTTTGACATAATTTTCTCTTTGCTGATATGCACTAGTAATTATAAAACACAAATATTTGCTTTCTTCCTGTCAGTGGAAAGTATAAAAAAAACTAAAGGAATGCAAAGTAGAATAATTCATTTCTGTAGTACTAACTGTCAGCTGCTCTCTCAGATACGAAAAAAGGCGATGAAAGAAAAATTGAAGTCTTTAATGTTATTTGTTAATGAATTTAGTGCACAATATACTTTATTGAATATCCTTTGTTAAACTGACTGTTAATCTATTTTGGAAGGAAGTGAAACTTTTGCTTTTAAACAATTTATTGTAGAACACAAAGAAAAATTAATGTGCTAGATAAAATATTTTTTTTAATTTAGTGTTCAGTCAAAATGCATAATTTTTCTAGGATATTTTATTTGTAATATCTCTGTACAATATAATTTATATGGGGAAAAACAATTTCAGTAGAAATGATTTTACAAATTTCCTTCTCAACAAATTTTCTCATACATAATTCTGAGATTTGAGTATTATCTCTGATCATGTACAAAAATATCATGACATTATCATTCAAAGTATTCCTGTCCAAAGAGTATCACATTCCATTGCATTTTCTAGTTATAAAAAAGCTGTTTATAATAATAATAAAAAAATAAAAAATACAGAACGATGTGCAAAATGACTTCTGCAAACAGAATTTTAATATTTTATTTCCATATTTTACAATTTAATAAAGTATTATAAATGCATATATATGTCCAATTCAAATCAACAATTGTTGTATGTGAATATAATTTGAAATAAAATATATACTGTACAAAGTATACAGTTTTAAAATACATATTCGGATATAAAGTTTATTAAAAACAACTCAAATACTTCCAATGAATTTATACAATTTGGCAAGGTTATCTTTAGTCCCAATTTTTCCCTTAAAAATTGTAGTTTCGGTTAGATCTGTGTATATAAATATGGAAGATGAACTAATGATTTTAAATAAGCAGTGAAATGTAAATGATTCTAAAATAATTTATTCTGCTGAAAAATAAATAAGAATAACTGCATGCGGACTAAACTTTTCATACCACTGTTTGTTATTGGTTGCATATGTTAATTTTAAATTATCTATTTAATATACTTACATAATTCAGGGTGAAATCTGTTCAACATTGAGCTCTGAAAGATGCTAATTAATATGCTATACAAGTGTCTTGTCGACATAAATTATCTGGATGTGGCTGAAAAAATTTCAACCTTTTGTGAATTCTAAATTTTTTGCAACCAACACCATAATTTACAAAAAACTTCTTACATAAATAAATAAATCTCTCTAAAATATGTCACCAGTAATGAGCCTCATGATGAGGCAATCGAACTACACCAACTCCTCCACCCAGTCTGCGATAGTTCATGCTCCCACATAATCGCCACTGATTTTGTTCAGGATCATATACTTCTATAGTTTTCAAATAAGAAGTGCCATCAAAACCACCAACAGCGTACAGTAAACCATTCACAACAGCAAGACCAACCTAAATGGGTGGGGAAAAATACAACAAAATTTATTAAACAATTTTTGATTCCTGCACAAATATACATTTTCAAAATCCTAACTGCAGTAGTATTTTTACAAAATAAAAAAAACACTACCGCCAAACATAAAAAAGTATAACATAACTATTTCTCAAACCTACTATTATTCATTAAATGTATATGACAATTAGGTCTTTAGGTTTAAAAGGTTTATATAACATGAATAAAATTTTGACATTTTGTAGTAGTATACTGAAATAAAAATAATTGCATTATTCCAGTCATGTGAAAGATTAATGCACAAAATACTCGTTTTTTTTTTTTTATGTAAACAATTTGTATGCATTTTAAGGTGAGTTAGAAACATTAGCTAAGTTAGCTTTCATAATTCTTTACAGCATTTTATTGAAAAGTTCCTTGTACAGGAAAAAAAATTAAATTGGTAAGAATTATAACTGTTTTATTACATCAATTATAAATCATAACATAAAATTGGTCACATTTGAGCACCAGTTACACAGTTAATCATTGAGAAGTAACAAGACACTTGAAATATTGAAACTTGACACTTGAAATTTGAGAAGTAACAAGACACAAAGAGAAAAGTAAATTTACACATTGACAGATCAATAATTTAAAAAATTCAAACTATGTAAATAGCATATATTTTAATGGTAAAAAGCTTTACAAAGGTAACATGTCTGAAGCTATTAGAATTTATAAGGAAACTTTAAAGTATTTTGACCATTACTTCATTTTGATTCCAATAGAAACACTGAGTATGGGTAAATATATCTAATTAAAAATTAGCAAAGGAGAAAACTAGAGCTTTGAGAGAAAAAGTTCCAAAATTTCTTGAAATTCTAGTTAAATTCCAGAACGTTCCAAGGTCTGGAGAGTGAAATATAAATTTCTAGAACTTTCCTGTGGTTTCCAGAATTTGTTAGAATTTTGTAAGACAATTCTCATATACTATCTGTAAGGGTATGTTTGATGTACTGAAATTTGAAATTTAACAATTACAAATTAAACCCATATATAAAATGGGGGTAAAACAACAATGCTGTAATTTCGCACTTGGGTATCACAAAGTGAAGAAAATAATTTTTAAAAACTTTAAAATCTGAGAATGAAACTTCATATTTTTTTAATTTACAAAAGTTAAAAAGATATATACAGTGGCTCCCAAAAGTGTTCATACACTTACGATTTTCAATGAAATAGGAGTCTATCCATTAATTAAAATGAATATTTCAGAATGGGTATTTAATAAAAAGATCTATAACCTATTCTTAACAAAACTACATGAAATATTTTGAAAATATAGTAAAACTTTATTTTTAAGAAACCAGTAATAAAAAGTAACAAAAACTTTATCTCACAAAAGTCATCGTACACTGAAATATTTTTGGATAAATTCATAATTAAAATTATCGTCTGGCACTGTATTTTTATTTTTGAATTGTGTTGGCATTTAAAATATCGTTTGGCTTTAATTTTTGCCTACCTACTCCGTAATATTCTATTTATTATTTAAAAATGGCTCGTAAGTCGTAAAGAAACAACAAACAGCATTCGAAAATTGATTATTTTTCATCATAGTAGTGGTAAATCAGTTCAGAATATTGCTAAATTACTTAATTTATCCCATTCTACTGTGCAGTATGTGATAAAACGCTTTAAAGAAAATTGGATCGAAAACAAGGTAAGAAAAGATCGTCTGGCAAAGTTAACAAAACGTGATCAGAGATTTATAATTAGAAAATTTGTGAAAAATCCATGTTTGAGTGCTGTAAAAGTTTCTGCAGAATTTAATGAAACGTTTTCTATTTCAATTTCACCTGAAACTGTTTGACGAGTTCTCAGAGCAGCTGGATTACATGGGTGTTCTGCCCGTAGAAAAATTTTTGTAAGTGAGAAAAACAGAAAGCTTAGGCTTTCCTTCGCACTATCAATGATAAATAAGCCCCAAACGTATTGGAGTAATGTCTTATTTGTCGATGAAAGCAAGTTTAACATTTTTGGTTTCGATGGGCGTATAATTGTATGGAGAAGAAAAAATGAGGAACTTAATCCCAAGAACTTAGTAGGAACAGTTAAGCATGGTGGAGGTGTCCTTGTATGGGGGTGCATGTCAGCATCAGGACTAGGTAATTTGGTATTAATTGATGGCATAATGAATCATGCTGTTTATATAAATATTTTAAGAGACAATTTAAAATTATCAGCCCAAAATTTGGGTATTGGAAACAACTTTGTTTTTTATCAAGATAACGATCCTATGCACAAGGCTCTCAACGTTCGCCTCTGGTGTCTCTATAATTATCCACAAGTTTTGAAAACACCACCTCAATCGCCAGATTTAAACCCAGTAGAACATATTTGGAGAGAACTGGAGGTTCAAGTACGAAAACACGACATTCACACGAAAAGCAAACTAAAAACAATTATGATGAAAGAATGGATGAACATTGATGCAGAAATTACAGAAGAACTAGTGCAATCTATTCCCAGATGTTTAAAAGCTGTTGTGGATGCTAAAGGATATCCTACTAAATATTAATTTAACGAAAAATTAGAATATTTACTAATATGTAGAGATTTTTTACAAGAGTATGATGACTTTTGTGAGATAGTTTTTTTTACTTTTTGATTATTGGTTTCTTAAAAATAAAGTCTTACTATGTTTTTAAAATATTTCATGTAGTTTTGTTAAGTATAGATTATAGTTCTAATTATTAAATACCCATTCTGAAATATTCATTTTAATTAATGGATAGACCCCTATTTCATTGAAAATCGTAAGTGTACGAACACTTTTGGGAGCCACTGTAGATGCAAAAATGATGAGTTAGTATCACTTTATCACTTGCTATCCCAGCTAAGCATACTAGATATCCTGCCATTAGTTTTGTTTTTATACTTTTAAGTTTGTACACTACTTTGGAAGTGCAGTTTGATTATGAGGTTCCCATTCTTGAAATGTAGAATGACAGACATAACAATTATTAAAAGCTACTGGCAAATAAGACGGATTACCTCTATTTAGTTCTTGCAACATTGGATGAAAGTTTAAATTACTTATATCACAAAATTATGTATTTTTTATGAGGACTAATGTATTTCTAGATGCCTAAATACTGTTTATCAAATTCCTTAAAATAATTTAATCCCATTTATCAAAAATTTAGCATGTGTCCAAGGAACATTCAGCTTTTTATATGTCAATGGCATATTATTATTATTATTTTATCATGGGTATTGTTAAGACATGCTTAAGTTATATATTTAATGTTGCAAATATTGAAAATTTTTCCTGTCTGGACAGAAGTAAAATGAAAATAAAATTTTTTTTAGGCTATAAAACTTGCCTTTTATTCGCACTAATAGAATTAAATATCTCTCATTCAATATGTTTAGAGACACAAAAGGCCATTTTAAAGCATTTACATTTATTCAAAAATGTTCTAAAACAGTTTGAATTCAGCTTGGAAAATCCTCAGCAGAATTTGAAAATAAAGTTTAATGACACAGAGCAGCAAAAAATCTCTTTTTGAAAAAGTTTAACAACAAATAAACTTATTCTTCAAGCAAAAATATTTACATAACAATTATTAAAACATAAAATTTAGATAATTAAAGAACGAAGTTAATAGCATTTAGCTCCAGTCATTGCATAACCTCCAAGTAATTTCAATATCACTTTAAGATACCAGAGTAGATCTTAAACTATCAATCTTTTTATGCTTTTCATTCGTTTTTAGAGTGAACACTAATTCTGCGATCCTCTCCTGCAAGACTAAAGGTAACCATACTGGACAAAAAGGATAACCAACTACCTCTGTATTCTTTACACTACTTATTTTATCCCTTGATTTTATTAAGTATTGTACTATGTTAAAAAGCTGCATGAAAGTCAATTCTGATAGCCATCAGATTTAAATAAAAATAAAATTTATTGACAAATATAAATATAAAGGATAATTACAGTAATTGTGAAAATATTATTTTTCTATATATATTCAGATGGTTTTATATAAAAACTAGCTGTACCCATTCACACGTTGCTGTGTTTGAACAAAAAGGCAGTTTTGATACCTCAAACATAATTTATTAATGATCAAATGTATACAATACATCAAAATGAAAATTAACAATAAAATTATCCCAACATATATGTCATTTGAATATAACATATGTACAAAACATAGATATACATAGTTGATGGTAGAATAAACATGCTTCTTCACTTGTGATATTAAACAATATTGCAAACGAATTTCAATTGAACAATAATTTTGTGATTATTAAATATCATCATGAAATGAATGATATTTGATGATTGATGGTGAACTTTATCTTAGTAGTGCTTGTAAATATACAACATTTTTTTGTTTTCCTATCTGGTGCAAGAACAAATAAATTTGATGGTTTTCCAACTCGTGAACACCCAACGTACAGCTGTCCATGTGAAAAGCATGGATTTATCAAATTTAATCCACATACTTGCAATGATTGTCCCTGTGCTTTGTTAATGGTCATTGCAAAGGCTAGTCGTACAGGAAACTGTAGACGTTTGAATTCAAATGGAGTATCCGTTGGTATCATGGGAATGCGTGGTAGTAGTACATGTTCCCCTTGGTGTTTTCCATTTAAAATAGTTGCCTCAATTATGTTATTCATTAATTTTTTTACTGATAGCCTAGTCCCATTGCATAGTCGCGGTGGATTTATATTTCGTAGAAGGATGATTGGGGAACCAATTTTCAAAGATAAAATATGCGGTGGCATTCCTGGTAGATCCAATGAATTTAAAAATTCTATTGGATAATTAACTAATTCATCGTAATTGACAACAGTATCTATGGATTTATATGTTGTTTCTTCGTCAGGTATTTCATTTTGAATTGTGCAGTTTATTAAATTCACATCAATGTTTTTGGCTGCCAATATAGCACACTCACTAACCCATTATTTTTATAATTCTGCGATAAATTTGGAAAAACTTTGGCAATCAATTCATCAGTGGATTTTACAATGTGACAAAAGTTTTCTGGTAATGTAATACAGTGTGTGGATTCGTCCATTTCCATTTTACCATTCCCAATATCTAACAATTGTTTTGCAAATCGTTCAGAAGATTCATCTTGTTGTAATTGAACACGCATATTGGTCTTTAAAGATATTTTCTCCACATACCGCCATAACACTGATGATTTGAGACATGCATTCAATTCATCTGCAGGTGTTGAACGTGGTATAACTGGTAGAGTTTGTCGAAAATCACCAGCTAGCAAAATGAGTGCACCACTAAAGAGCTGCTCATTTCCTCTCAAATCTTTTAATGTGCGATTGAGTGCTTCCAATGATTTCTTGTGTGCCACGGTGCATTCATCCCATATTATAAGCTGACATGATCTTAGTACTTTTCCCATACCAGAATCTTTGCTAATATTACATGTTGGAGTTTCAATTACCTGCATATTTAATGGCAATTTCAATGCTGAATGTGCTGTTCGACCACCGTCCAAAAGAGTTGCTACAATACCAGATGATGCAATAGCAAGTGCAATATTTTGTGATCTTATAGTTGCCAGAATAATTGAAATAAGAAAAGTTTTGGCAGTGCCTCCAGGTGCATCTAAGAAATATAAACCACAACTCTTGTTAGATATTGCATTTATAATTGTGTCATATGCTGGCCATTGTTCTAATACCAATTTCGGCAGATTAATTCAAACAAATGTTTGTAATTCATTAACATCGAAGTGCGTTTCTCGTTGTATATCACGATCGAAAATGTCATTACCAGATCTATTTGGAGCAATCATTCCCAATTCTGTCAATGATTTGTTGGCTATTGTCAAACATACATTCTCAATTAAAATCAATGCTTCTTTGTATATATTTGATGTAAATTGAATGTTGAGATTAGCATTTATTCTACGCATGCAATGTAAAATGTCTTCACTCATATAGTCTTTATATTTTTCCCAAAGATCCTTTGGATTAGCCGGAAAACATGTAGTTAGTATGATGGAAAATAGTGTACGTATCTGCTGTGGTTGAGCTGTATTAGAAGCATCAACGAGTGAAATATCCCAATGAGCATCGTTTTCTAAGAGACTTAATTTCTGGCAAGCTTCACGAAATGTAGCACACACATGGCCATTGACTGTTTTTAATTCTTGGAAAGATGTTGGTCCACAAACATTGATTAATAATAATCTTAGGTAAAAGCATTCTGCGTTATTTGGATGTACAGTGTACAGACGACCCAATGCATCTGTGGAATATAAATTTAGGTGTCCTTGTACTGCTCTACCTTGTTTACGACGCTGAAATTTTCTTGTTGATGTATTCCACGTAAAATAAGTTGGTATATCAGAGTACAGTAGTGTCCTTGCAAAGGTATCATTTCTACATAATGTGAAAAATTCAGTTAATGTTGTTGGTGGTGGTGACATTGCTCTTGCACGTACATTTTCTGATGTAAAATACACATGCTGTCCATTTTCAAGATGTAATGCTAAATGAACAACCGTTGGATATCGCTCATGAATGGAAAATGATAAAATACGCCATACAGCCTCATTGCTACTTATGTAGCGTCCCAGTTGATATTGGGTGACTTCATCGTTAGAAGCAGTTGTATTTTCCACTGCATACACTGCCATATCGCTTCCTTTGTTCACATATTTGCAAATATATTTTATAGCTTTCATTGAATTGCAGTACTCAACATTTATGTGTCCGTTATACATTTTTAGTAGTAATGGAGAATATGGTACTACCCAACGATTATCAACATCAATAGTATTGTAGTTTAATGGTAAATATAATATAAGTACTTTTAGTTTAATGGATTTTCCACCATCTTCGGTAGATCGTCGTCGATAGAGTGGATATCCATCATTGCCTGTAATAGTTTCAGCAAGTAAGTCTCTAGGATACCGCTTTGTGCACTTTCCATCTGACATGCATGGTGAATTATTATTTAGTGAGCCAAATGGACCATGAATCATATTTTTTGAGACAATATTGTGCAAGTCTTTATCAATTTCAATGTCTGGTATTTCTGCAGAGATGATTTCATCAATTCTGTTTGGTGTTATCTTTTCCATCATCCATATTAATATATGCGCATGTGGTAAACCTCTTTTTTGCCATTCAATGGAATACATCCAACAGCGCGTCTCTCCAAATACATGGTGTTTGACAATAAAATCTATTAAAGATTTTAATTTTTGTTTAAATACACGTGCAGAAATATCATGACGATCTGATGGTGATTGTCCAGTTAATAAAAGCTCCTTTATTTCATCCCATGCTGGGTTGCATGTAAATGTGATGAAAAAATCTGGACGACCATATGCACGAACATACGTCATTGCATCTTGTACATATTCATGCATGTGTCTTGGGCTGCCTGTAAATGTGGATGGCAAAATGACCATTTTTCCCAATTCACTGAGATTGCCATCATTTACAACTGCATCACGTAAATGGATGTACTCTTCAGAACGCAATTTGACTTGATTTAGTCATATGTAGAGGAGTCTTTCACTTTCTATTTTTGCATACATGTCAACAATGTATTGATGAAATAATTGTCTACATTTCAATATATGATTATCAGCATTCTCACGAATCATCGTTCGATATGCATAATAATTCATAGCACTGACCTTTTTGTTAATGTCCACATTAGTTGTAGGATTTCTCATATTAATATTAAAATGATATCCATCCTCTCCTTGCCAAAATAGAATGGGATATTGTAATGCATCATATGAATAATGCGTTTCTGATACTTTCTGGACGTCACCATTTTTACGATGAAGAATTATATCGCGAGAATTAAATTCTTCACCAACTATGACAATTGCCACTTCATCGATCGTTGGTGCGTTGAATTGTCTTCAATGTTGACCAATAGCTGTTTTATCTGCCTTTATTATTACTTTGTAATCGTCAGATGGCATTTGTTCAATGGCGGTTTTAAATAATTTAATTAATTCATTATGTTGTTCAAACAAATTTTGTAATTCAGCGACAATCTCTCGTTTAGTACTCATATTCAGTTGACACCGTCTGTTGATTTGTTCGTCAGTATTTCCCATAAAATATATCTGAAGATATTTGTGATCAGCATTTGGCAAGGGTAGTAGTGATCCAGCATGGTGATAAATTTGCCCTTGTACTTTAAATGTTGGCATATAATTTGTACTAACGATATTCGTTGCTCTGAACAATGTCATTTGGAAGCATGAATTGTACTTGCGTATATTTTTCAAAAAATTTTTTGATTGACTTGTTTTACCTGATACTAAAGTTAATAATGGTTCAGGTGGTGAACGCAAGTCTGGTAACTTTACTTTTCCACCTGCACAGCACATACCTGGTGTTTCATTTTTAAAATTTTGAGCACCACAATACGTACACGTTTTATCCATTTTTCCAATAATTACACTTGGATGAAGACTGTAATTGTAAAGGGGATTGTAATTGAAACCACATAAATTCAAATCAGTATGTATCGTTCGTCTTGTCTGTGTCCTGCGAATTCGATTCCTTTGCTGCCTTGCTTGCCTCTGTTCACTCGTTTCTAATGATCGAGCAAGAGCAGTGTGATCTCGATCTCTTTCTTGCCTAGCTTGTCTCTGCTCAGTTGTTTCTAATGATCGAGCAAAAGCAGTGTGATCTCGATCTCTTTCTTGCCTAGTTTTTCTCTGCTCACTTGTTTCTAAAGCTCGTTCTTCTCTTCTCCTTTTTGCTTGATTTGTAGATCGACCAATGGAACTTCGCTTTGGTGGCATAATTGAGGGGTTAAATAAAACATATTTCCAATATTTTTATTTATTCACGTATTAATAATTTATACTCATATTAATAATTGCAAAAGTTTTTTGACATCTTAAAAAACAACCTACAAACATATTCCATCCTATAAAAAATAATAGAAGTTGCCATCTTCAGTCATTGTAAAGTAGGAATAATGATATCATGCGATATTGATAATGCGAAGCGATGTTGATAACGCGATATTGATAATGCGATATATGCGATAATGATATTGTAAAGTAGGAATATGATATCACGCGAATAATACAAAATATAATATCACACATGCAAACAATCTCAGGTGCAGGAATCTAGCAAATATTACATTACGTCATACTGCTAGGCTGAATTTCAAACATCATTACTAATTAAATGTTATTTTGATATTTTTGGGATATTTGTTCGGGAGCACCTAGAACCCAAACTCTGATTTTTAAAAATTTTTTCAAAAACCTTCCTAGGGATATACCTAATAATTTCCCAAATTTTCACGGTGATTGGATGTATGGTTTTTGAATCTATCGAGTACAGACAGACAGACACTCATTCATTTTTATATATATAGAAGATTGACTTTAGTACAAATTCTAATGTAAATAAATAGTTAAGAAATCAAAAGAGAAAATAAAACAATATGAAGAATACACATAATGCTAATTTTTCTTAGTGTCTGCAATGTATAGAATTGTGGCTTGCAAACAATAAAGACCCCATTTACCATTTATCACCATTAAAAGAGTAAAATCATAAACAGATTTTTAATGTTGTTCATTGGGATGTACAGTATTTACCAACTGGTATTCATTTGTATGTTTAGCAAAAATTTGAGTGAAAGTACATGGACAGCATTTTTAATCCACAATTACTTGTAGAAATGAGTACATTTCAAAAGAACAACTATGGAGACAAAACACTTTTGAGTAGTGAAATTAATCACTAAAGTATTTCAGTAAGATATTACTTTTGGCAAAAGTTACACAGATTTTTAGGTTTTCAGCACAGCTTGCAAAATTTTAATAAAATTATCACTTTGGTAAAAAATACACATCAGCTAGATTTTGACAAATTTATAAAATAAAACAATTTATTTGAAAACAACTAAATACATATTATGTAACTTTAAGAAAAATTATCTACAGTTTGTAACTCTTCATTATTTGTTGTGTTTTGATAAGATGGACTATACATGAATCTAACAATAAAGTAAATCCAGTTCATATAAGTTTAATTTTTATAGTTTAAGGCAGAAGAAGCTTCATAACCAAATTCACGTTATTATACACTCAAGAATTTCTCTTATAAAAAAAATTAATTCAACATTTTTATGTTGGTGCTAAAATTGTTATCGCCAAGTTGCCAATACCCATGTGGTCAATCTGTTGACGCCGCCTAATGGCTGAAAGGATATGTTCCGTTATAGTCTTTGAAATGTATCTGTCCGTGTTGCTTGGTGTAGTTTGTGTTCTTAATGTGAGGTAATAAAATGTGTGTATTATATTTGTATTTTATTACCGCATCACACATCAACAGGTTATGGGCCCAGGCACTTATCTATGCGCCATACACAGAATGCAAAATGTTTTATTGGACATTATTTAAATTATAACGAACTGTGCTTGAATCGAAACTGGTGAAAAATGTCGTCTGTTGGGTTCACGAAAATCTAAGCTTTGAATAAGCAGAATTATGAAACATGGAAAATTCAGATGAAAGCCCTGCTTATCAAAAATGATGAATGGACTTATATAATAAAGGATGCACCTGATCCCGAAACTTTGAAAAAAGAATATGAAATATGGAAAATCGGAGATGAAAAAGCTAAGCCTGATATTATTTTATGTATTGAACCCTCAGAACTGAAACAAATCAAGCATTGTGAAACTGCAAAAGATGTTTGGAATAAACTGAGTGACATTTTTCAATCAAAAGGTCCCGCAAGAAAAGCAACGCTATTAAAATTGCTTATCCATTTGAAGATGGCGGAATCAGAACAGATACAGAAGCATTTGCATGAATTTTTTGATATAGTGGACAGACTAAATGAAATGAACATTATCATCGATGAAGAATTACTATCCGTCATGCTCTTGTACACTTTACCAAAAAGTTTTGAAAATTTTCGGTGTGCAATAGAATCCAGAGATGAGCTGCCCAAACCGGAAATACTTCCAATAAAAATTATAGAAGAGAGCAACGCCAGACATTCGAATGAAAACAGAATAAACACGAGTGGAGCCTTCGCCATGTAAAACGCCGCCGCCAGAAAGGAACGAAATGGAAGAGTACTAATCGACGATACAACATAAATATTAATAAATATATACGCTGTTACCGTTGCAATAGAAATGGACATCGGGCGAGTGAGTGTTATTCAAAAGTTGATTTTTCGAAACAAAAACAAAAACAAAAGACTGGTTTTCTAGCTGAAAATAAGTTTGCCAATGGATGTGATAATTTAATGACAGAGAATACAAAATGGTGTTTGGATTCTGGTTGCACTACTCATCTTAGTCGCAGTAAAGAAAAATTTGTAAATGTATGGAATACAGATGAGGAAAATATCAAACTAGCAAATAATATGACAACAAGAATTACAGCTAAGGGAGAGTTGACTTGAAATCAAAATTTGGAAATAATATCATAGACGTTGACATTCAAGATGTATCTCTTGTTCCAGACTTGAGAACCAATTTACTTTCGATTGCAAAGATTTGCGACAAAGACTTTTCCGTGACATTTAAAAAGAACTGTGCCATAATTAAGAAAAACGATGGAAATACAAAACTGTTAGCAGAAAGAATTGGTGACAAATTATTTAAAGGAATATGAAACTCCATTGGTAGCTACTGCAAGTAAATCAATCGATTCTAAAAGTAAAGGAGATTTAGAATGGCATACACGATTAGGACACCTAAATATTAGAAATCTCTGAGATGGTATTAAAAAGGGGAATATTACGGGAATTCATTTAGATAATTCTAAGGAAATTAATTGTGAAATATGTATTAAAGCTAAATTAACAAAAGCCCCTTTCCCCAAACTTGCAGAGAGAGCTACTGAAAAATTAGAAATTGTTCATTCGGATATATGTGGCCCTATGCGGAAGGAATCAAAGGGTAAGGCTTTATATTTTATTACTTTTATAGATGATTACTCGAGATGGTGTGAAGTAAGATTTATTAAAAGAAAATCCGAAGCATTAGACGCATTTAAGGAGGTTAAAAATTTATTAGAAAGGCAATCTGGTAAGAGAATTAAGGCTTTACAATCTGATAATGGTGGGGAATACATTAATCAGGAATTTAACGACTATCTATTGGAATTGGGAATTAAAAGGAGATTAGCAGTCAAAAATATGCCTGAACAAAATGGAATTTCAGAGAGGAAAAATCGTACATTAATGGATATGGCTAGATGTTTCATATTACAATCAAATTTAAATGGATCATTTTGGGCGGAAGCCATAAATACAGCAAATTACATGAGAAATAGATGCCCTACTAAATCATTAAATGGTAAAACTCCCTACGAACTTTGGCATGATAGAATTCCAAATGCAGGATATTTTAAAACTTTTGGATGTACAGCATTCATTTTAAATAGTGATCGGAACAGGGGAAAATTAGATCCCAGAGCTAGAAAGGGAATTTTTGTCATTTATTCTGAGCAATCAAAGGCTTTCGTGTTTGGATCCCTGAAAAAAGAGAAATCGAAACTTCTAGAAGTATAAAATTTTTGGAAAACGTTAGCCGTACCGATGAGATCAATTTAGATGATTTTGCCCCGATAGAATATTCCAAAGAAAATGAGAATTACCAACCTCTAGAAATAAATATTCCAATCAACATTCCAAAACCTAATACTCCAACAGATGAAGCTATTCATAGCAATATTCAGAATATTTCAGATTTTGACCCTGACAATTGTGATTCAGAAAATAAAACGGTTTGTTCTAATGACTTAAAGCTACCGACAGCGTGCAACGCCCACGCATCGTTCACACAGGAAATGTAGGTTGACCCAGGAAAGAGTATAATGTTTATTCTGACGAAAGTGATGACACAACAAATCAGACACAAATTGCAGAAATTCATATTAACGTAGTGCTAAGTAAACCTGAATCAAATGAATGAAAACTTGCCCTAGCCAACGAAATGCAATGTATTTTGAAAAATGATACTTTTGAACTTGCAGAAAGGCCAAAAAATATAAATGTGATAGGTAGAAGGTTTGTGTTAAGAAATAAATATAATTCAGATGGAAGCATTGAAAGTCGGAAGGCCCGCCTTGTAGTTCAAGGTTTCTCACAAGAGCCAGGTATAGACTTTGGCGAAACATTTGCCCCTGTTGCTCGCCACAGCACTATAAGATTACTAGCAGCCCTAGCAACTAAATTTGATGTACCCATTCATCATTTTGATATAACTACAGCTTATTTAAATGGAACACTCGAAGAGGTAATTTTTATGGAATGCCCCAAACATTTTAGCGAAGCACTTTTAAGTACTATGAAAAATGAAAATAAAACCAGTAAAATATTCAAAACAGCAGAAAAGATGCTAAATGATTTTCAAGGCGGAAATAAAGTTTGTAAACTAAAGAAATCGTTGTATGGTCTAAAACAATCAGGTCGAAGATGGTTTATAAAAATTGACAAAATTCTAAAAGATTATGGAGCTAAAAATACCAGTTCAGATTCGTGTGCATATTTTTTTAAACAAAATAAGAAATTAACTTTACTAACAACTTATGTAGATGATATTTTAATTATGTCGGAAGATCCTGAAATGATTCTTAAATTGAGAAAACACCTAGAAAAGGAATTAGATGTTAAATATGTAGGATTAGTAAAACATTGTTTAGGGATGGATTTTGAACAAGGGGTAGAAATTATTACAATTAGTCAACAGGGTTACATCAGAGATTTATTGGAGCGATATTGTATGGTCGAAGCCAATCCCGCTTGAACTCCCATGGACATAAATGTTAAATTGGAGAAAAGCGCCACCCAAACAGAAAATAATTACCCTTATCATGAATTAATCGGAGGACTTATGTATTTAGCGGTAAGTACAAGGCCAGATATAGCGCACACAGTTAGTAAACTAAACTAGTTTTTGTCATGCCATGATAAAACCCATTGGATGGCAGCAAAATGTATATTACGTTATTTGAAGGATACTATGAATTATAGACTAATTTTTAGATATACTGAGAATAATTTGATTGGTTATACTGACGCCAATTGGGGAAATTGTGTAGAAGACAGAAGGTCTTACACTGGCTACTGCTTCAATTTAAGTGGAAGTGTGATTTCTTGGGAATCAAAAAAGCAGAGAACAGAGCTCTTTCCTCAACTGAGGCAGATTATATGTCATTAACAGAAGGTGTTAAAGAGGCAATTTATCTTCGTAATATCTTGATGGATTTAGATTTAAAAGATTTAGCAAATGTAAATATGTTCACTGATAATGCTGGCGCGTTTAAATTGGCAGAGAATCCTATACATCACAATTGGACAAAGCACATAGACATACAACATCATTTCGTCCGACAAGCTTTAAAGGATAAACTTGTAAGTGTAAGTTACGTACCTACAGAAACTATGGGTGCAGATATATTCACGAAAGGACTATGTAAACAAAAACATTTCAACTGCTTAAATATTGGGTATTGACGATACTTGTGTATCAAATGATTGATAACGTGTGGATTGAGGGGAAATGTTGGCGCTAGAATTGTAATTGCCAAGTTGCCAATACCCACATGGTCAATCTGTTGACGCCGCCTAACAGCTGAAATGATATGTTCCATTATAGTCTTTGAAATGTATCTGTCCGTGTTGCCTGGTGTCGTTTGTGTTCTTAATGTGAGGCAATAAAATGTGTGTAATATTATATTTGTATTTTATTACCGCATCACACATCAACATTTTATGCATATTCTAAACTTTTCTTTAATAAATCTCAAAATTATACTTTTGTTTACGAGTATGAGGATATGTCTTTATAAGAATAAATTCTTCCCTTGGAAAAGTAATTTCAGTATCATCTATATATATATAACAGTTCCATGACTGACTGACTGATAATGTACAGACCAAACCGCTGGACCTAAAGGGCTGACATTTTGCATGGCGACTCTTCTTATAGTGTAGGGGTGCACTACAAAAGATTTTTGAAATATTCTTCTTAGATTTTTTAAAATTGAATTTTTAAGCTGTTTTTGTAACATTCTTTAAAGTTTGCATTTAAAATAATAATCTGAGGGTTATAAAATTTATATCATGAGAAAGATCCTAAAAATTCCTTTAAAATGAAATTGTTTTTGAATCTTTACGTCTATTTTCTGATTTTTGGTGAATTTTTAAAGATTATCTTTTAGAATTTAATTTATTAAATGCTGATCATGTGGGTATTTTTCTTTTTGTGATACTTTAAATTAATTTATCTTCATGTGCATAACAACAAAATAAATTGACAAAAAAAATTAATTATGGTAAAAGATAAAATTTAACCACTAGACTTAATGAGATGGAAGTTTTTAAAAATTTAATTGAAATTAGTATGTTTTATGGATATTAAACATACAAATAAATAGCATAGATTGACCGTTGTATTTAATTTGAATATTTTCTTCTACATTATTTTGTCTATAAAAATATCCGTTAACAATTTTTTTATAAATATATATATATTTTTTGCATTATTTACATACATTGACAATTGTATTGATTATAAATATATATATATATTTTTATGGCATTAATTGCATACATTGACCGTTGTATTTAATTTGAATGTATCTACTCCGTAGCGAAGCACGGGTATTTAGCTAGTATAAAATATATGCATTAATAAAATCATACCCCAGATCTTCGAGATGTCATGGCAACAATGGGTTGCCACTGATTTGTCTGTGGATTATAACGCTCGGCACTACTAAGTTCAGTAGTATCGTCTCTGCCTCCGACAGCATATATCATATTATTATATATGGCACATCCGAGATGTTTTCGTCTTGTTCCCATAGATGCAACAGAGCTCCAACGATTGGTTCTTGGATCAAACCTTTCAACTACAAATAAATTCAATTTTAAAGAAGAATACTAATCAAATTCCAAAACAAATATAGACAAATAATAGCTGAACTGTAAATACACAATATCAGTATTAATACCATAGCTCTTTAAATCAAAAGCTTCACTACGCACATAAAAAAAAGTTTAACAATTTTTTCATACTAGATAAAAGAAAAAAATCAGTATAGGAATTTTATCAGCAAATTTAATTACTATTATTAAAATTTAATGTGCTTACAATAACTTTAAGATATTAGTTTAAATGTGTAAAATGTATAACCCCATCTTAAGACATGGATATATATTTACCAAAGTATATTACTTAACTGTCATATTGAATAATGAATTTCTAGCACCTCATGCATACATGGAATTAATGCATATTACTTTAATTTTCAACCAAAAAATCTAGTGTTTCTACCATTTTGTTAATTTATGCATAGGGGGGAAAATACCAGATAACTATTAAATTATTGAAAGAAAATGACTCACAATACAAACTAAAATATATTCAAAGATAGGTGCTAAATGTAATCTTAAACAAAGCAATCAAATAATAAAGTGAAAAGAAATACATTATATTGATAAAACAGTTAAGATAGAAACCACTATTGGAAAGGTATATTAGTAATATGTTTTGTTCAGTAGCTCTAGTCTTACAAATGAACTGGCTTGTTTTGGAACAATCTGATCTTTCAGATATAAAGGCTATGTTATACGTACTATAAAATAATATAATGCAGCAAGCAATCCATAACAAACCAACCATGTGTGTGAGACACAATTCCACCCAGCTATGGAACTGTACTTCTCACGTGGTTAATCAATACCATTTTGGATTAATCGATCCCCTACAGGAATAGTATTCTATAACAATTTTACAATAGAAGATGAAAAATTTCAAAAAATCATAAACTTGAATTTTTTAAAGTAGAAAAAAAACAAAAATAAAAGACTAAAAAAAATAATTACATTTGAAAAATGTATATACCTATCCCCAAAAGCAGAAACTATATTTTTGTTTATGTAGTAGAATCTTTTCAATTTAAACTACTATTAAAGACTTAAAGATTGTAGCAAATGGTTTCCTAATGCATCATACTTAAATCCTCCAACACATATAGTTAACAAATACAAAATGATGCATTAAAACATAAACGAGTTACAGAAGCAGGAAGTGTGTTGTACATTTTTCTTTTACTTTTTAATATGATTAAGTTATGAAATGTATTAATTACATAACTGAACTACTGTTAAAATTTGCAGCATAACTTTTGTTTACCTAGTATTTATTAAACATTAATTCAATTTTTCAAAAAACGGTAGAAATTCAAGAATAAATTTATTGCAATTTAAAAAATGGCATCAAATAATGTTACTTTTTTAATAGATAGCATGAGTTCTGATTAGTGCCATATATAATCTTTTCAAGGGAAAAAGTATTTTTTCTGGTATGAATTGTGCTAGCAATTGTAATTAAAGTATAAAAAACAAGGCTGATTTTTTAAAATGTTCATCTTTGGATAAAAAAAGTATAAAGAGTATGTAGATGTCATCTCATTTTATTAAAAATATATAAAACATTTTCTTCTTAATTAGCTTTGCTTCACTTCAAAAATTCCTCTTTTCTACAAATAACAGTGAAAAATAAAGATTGAGGACATGGAAATTTTCATACCCCTGAACAGAAAGGTATGAAACAGAAAAAGATTAATAATTACAAAACATAATTTATTGCTCAAAAAATGTTAAAAAAATTAACAAAACTATTCAGCCATTCAAAACTCACATAATTCATGAAAAAAATTTTAATAAAAAGGTACTGACCAGAATTAAGAGGTGAAGAGCCATCAGATCCACCAACTGCATATAAATAGCCACCTAATACTGCAACAGCAACACCCAGTCTTTTGGTACTCATAGGAGCAACTTTGGTCCAACGATTTGTTTGAGGATCATATCTGCATATAACATACATTTTTTTTTTTTAGAAATACTTTTTTCTAACTGATTGTGAAGAAAAATTTGACCGCATGTTTTTTGAGAATCATTCTATTTTATAACTATTTTTCCAATCCCTATTTTTGAGTTTTATTTCACAATACCAGGGTAAACACCTAGCCTCTAACATTTTGACCAACTCTTAAAGAGAATAAAATATTAAAGGTATTCATATAAAAAACAACAGTTACATAAAATTTAACAGATTTTAAATTTGAACCACCTAAAAAAAATATTCAACAGCTTTAATTTATAAATTCATTTTATATTTAAGAAATCAAAATAAATTAAATAACTTTTTTCAAAGATTTGAATCTTCCCACACAGATTTGATAAAACTGCTGTATGTATCACAGAAATTAAATTTTAACATTAATAATTATCCCCTCTAGTAGTATTTTATTAGCAAAATTAAAAAAAACCTACACTTTTAATAAGGTACACTACAAGATATCTTCTAATTAAACACCCTAATTAAACTTATAAATTAAATTAGTGCTATATTAACTATATTTCTTTCAAAAAATTATTCACATAATTTCTGTGAACAAAATATATAATATATTGTCTCTATGTACAGATATTGTAACAAGTAGTTTCAATATTTTTAATTTCACACCATTAGTGAAAATAACTAATACTAAGGTGCTGTTGTTATAACTGGCAGATTTGTCTCTTTAAAGTTCGCCAAAATTTTCAATAAAGTAATATAACAATGAATTGGCAACATTTAACAGAGGAAGAAAAAAATATTTTTTTAAAAACTTTGTGCACATTTAAACCTTCAAACCAATTTTTTTTTAAGATGTAATTATTTAAATAAAACAACTTAAATTAAAGAGTTTAGCTGGGCATTAGATAATGACTAGGCTGAGAAAATAATAATGTAAGTCAGAATTTTAAACAAATAAATACAATTTTATATAGTTCTTTTCATTAACTCAACTTTAATGAAATAACTTTGCTATTAATAATAGATATTTCAGAGAAATAAAAAATGCAAGTAAAAATTACAGTACAAAGAAAAACTCAAGTAAGTTGGTATATTTTGTGCAATCCTTGGGCCCTAACAAATCCCAATACTATAGGCAATGCTATAAAATAAATTAAGCTATATAATACATAACTAATAAATAAGCCCATTTTGATTAATATAACATTTAATTATTAACCTTTCAACAAAATTTAAACATGATACTCCATCTTGTCCGCCAACAGCATAGAGATAACCATCAAGTACAGCTACACCAACACTGGTTCTACAAGAGCTAGTTGGTGCAACATCACAACTCCACTGATTAGTTTGTGGATCATACCTATAGAATAAACAATCCATCAATAAATTTTTCATTAATTTATAAGTACTAAAACTATATGTATACTCCTTATTTTTATTATTATTTATAAATAGCACATACAGTAAAACCCCTCAGTAATGGCCACCCATGGAACTGAAGAATTTGCCTGTAAAATAGATGGCTTTAGTCAAGTACTTCTGTAGTGGTTTTCTTTAGGACCTATAGAATATGAGAGTAGAAATTCTCTACCACCTTTTTATTACAATTTAGTATTTATGACCCTTTTAGTATAATTTAGTATTAGTTTTTGTTATTTTTGGTATTGGTTTTTGTTATTGGCCATAATGATAATCAGTATATCTAAAGCAGTATAAAGAAATACAGCTCAATATCATAAAATTTCAGATATTTAATGTACCTTTACATTTTCAAAAGATAATTTTTAATACTTCATGCCACTTGAAATAACGTAAAATCTCAACTATAATACGCACCCAAGTATAATGCGCATGCTTGATTTTGCGTGAAATTTTTAGAAAAAATTAAAATTCGACTATAATACGCATCCATAACTTTTCAATATTTTATTTAAAAATTGCACAAATATTTATTAACATAAATAAAATCTGTAATAAAAAGAAACGAAAATGTCAAATTCGGTAGAAAAAACTTAAATTGTTAATTCAAAACAAACAATACTGTCAAATTATCAGCCTTAATCACTTCCACTAGATACATCTCATCTATTGTTGTTGCGTCCATGTCATAATTATTGTTGCCATCATAATATATATCACCATCATAATCCTCACTTGACGATACGAACTGTGAATTCCGTTTGTTTAAAAGGAATACCTGCTTAGTAAACGGGTGGATGAATCACGGAGTGCAGATGTGCACGCACCTGTGTTGCGGCAATGTCTTATAGCTGCTGTACATTTGTTTATCCAATGTTTAAAACTACGTTTTTTTTCTATGCGAGTATAATATGCACCCTCAATTTTGTGGACTAAAATGTGAAAAAAAAGTGTATATTATACTCGAGATTTTATGGTACATACACTATTATATGGTGCATAATCTTCCCACCTAAAATTTCCTCTTTTTTGTAATGTATAATCTAGTTTTGGGATCAATATCATGAATACAGTTAAGTTTGAATAATTTACTGATTGTGATACAAACGGAAAGCTGAATAATCAGCATTCATATATACTACAGGAAATTATGGACTTTTTTGCTTCAAATTCATTACAACAAACATATAGAAAGATTACGTTATTTTTGAAAATTCTAGCCACTGAAGATATATTAATTATCATTACATAATCATTACTAATGAACAACTTCTAGTACCCCACTGACAATCTCAGCTGACTGATGACCAAATTGCAAGGACACTGATATTTGATACTACAATCTATGGGTTTGAGTACCATAATAGGCATCAAAATTAGAAGCCATTCAAAACTGCCTTAAAGCCAGTCTATTTCGTTCTCATGTAGCAAAAGATGACTATAACATTCTATAAAATCAACCTCAAACAATTTCCTTCTATCTTTCTGCAACCAAAAATACAAAGTTTGGGGGGAAATTTTTCCTGAGTATAAAGTTAATCTAAAATATATATTTTTTGGACATTTAAATATGAAAAATGTAACTAATGACATCATTTTTCCACTTCTTGTTATTACTTTACTATATACATTCAAATCAAATGGGCAAAAAGCGCATAGACAATAAAAGAAAATCCCGATTAAAATACTGAGCAAAAACATAACACTGAATAATAATGATTAAATGAAAAAGTTATTTGCTGTTTACATGCTATCAAGTAAAATTTACACTCATGATAACTTGATTTTAGGTGTTTTTCAGATTACATACCCATTGCTATGACTACATAAATTTTACACCTTTTCCGTGGTTACTACAAATTTTAACAATATATCAGAATAGAACATTAGCAAATTTTATTATAATAATTTATAACACTTTAGGAAAAAGAGAGGAAAATTTATAAATCACTTTCTTCTTTTTTTTTTCCTTTCTTTCTTTCTTTCTTTCTATTTTTTTTTTCAAAACTATTTCAAAAACCATCTTCATATAAAAGAAACACTTATGACTAATTCAAATAAAGCTAAAAATTAAATGAATAGAAAATAAATTTTACTGGTCAAAAATATAAAAATGGATTGGGGATTTGCTAGAAACAGAGACAGACACTCAAATTATAAAACTCAGTTTGGTATATTTCTCAATGTTACCTCTCAATACTATTTAAGTATGATTGTCCATCATGCCCTCCAACAGCATACAGCAGATCGTTCAACACAGCAACACCCACACCACATCTTCGTTTACTCATAGGTGCAGCCATTCGCCATTCATTGGTTTGAGGATCATACCTCTCAACACTAGCAATGGCATCACCACTGCACCAACCACCAACTAGAAGTTTAAAAGATTAGCAACTCAGCATATTTATATTACTATATATTAAATTTAAAAAGGCAATATTCATGTTATAAAATGCAATAATTTAAAATAAATTCAAAAGAATTTTAACAAAACTTTAAAGTGCTAAATTCAAACACTTTAATCCTCAGAATTTAAGAAACTGTTAAATACATAAGCTCACTACACAAGACTTTGCACACTGTGCTAGAAAAAGAAAGGATATTTAGAAAATCACGGTTTTATGAATTATTAAATACTTTCCTTTTTCTTATAGAGGTATATATTAACTAATGCATTAATCTAATAAAATGCATTAACCGAAATTAGTAAAAAAATTGCAACCAACAATACATTAATCTACATACACAGTGGATAGAACATAGTTTAACTTGGCATCTCATTAATAACAAAGTGTCAACCAACAGTATAAACAAACCACCTATTATATACTGTTTCAAGATATGCTGTGATTTTGTTTCCTTTTGTGGAAGACAGTATTTAAAAGATGTGTACAGATACAATTACTTGATTACACAAAATAAAAATTACACATTTCATTATTATGAATAACATAGACTCAATTCATTCTAATTTCTTTTCCATGGTTCACATAAAAATAATCGAAATAAGTTAAACTTTCATGGTGTTGACTTTAATTATACTTTGAGTTTTCACAATGTATTTTACCTGCAAATAAAACTTCACCCCTGCGCACTGGCTTCCTTGGCCTTGTTCGGGGGCCTTGCATCAGCGGTCTTTCTTGTGGTAAAAGCAAGTAGTTCTTAGCTTCATCTACCAAGTCCCTACATGCTTCATCACTCTTTATGAGTAAATCAGAACCAACAGTTCCGACAAGAAACTTTGGACTGAGAAGTGGTAGTCGCACATGTTGCAAAACCTAAAATACAAACAGTGGTGAAAAATTTATAGGAATTTGGAAATAAATTGATTTTTGTTCACCAAATACATATTTTAATAACTGTACAAGTAATTAAGAACATTTTAAAAGTTCATACAGGATAAATATATTAATATGTAAAAAAAAAATTCAAAATAGTTTAAGAAAAAATGTTTTGTTTTAAACTAAACAAAATTTTGGGCATGTAAGGATGTAATTTTCCCATACAGAAGGTTATGATTATACAAATAAAGAGAGAAGGAAATTTTTCACGGGCCAAAAAAAAGAAAAAGAGACCTAAAATCTGAACTGAATTTTGATTTCTAAAAAATTCTAAATTTTATGTTTTGATAATCATAAGCACCTAGTACATACACAAAATTAATATTAGAATTTTAAATATACATAGAATTTAATCAATTTGGTAAACTTCTTTTTCATACTAAAGTAGGTCAAGAATATTATACAAATTAGTCAAATAATAATACAAGAAGATATCTCAACAGAATCTATGAACATGATTTATGCTATTTTTAATATCATTCTTATGCTATGAAGTTTTTACATTATAACTGAGTATCTTGAAATCATTTAAATTAAAACAAAAAAGGGGAAAACATGATAAATATATTTAGCATATTCCTAATGAATTTTTGCAAATAAGCGAATGTGTGAATTGTTACACAAATGAACAATTCACACATTTAATTAGCACTCAGTAAGACACATCTTTAGTGTTAGAAATTCCATTATAGATTTTTTTAGATATCTGCAACTATGAATCTATGTACCTAATACATACATACTTGTTAAACCTTGAAAGGAATGTCATAGTTAACATTTTTAACATATGCAAAAATACAATACATCAAAAATATATTTTTTTAAAAATACATAATTGAGACATACCAATAAACAGTATTGAATATTTCATCAATTCAATGTACATAGAGTTTTATCAAATAGTTATTTTATTTCAAAATGGTTAATACCTGTGGTAAATGCTGTCGCCTTTCTGTAATATTGTATTTTACCCAAGACATTACAGCATTAAATACTTGTTCTTCACTGCGTACATTTAGTTCATCACTTGAAATTATATCAATCAGCTGATTAACAGGAAGGAGAAGGAATTCTTCACTTTCCATAACCTAGTGATTTAAATGTTTTAAGAGAAGAATAACCATAAAGATATATTTGTATACAACAAAAATAAACTCTAAAGCAAACAAAAACTATATTAAATAAGAGTTCTAATTAGACAACTAATTTCAGCAAAAGAAACTATAGAAGAAAATAATTAATACTGATATAACATTAAGGTTTTTAATATAAAATTGTTTTCTGAAAAAGAAAAAAGAAGTTTAAAAATCTCGATCAAAATATGGAAACAAAACATTCAAAAATGGAATTTTTCACAAATAAAATGTCAAATAATTAAAGTAAGATAATAAAATATTCTTAAATTTACACAATATATTTATATTTAAAAGGAAAAAATAATAAAATGCAAAATATAATTTAAGATGTTGTGAATTAACAGCGTCATTTTAAAAAAGCTCAAACAAATTCATAAGCAGAAATAAAACAGTACATGAATTATAGAAAATTTAAGGAGTTTTAACCTCTTGAAAATTATGTTGAGTAAATTTATCAGCAATCCGAAGGAGTTCTCTACATGAATGTG
Organism: Dolomedes plantarius; assembly: GCA_907164885.2. Classification (NCBI taxonomy): domain Eukaryota; kingdom Metazoa; phylum Arthropoda; class Arachnida; order Araneae; family Dolomedidae; genus Dolomedes; species Dolomedes plantarius. Next base: position 73,778,599 of record OU015491.1, on the reverse strand, counting down.
TGTCAGCAAAAGCTCTAATTCCAAGACAATTAGATGGATCTAACTGCCTCTTTAAAAATTCACAACAGACTTCCTGTATTTCTGCCATCTGTAGAAGGCATGCAGCTGGAAGAAGGACTTGCACATTATTTTCTTCTACAATAATGTGTGAAGTATAAGCAAAGTCTATGAGCAACTCCATGGCATGTTCATCTATGTCTCTGATTGTCACCTAATGTATACAAATATAGATCAGTTTCATAAAAAAGCTAGGGAAAGAAGACATGTAAAAATAAATTCATACATCAAAATTACATAAATGTTCATAAAAATATTAGGCTCATTTTGAGCATTTTATAATATTTTAAAAGGCACTACATATGGTAAAATAAATTATATTTTGATAAATTAACAATTGAAAGTTAATCAAATACTCTTCATTTTTTTTTATCTCACCCGGAAGGCCTCAATGCTATGTCGGGCCCCCTTCCGGCACATTGGAATCGAACACTCTTCAGTAACCTAATGTGATACACATTTTTTTTTTCTTTAAATATCAATCCATTAAGACTCAATGTGCAGTAAAAATCAGTTAAATACTGATATAAAATTATAAAAAATAAAAAACTAATTTAACTCATTAATAAATAATTAACTATTTCTCTCTTTCCTGAATAGTATTTAACTATGCAAACACATGAATCTGCGGCAATCAAATATAAAACAGAAAATTGGCACGATGACTTTAAAAATACACAAGAATAGAGAACTCTTTATCAAACACAATTCAAAGTGTGGTAAATTTTTAAAATGTCTAGTTTAACCTGCCTCTCTTCACTTATATTGACATATAAATTTATCAATCAGTCTCTGTAATCTATTCAACAGTAACAAAAACTGAATTTGGCTAATTTAAAGTTTAAATTGCTCATTAGAGTGTTCAAACTATATCTTTAAGTAAAAACAACAGATCCACATAAATATTTTTTTAAAAAAACTAGCAATTTGTTGAAAAAAGTTAACTAAAATGAAATAAATCTTTACAATAAGCTTTATGACAATTATGGGTAATATATTACGTACCTTAACATTTCAAGAAATAATTTTTTAACAGCAGAAACAAACATTAATTATTCCCCAAAATATTCTTGAAGGAAATTTTTTCTCTCTTACTATGATAATGAAGATCAATAAGAACTATAATCATCTTTTTATTTTTAAAGAATAATGTTAAAAATAAACATTAAAAATTATATGATTAACAGATCCTTTTCCCCAATTCAAGAAAATTTTTGAGACATACTTGTTAATTATTACACAACAGAAAACTGATACGTTACTGAGATATTATTGTGATTTAGATTATATAGTTAAAGTATCCCTACACATATTTTTTTTTGGCATTAATATGAATAAAAACCTAGTTTTTGTTATTAATATGAATAACTTAAGTTTCTAGATATCAATAAAGAAAGAAAAACATACCTCAGTTTGACGGCTTTCTGCTAATTCTCCTGTAAACATTGCATGAAAATATGGAGAGCATGCTGAGAGTATAACACGATGAGCAAAAATCCTGCGTGTCCCTACAATCAATACAACATCACAAAGTTCTCTGTGTTTCCTTAGTAAATTTATAGCCTCTAGAGTGTGTCGGGGATGTTTGTCAGAAGTGTATTCCAGGCGAGCTGGAGAGGGTGGACACTCTAGGTCGGTATGCAGAATTTCACCCATTTTTTAAATCAAGTATTTCACACTAAAAGCAAGAAAAAAAATTTATTTTAAAAAAGCAAGTTTTATAAACATCAATAGATATTTCAAAATGTTTTATATGTTTATATGTATAACTAAGCTTCATAAATTTTACTTCTATACTTTAAAAAAAATGGGTGTTAGCATATGAGGATTATTATTTTAAAACAAAATATACATATAACATTATAAAAAATTACTTTTGTCATTTTATTACACTTACAATTAAAGAACGATAATTTACTAATGAAAATATTTTAAGCCATGTATTTGCTCTATTTATATTGTTATATGACATAAAAATGCATGGCAAAAACTTTTAATACATACCAAAAAAATTAAAGAGATTAAGAATCTTAAGACTAGTGAGTGTTTGTTTAATTAAGAGAATCAACCATTACATTTCAGAAATTTTTAAATACTGCTAAATAACAAGATAGGAAAAGAAATAATTTTTTTTTTTTTTCAGATGAACATTAAATTTATAATTTAAATCAGATATTTTAAAATGAATCAAATGTTTTCTAAATTTCAAAAATAGTGTAAATTAAGAGAAGGTTAGTTCCAAGTCTCAGAATAAATTTATGAAAGTATATATATTTATTTATTAATTTTAGAAAAGTTTATACAGAGGCTGTTCACACATTTTTTAGACAATGTATATTGTATTCACAAAACTAAATTACATAAAATTCTTGTGTTTTAAATGTTCTATTTGACATCCCTTATTCTGAACTATCTTTCGACACCGCAATTTCCAGGATAATAATGCCTTTTGAAGTGTCAGAAGAGGTATTCTATCCCATTCCTCCTGAACAGCTTTCCAGAGTCCTGTATGGGTTTTGGGACGACGTTTGGATAATGCAGAGTTTAAAAGTCTGAAAACACAAAAATCCATAGGTGATACATCGGGAGATTTAGTAGGGATATCAGTGAAGGGTATGGCCTTGATACCAGTTTTTTGTTCCATTTCTTTTAGGAAATTTACAGTGGATTTTGATGTGTGACTGCTAGCTTTGTCCTGATGGAGTCTCACAGATTGATGGCACTGTGGGTAAAGCAATGGTATTTCATTCAGAAAAATTGGCGATAAAATATGTTCCTGATAGTATTTGGAGTTAATCTTGACATTTTTTTCCACTCTCTTTATTTTTAATTTGCCATTATAAGAAAAACCAGCAACAATCATGAATCCCTTAGAAAAACTTTCTTTCGATTCTTTGAACAATGTACTTATGATAATAAATGGCTCTTTTTATGTTGCAATCATTTAAAAACACACCTTGATTCATCTATTGTGACAATTGTTTTCCATTTTTCTTTGGATAAGTGTTTCTCATATAGAATTCTGCAGCGTGTCCTGCGTTCAGCGATATGATTTGGAAGAAGACGATGCACATTGCGTTTTTTCGCTTTCTTAAGATTTAAATCAACGTTTATCATTTTTTTTACAGTGGACACCGAGCATTTTAATGATTTTGCAACTGTCCTTTGACTAGGGGGATTTTCTTTTAACATTAAACAAAGTACCTTTGCAATAGTCGAAGATGTCCGTTTTTTCCTTGGATACTTATTTGGAATTTTTGTCCCACTTGAGGCTCCAATTTGACGTTTTTTTCCTTTCTTGTTGACTATATTACCTATTGACGCTTTAGATATCACAAAACCATGACTCTCACATCGTTTTTGGATAACGGAGTATGCATATTTCTCTTCGGAAAGAGCATAAATGTAGCCTTCGAACCACTGCGTTGTTAGAAATGCCATTTTGAATAAAAACAAAACTTTCAAGCCACAGACGATAATTTTGACTTTTAAAAACATAGTACAATTGAAATTATTTCTTTTGCAGCAAATGATTTTTTATTACCGCTTACCAAAATCGTCTAAAAAATGTGCGAACATCCTCTGTATATGTTATTTAGAGAGAAAGGTTATACTATGGTTGTAAAATTACATATTGCCTTATTATTATATACAGTTTGGTACAGTTATTATCCGGTTTTTTCGTTTATGATTACTTATAAATATTATGAAAAATGACATTTGTAATACATATTTCAAAGAGAATATTTAAATCTTCTCTCTGAAGTTATGATAATTTAAAGAACAGAACATATTCCACATGTTATTTTCATTTCAGGAATAATTTTATAATTTCTGAAATTATCATCATGCACCAGCAGAAATACATAGCTGTAGGTTTTAAGTTATAAATAATGTTATCAAATAGCTGATAGAATATACTCCTGCAGACTTCTTGAAAATATAGAGTCAAAATAAGCCACTGTTACTGCAAATCTACAATACTTAAACAAAGTATCTGACTAGATTGTTCAAAATAAACAAAAAAATTGATTTTAGAGTAAGTATCAATTCTGAAATTGCTAGAACTTGATAAATTACAAAGCAGCATGAAATAAATTACCAAGCAGCTAGAATTTTACTTTTAATGTCCTTTATATAAAGATAGACGTTCTCCAAAAATTTGTAAACATTCTCCTGAAACTTTTTTTCAACAGCTGATACTTTTAAGCCCATACTCTATTACATTCCTTTTGGCATTTAGATATATAACTGAGAAAAAAATAAAAAAGTTATATCTGGACAAAAATTTGTGAAAAGGAAAAAAAATCTGCTTTATAATTTGTTGAGAGAAATAATCTTGGAAACTGTGCGTTAAAACAGTTTTGGTCATCTCTGCATAATTCCTCATCAGCTGTTATAAAATGAATGAGGGACTTGCATACTTTAAGTTGAAAAATTGACACACCCCCCCCTCCTAAAAAAAATAAATAAATAAATAAAAAAAAAATAAAGATAGGCTTGTTACTAATTGAAGAAACTTGATCTGTGGTGCATAGTACATCTTATTTGAATAATAAAAAAAAAAAAGGTCTATTGGTTTTGAATCTGTTGTTAATATAAAACCTACTTTGTATTACGTGTTTCACATGAAGTAGTCATTGTTTAAAATTTAATGAATATTTTTTTTAAGATTTACAAGGTTAAAAAATAAGCAGAAAAATTAGAAATAAAATAAGCTGGCAAATAGTTTTATTAAATAAGCAATAGGGCTGTTTATATTTTTTTTTTTGAAATGTTTTAATCATCAGTAAAACAGTTATAAAAGTAAATCTGTTTAATTTATAAAGATTCAATATTCTATGGTTTAATATATAACAAAAATACTAATTTGTAATAAAACTTCAGCTTGAAAAATAAATTATTAAAAAATGTGGATAAATTTTTTTTAGCAAATTGTTTGTGGATAAAATTTTTAAATGAATTCATTTTTCAATCTTCATTTAGATTGTTTTTATTTAAATTAGCAACCCGTTTGTCATGTTTTCTTTTTATTTTATTAATATTAGTTGTGACAATTAATTAAGGATGTCAAAGCAGTGCACAGGAGGAAATCACAATCAAATGAACTAAAAATTTGGAGAAAAGAAAAATTTTAAAATTAGCAAATAGTTCCTAATCCTTGGCATCAGCAATTAATGTAAAGTAACTCTTTTTCTCTTCTTAACTTGTTCAGTCCAAACTGAGGAACTGACAAGAGACATAACACACTATATATCTTACTTAAAAATACAAATTACATGTTTTGAGTTTTTCATGAAATTTATTTTCATTTTCATAATTCACTATTTTTCATTTCATTTTCATTTATTTTATTTTTTTACTTTTTACATAGGAGGGTGTAGTGGCCTGGTTGGCAAAGGCAGCGAGTCAGCGATCTGAACGTCCTTGGTTCGATGTTGGTTGCTGACAAATCCACTGCCGCATTTTGGTGGCTGGTGCATGAAAAATCTGTCATGGCTGCAATGTCCTTCATGTTCTCAAATTTACCTCTGGAGGTGCAGGGTCAAGTGTTTCCAGTCTCATCACGTGATGCGGTTCAAAATTACGGGACCAGTTCATAGGGGACGGAGCTGGTCCATCTATATGATGCCCCCATAATAAAGAGGCCAGCAATACCGCAGTGATAACAAGCGAATGTCTAAGGACAAGGCCTCCACATTGAGGAAAGAAAAAAACTTTTTACATAGGTTATGAATGAAAGTACTCATTTTCATTAGTTTTACACATATTTTTGCCATAAATTATAACAAGCATAAGGGTGAAAATGTATTCAGTTTTTTAGGTCTTTTATACAAATACTGATGCCAATTACATAATATAGCATAATTAAATCTTTCATTAGCCACAGGATTTGTGAGTCTTAGAAAATAAAAATTTGACTGAGCTGAGTTTTTTTTAGTTTCAATAAATAAATTTGACAATTCTATCATTAATATGTTGAAGTAAAATTTTATTTAAATAAGTTGTAATAAAGCTTTTAAAAACTTTGAAAACTAAAAATTATATCATTTTATAAAAATTTGAAAACAAATCTAAAGTGTTTTTCAAAAGAAAATTATTGAAAACTACTAAGTCATTTAAATTCATTTGAAATAATTATTGTTAATATAATTTTTTTTTTAAATGCACTTTTTATTATAAATTAAACTAACTGATATATATAGATTACCATTAATAACAATTTTCAGAAGACATCTCTAGGCATTTATTGATAAAATTCAACAAATATTTTTACAAAATAATGCTTTAGTACAAGAAGATTAAAATTCAAACTATAAATATGAAATGAAGAACAGTCAATGACAGCTGATATCAAACCCTACTAAGAAATATTAAAAATCCATACAAATAAATTAGCCAGAAAGAGGTTTAATATTGACAGACAACTATTTCTAAAAAGTAATTATTTGCTGGGTTATTTTATCTTGGCTGTTTGCCAAAGTTCAACAATATATGTTTTAGTGTCAGAGAACCTCCTTTTTTTCTGATAACCCTCTCAAAGCTCTTTTCAGTATGCTTGATAGGGTATATGTTTTTATTGATAATGTTTTAAACTTATAAACTTTTTTTTATTATAAATTTTCATTACAAAATGTTGTGTTCAAATTCTGTAAGATGTTAAAATGTATATATTTAATATATAAATATATACATAACCTTTTTAAAAGTTTTTTTTTTCTATTTGTTCCAAATAAACGAGTATTCAAAGGTGAATAAAAATAATTCTGTGTTTTTACTAAGTAATTTTAGAAAATTTATCATACTGTCAGTTATCCAAATAATAGAAAATTTTTTTTTAATTCAAAAAGTGCTTTCTTATCAAGCATTTGCTAACTTGTCTTGAACTATTCTGTTATAAATGCATTTTAAATTTGTTTTTACTTAACTTTTCAATCTTAAAAAACGTTCTACCTCTGCAAATAAAACAACACAAAAATACTTATTTTACATATGCTTTTTTTCAGAGTTTGTTAGTATTTTTTTTTTCAGATCAGCTTTTGAAAACATGTTTATTTAAAAAAATATAATAATAATCTTTTATTGATAAACTTTAAAAACTAGTCATTTATTTCTTGCACTTCATTTACATACTTAAAATGTAGAAAAATATAAGTGTGAATATATTTTTTGTATTTTTTAGTTATTAGCAGCAAAAAACCCCAAAACAACATTTTAAGATGAATTTTCAGCCAAAAAAATTCAATTCAAAAGTAACTTCTTTATTCAGAAATGACCATAAAGTGTACAACATTAAAAAGATCCCTAAAATCTAATCACACATTAAATTTGTATCCTAAAGTGATGCATTACCTTAAAAAAAAAACACATATAAAATATTCCTCATGGGGGCATATGTGCAAGTAATTTTAATATTGATACTAATTTACCATATAATATTTTTCATTTATCGCAAATTTTATAATTCCTAATACTGTGTAAATTTGGTGTATGCTTGATGAATACAGTAAAATTACACATTATACGAAATTCTAAATAAATATATATATTTCAATATATAAATTTTAAAAGCTACAAAAAACACTTTAAATAAATGTAAATTTCCTTCTCACACGAGTATCTAATCTCAGTTTTTACAGTTTATCACATTTTCATTCTGAAAAGGTTTTCCAAACAATAAATAATATGTTTAAAGAGTCAACGCCAAAGCTGATTTGATTGAGTACAAGTATGGATCATCAATACTGAGAAAACATTGCACATTTGAAGAACAAATTATAAAAAATTTGAACAAAAAACAGGCGAAATTAATTATTTGCATATTCCCATGCAATAAAATTTATCATAAGCAATTATGTACATGATATTTTGGACGAACACATACAGTAACGGTTTCGAGAAAAAGTCTTAAAATTAGCATTTCTCATCTTGTAGTTTCGATAAAAATGATGAAATGTCATTTAACTGTATGTGAAGAAACGATAAACATTGATTCTGATAAAAGACCTGCAAAATATACTATAGAAAAGACTACATTTGCATACCTTAAGATAAAAAAACATCAAATATGTAAAATGTACCTTTAAATTTTATATTGAAAATTACTAGTCTCTAAAATCATCCTAAAGACGCCAAAAGTTGAAATTTTTGCAGAAGAAGTTAGAAAATTAGTTTTATCCATGATTTATGACACATACACATTTTCACACATAAATAAAGATTCTTTAAGCTTGTAAATAACTTAGTGACTTCATTTTGGATTTCGAAACAGTCGCAGTGAGAGACAACTACTACGACAATTTATGACTGTTTCCACAAAACAAAACAAGAACTACCTAATTTGAACACACCAAAAATGTCCCCATAGGAGATGCATAAAATATTTTTCTTTATATTCTTATGAATACCACGATGACTGTATACTGTAACATTCCCGTGCTTGGTGTCAAAGCCGACATGCTAGGTAGCGACACACAGGTTATGTATATTGATAAACAGCTAACTAATTAGAACTTCATTACACTTAATAACAATTTATTTGGAATATTCTGGATTAAAATGTTTCACGATTAGGTCGTGTTCTGGTACATCTATTATACACAAATAATTTCCGTTGAAGTCTGCAGATTTCAACGGAAGGACAGTCCTCTCTGCTGGCTGGATGCACTGTAGATGCAGATCATCGGTCAAGCCTTCAGGAAATTAGGCTCTAATCGCAGAAGTAGAACTGTTGTAGGAAACGGATTCCGCTAGTCGGAACCGGTTGGATTGAGGAAACTCGAACTCCAAGCGTAATTCGATCTATCTATCACAGAGTAGTGGAAGGCTCGTCCCACACACTCTCACTAAAGAAGCTAGCTGCTTCAAAACTAAAGAAGATCAAGCTTTGATTTTTCAACGACCCTTCTCAGTGAGAAAGAGGTCTTCACACTTCAGAGATCTTAACCTCAGAAACAGAATCTGGATCAGATCCAACATCAAAATCAGTCTCGACTCTCCGACTCCGTAAAAATCTTTTAATACATTTTCCCCTGGCGGGATCTCTAACATCCCCGCTCCTTGAATCTGGGCTCTGATAGGCCCTTCCTTTTGGCCCGTGTGCAAAATGATACCTGTTTTCATATCGCAATCGCACCGGTAGATCATTACTGCATCTTGTCAAGAGGCGGATCCATCTTTTGTACCATAAAGTCTAGCCGCCCAGACATCGTGGCGACTCGCCATTGTAAGTCGCTCCTCACCAGCAAGTCGAGCGGCTGATTCTTTTGTACGCCACCCTTCGCTTGGGGGAAAATATTGCATCCTCGAGGTTCGCCGGTGGGCTTACTCTGTTTCAAGCCACGGTTAATAAATTTTCTGGGTCTTAAGGAGGGAAAATGTCACAATACCAACAAGCAACTGGAATAGGCGCAATTTACGTTATTGGGATTGAACATCAAATTTTATCTAAATAACTGCTGGAATATATTGCAAAGAGTTTAAATTTGTGAAGTTTCATTCTATTGGACACCAAAATTAGAAATCAGTTTATTTTTGTTGCGGTAGGAGGTTTTTTTTATAGTTATTTGATTAAACTATCAAACTCAAATCCCCCAAACTTGGATGTTTCCGTTAGATAGCTTTTTATTCCTCCTTGATGAACTGATCTGTTTAAGGATTCAACTACTTTTTAGTTTAAAGTTTTGAAATAAAAAAAACGGAAGAAAATTATGTTGTTTTCATGCTTTGGCATTATTTTATGAAGGAAATCAGTGTTCGTTATCGGAGTGAGACAGCCATCGTGGAGAATTTTGGAGAACAAAATTAAGAAACCTTATGGACATTTAACATGAATTTACGTAAGCCTTTTTATCAAAACCTATTCATACTTTACGAAATTCCTTCATCGTAGACATTTGTGGATTTAAAATCTGCGATTTTTTTTTATAAAAATTACGTCTGGAAATGCCCTTTTATCCAGAGAAACAGTAAATATAATTTAGTTTCGAGTGTCATTACGCCAAAAGCTGCCAAGTAAGCATCTATTCAAATAGAAAATTATAACCCTTGTAAGGTAACCTTGTAAATCAAAGCAGTACGAAAAAGATACCTATTCATTTTGGGATTATAGTATTTTATTATCTTATGGGTGTCTTGAGCTATGTGTTACGGATATTCGTGACCCGATATGTAAGTGTCTCGCTGATTTACGCATAAATTGAATAGGTTGCTCGAAATGTACATCTTGTTTAATACGACATATTTACAACAATAATAAGATACATGAGTTTGTTCCGTAGAACCATCGTCACATAGGTTAGAGGGAGCGGAAACATAACACAGTCCAAATTGAGACCTCCGTCTCTCGATTCTCCGCCTCTTTCAGTACGTCAATACCTGATCAAAGTCCAGTCTATAATGCTCCTCGCCTCGTGCTGTCTCGTTCCTTCTCACCTTTGCAACGGTTTTAACCGTTTTGTGTGGGAGTTCCTTTTATGCGAGAAACAGAGACGACACAAAAAAGACTTCGATATTTTTGTCCCAATCTTTTATTACATCGTTTTTAAGGGACACAGCACATGCAGCACATATAAAGTAATTTAAAAAGGATTGATTTCGCATACAGAGCCATATTTGTCAGCTAGACCCTGTTGGCCTATGTATTCTCGTCTGCAGTTCAACTCCAACTGCGAACAACGAAGCGCTCTCCTCGGAAATAGGGTTGCCACACGTCAATCTTGACACGGGTTACCAGACGCGGCGCGCCTTACAACTTTCTTTCCAAAATTCTCGTAAGTTCTGCCCACCAACTGTAGTATCCATCATGCTTACCGTGAGTCACCTTTTCAGTCCTTTGTCGGCAGTCCGTTTCTTTGCAATTAAGTATTCGCGGTCTTTTGTCGGCAACCCGCTTTTCTGCGGTTAAGCATTCACCTGTACCCGCCTTTTCGCCATTCTTAGGGCCTTTTCACATAGGAGTCCGTTGCGTAGCGTTAAGAGAAAGATGACGTTGAGAATAAAATAAACCAATCATAGGCGTTAAAAATTTCATTGCTAATCGTTTGGAGGCCTATGATTGGTTTATTTTCGTCTCAACGTCATCTTTTCCTTAACGCAACGCAACGGACTCCTATGTGAACAGGCCCTTACGTCGCCGCCCTTTCTGCTCTAATGATTTTTTGCTTAACTATTCTAAATGATGTGTCCATTCCATTTATTATCGGAATTAACCTCTTTTAAAAAGTTCCATTGAGGTGTTAATGATTATATGAGCCAAATGTCATACGTTGCACTGGTCCCAAATTTGTTGTATTCGAATGGACTGTAGACTAATAAATTATATCAAAACCATTGTCGACCATACGACACACGAATTAATAACAATTTTATCTACTTAAAGGAATTATCTACAATACTAATGTATGAACAAAATCAATACATGAAACATCGACCATACGATGTGCGAGCGTAACAAACTTTTTTATGCAACAAGCGATTTCAAACAAATTCTTATATCTTTAGTTTACGATGCTAACATAAGAAATAAAAACTATGATACCTATATTTGTATTCTTTCAAGAGCGAGTTTGGCGATTGCCAACATAGCCATTGGCGTCAACAATGATCATGTCGATCATACTTAAACTTGCCACATCTGTACTGGCTTTTCCAAAATTTGGATTGAGCCTGTTTCACATTATGTGTCTCACAAACTCCCTCCCTTTTCAAGGAATGAAAGCAAGTCTTTTGAGACGCTTTCATGACTCAGTGACAGTCCTTTTAACCGGAGGTCTAGTAGAGCACCACAATCGAACACTTTGTAGACACAATAATACACATTTTTACAGGTAAATGACTCCATGTTTTCATCTGAGTATGAGATAGCTGTTCATTTACATGTAACAAAATTATTTTACACCATTATTCTTTTTCCAAAATTATTTTAAACAAATGATTACTTATGCAAAATTCCTTTATACTTTTATACCTAACACAAAATTATACTACACATATTTCTTATATCTTTACTTTAACCCTTCAGTGTCCGCGCCCATGTATAAAGTGCATCATTTTCGTAATTTTGAATGGTTTGTTTTTACAAGTAAGGTTTGAATGTTCTAAGCAGTTTCTATTTATAGTTATTCCCTTTCTAATGCAGGTCTATTTTTCTGACTCTTGTATTCCTTTGCATTCATTTGTTAGTCGTGATTTAAACATGATAAACCAGCGATTATACTGGATTGCAATACGACAAAATTATGAGTTGATGTCGTAGATCAAATGTGCAGCTATTACACGGTATTCCGCATATCACGAAGATGGAAAATCTTATTGTTTTTTAGGTTTTTGGACATAATAGGAATCGATTCGTAAGTTGTCCTTAGATGTATTAAACCACACAGTTTTGAAATAAGGCGATTGTATCTGCATTCTTTGGCCTTTAATTATAAATATGTCTCAATATTATCAACATTTTATATCTTGTCATAAAACGCATAATTATTATTTCAATTTGAAAAAAGAAAGTTTATTACAAAAGGAATAATCAAGGTTGGAAGAGACGTTGCACTTTATGCAACGCGCGCCTGCTGGTGTTCCAAAAATTGGCGCTCCCACTGAAGGGTTAAGTAATATCAACACAAAGTTATTACCTAACCCTTCACTTTAAACAAAACACAAAACAAAACATTCGTCAAACAAATCACATAATTTAAACACACTAATTTTTAATACAACTATAGACACAAATTTAATCCATTTTTTTTTCAGAATTCCTAAATATTAATTTCTAATACAATAAGATACAAACATTTAATTAATTTTCCCTAAATTCTTTGGGAATTACTTAAATTATTTCTAATACTTTTTCTAAGAATACCATCAATACAAGGTTATAATTTAGCCCCGAATCGTGTCATGTTCCCTAGCTAATCTAGAAATTGCATCCGCCCCTAAATGTTTTGATCCTGGCTAATGAGTTATTTTTAAATTCCATATTTGAAGCGCTAGTACCCACCTTGTTAGTTTTGGACTTTTCGGAGTTGTTACTGTAAGGAATTTTAATGGATTATGATCGGTAATTACTTCCACCTGAGATCCATAAATCCAGTTCTCGAATTTTCTTAACCCAATTAAGACTCCGAATGCTTCCTTTTCTATCGGGGCCCAACTTTTCTGTGTCTCCGTAAGTTTTTGGCTAGGAAAGGCGATAGGTTTGTACGTTTCGTCTTTCTCTTTCTGAGTTAAACACGCACCTTCACTTCGATTTGAAGCATCAGTGTGGATCTGAAACGGTCGGGACATGTCTGGTGTTGCCAAAGAGGTTACTTTACATAATTTTTCCTTCAAGCTGTTAAAAGTTTCCTCAGCTTGCTTATTCCAAGGCACTCGGTTAGGGATATACGTATATATTTTTTATTAATGCGGTAAGGGGTAAACTCAGTTCCGCGAAATTGTTTATATACGACCTATAAAAGGACATTAACTCTAATATCGAACGGACATCTTTCTTTGTTTCGAGTCTTTTTAATTTTCTAATCGCAGCAATTTCCGATTCATCCGGGGCATATTTTTTCGAGCCTATTATGTGTCCTAGATACAGTAATTGATTTCTCGCAAACTAACTTTTATCTAGTCTAGCAGAGAAACCTAGCCTTATCAATTCGGAAAATACCGCATTAATATGTTTTAAGTGTTCCTGCCAGGAGCGTGAGAAGATTATGATATCATCAATACATGCCTGAGAATACTCCTTATGGGGTCTTAAGAAAAAATTCATGGTTGCTTGGAAGGTGCTTCCTGCCCCTACCAACCCATATGGCATAGTTTTCCCACTGATAAATCGTGTTATGTGTTGCAAATGCCATCAACTGTTTGCTATTTTCCTCCATGGGAATTTGCAAATACCCTCTTAATTAGTCGATGGTTGTGAGCCATTTGGCTTTGCCTGCTACCTAATTTAACTCTTGTGCTTGGGCCATAGGGTATGTTATGATTTTAGTGGTAGCATTCAGTGCTCTAAAGGCTCAACACAGTCTTATGCTCGCATTCTTTTTAGCTACAAATACGATGGGGTGTGCTATTTCCGTATTGTAGGGTTCAATTAAGTCGTGTTCCAATAATTCCTCTATTTGTTTATCTACTTCCTTTTTATAGATTATTTCCTCGTTAGCTCTGGTATTAGTTCAATTCTATGTGGGTGCAATAAGGCGGGTTTAATTTTTCCTGAAAATAAACTCATGTTTTTCTAGTAACTTTTCCATCCCCAATTTCTCTTTCTGATAGATTTGATAATTCTACTTGCGTACTTAGCATATTAAAGGGTTTAATATCTACCTTATTGGGGACATTTTCTACCTCCCCAAACTCTTCCTCTCCTTCAAACATGATATTCAGGGCGTTGGTTCCACTCCCGAATTCTTTGATCTTATTTTGGTGTACCTTACATTTATTCCAATCTCGGAATTCCACAATGTACGTATGTGGAAGATAATGTTTGATTATAGTTCCTGGCCCTTTCCACCGAGCATATAACTTATTGGTAGAATCTGCTATCAATACAATAACTTGGTCCCTCACTTTGAACCAAGTAACTATTCTATAATCTGAGAACTATTGCTAGATCTCAAATTGTAGTAGTGAGCCATTTTCTCCCGTTGAACTTCAGCTATTGTTACCCCTTCATTTGAGGCTTTCGTTGGCCTGCTTCCTAACTCTTGTATTTAGAGAGAGGATTCATATTCATCTGAGTATTTCCAGTTTTTCCCATTCAGGTGCTTTTTAAGATTCATAACGGTCCTTCCGATGGTCTCCCATACATCAATTGGAACGGAGCGACTCCCGTCGTACAATTGGGAACTTCTCGATATGCCCGTAATAAGTAAGATAGTTGTTTGTGCCAGCCCCTCTTGTCTTCTCTTATAACGTGATGAATCATGTTCTTTAATACCTGATTAAATCTTTCCACTAATACATTTGCCCGAGGATACAGAGGTGTTGAGAATCTAGGACTCTACCCTAGACTATTTACCCTAGCCTATTTACCCTAGCAGGAAAACTCCTGTGTGAGGGAGGCATTAAAGTTTGTACCATTATCCGAGGCAATGACACTTGGAATACCCGTCCTGGTAAATATTTCTAATAACGCTTCACACGTTGCTTTAGCTGTCAGGGATTTAACCAGTATTGCCTTCGCCCACCTAGTATGTTGATCTACTAACGTTAGGACATATTTGTGTCCCGCAGAACTAGCAGGATCTAATGGCCCGATCAAATCAATATTTACGATTTGGAATGGGAGTTCTGGACTAGACACTGGCACAATCAGCGTCCTATCCGCTGTCCTAACCTTTCTCCTCAGTTGACAACCCTCACAACTATTACAATGTTCCTTTACCTCCTTACTTAATCCCTCCCAATAAAAAGAGTACCGAATTCTTTCTGACTTTTCTTTTTTTGTTCCCATGTGCCCTCCAAATGGTGAGTCATGAGATAATCTGAGCACTTCCAGTTTCTTTTCCTTCGGGATTACTAAATGCCCAACGGTTACTCCCAAAACCTTTTCTTTGTGAAATAATAACGAATCAATAAAATAATAATTTCCTTTTCTTATCCTAGCCATGTCCCACTCCCGTCATAAAGTAGGACAATTCTCCTGCTGTTTTTAAAATCTCTCCACTGAGTCTTCCTTGTGATCTAGTCCAGGGGTTCGCAACGTTTCAGGCTCTGTACCCCCCTCCTTTAAACACTGATTTGAGGTCACGCTCCCCCACCACCACCATATGTGGTCAATACAAGTAGTACAATCGGAATTTGAAACTGAAGCTGTTTATTAAATGAAAATATAGAATAGATAATTTCATACACAAAATTTAATATTACGACACATATCTTAATTTGGAACATATTATTATTAGAACATGTGAAATCAAAGAATTAAATACAAATGAAATATATTTGAGGTAATCAAGAATCTAGGTGAGGTTGGTATGTAGTACCAGTCACTTTCACAACATTAATGAGAGGGCTGGCACTGTTTGTCCTTGACAAGTTTTTGAATATTAGGTTGTAACTGTGACAAAGCACACCTCAGGTCACTTTCAACGTCCAGCTTTGCTCGGTATTTTGACTTTATGTATGCTAATGCTGAAAATCCAGATTCACTGAGATATGTGGATGAAAACTGCACTAACAACCTCAAAGCTTCCAAATCAACTTCTGGGTAAACAGGAAAATAGCGTAACCAAAAATTTTCAACATCGATGTTTTCGAATTCAACGTTTGCATGAGAATCACATTTTAAGTCGATTGCCTGTTTCTGAATATGATCAGGAAGTACATCCACGTCGATTTTAAAAGGATCTCTTGTCAACTTTAACTCCCAGTTCTCTGAACTAATATCTGGAAAACAGTCTGCAATTTCATTTTGCAATGCCACCAAATGCCCTGATATAAGGTCCTTCAATTCATTTATCTGTTGCAATGGGAGATTTTTTTATCATCGAGGAGGTCGTTCAATCTTGGAAAGGATGAAAAGTTTGGCTCTGAACTCTGAAGACGGCTTTACCAAACAGCTATCTTTTCTGTGAAACGCTTTACTGCATCATAAGTCTTCAGAATGTTTTTCTGATATTGTAGCTAAGACAATTATCGTGTTTTTACAATTACAACAATTATCGTGTCCGTGTTCGTATGTCGAAAATGCGTTACGGTTACATCGTGACCGCAAAATTGAGTACAGTAAATTACAGTTAGTTTTAAACTCACGACTCCCTTGAAATTCTTCTACGCCCCCCAGGTTGAGAACTGCTGATCTAGTCCATTATCTCTAACCTCATCCTGAGTGTCCTTATCCTCGGTCTTATTTTTCCTTAATTTATTTTCCTTCTCTTTTGTTACTTGTGAGCATGTCCCTTCCTGTATATTTTCGTCTAGGTCTCATAACTTTGCTACAATACCAGGAGGAATAATCATCTCCTCACCCAATGAGTCCCCCACGGCACACAACAATTCCCTATGGACTACATTCATGTCATCATTACCTACCGATAACCCAACAGCAATTTTCTTCAACGGTGCTCTAATTGCACTGCCGAAAGCTGATCTGAGTAGAATATTGGCTTGGGTCCCTACCTCTTTTTGCTCTAAAACATCCGTACGGACGACAGTGACCTAGGACTTACTATACACCAGATCCTTTACCTTTCGCTCATTTATACCGATATATATTCTAAGGATTGCATCTCTAAAGGCAGATTTTCACCTCCTTTCATATTCACGTGCGCACACACTGCATTTCCCACGACCTCCTCATCTTGAAGGGTTTCTTCTTCCTCCTCCTCTTCCCTCGTAACGGCCTCAACTCTATTAATTCTTCTCTTAAAATTATCTCTCTGTTGGTTCTCTCTGTTTTTAAAATTATAATCCATTATTGACCACTCATATTTAAGATAATTCTTACTATCACAGAAAAAAAACATCTTTTATCATTTATTTTCCGGTCTATTTTGAAATCTCTCTTATCCGTTCTACCTAAGGCATTAAATTTTGATCCGGTTATGTTATTATTATTATTTCCATTCCCATTATTCTGTTTCCGATCATAAGTCTCATTTTTCATTCGGCAGTCAAAGTTGTAACTACCCTTATTATAACTCGGACCTGTGGGAACAGCGACTACAATATTATCTCCAATATTATTTCTAGGGCAATTTCTTAGGCTCCAATATTATTTCTCTACAATATTATTTCTCGGGCCAATTCGGAGGCTGACAACCAGGACTCCGTTTCTTTCAGATAAATGCGATTGAATATGAGTAGGTAAATGGTCCTTAATTTTATTGACAATTAATAATTCTTTTAACTTTTCAAAAGTTGACACTTCCCTTGACTGTAGGTATAGATCTAAGGTTGTTTCCACCCTATTCACGAATTGTGCAAATGATTCGTTTGGTTTTTTAAAACAGTTAACATAATTCTTTCATGTTGTTATTTGAAATTCCTTCACTATTATACCCTTTATTTTCTCGTAATGGTCTAGATCTTTACTACCTAACATCGTGCTTAAGCCCTTTGAAACTTTAATACCTGCGACTTTAAACTATGCAGGATTATCTTCCCATAAAATTGCTCTGGAACTCGTATAATTGGAACATCACTTCTGCCTGTTGGAAGAAAAAAGGCCAGTCTTAGGTTCTAGTTGGTGGTTCAGGAATAACCCCTTTCATGATTCTCAAATATTCTGCAAAATTACCACTAACCTTTTCGATACTCTCCCTAGACCCTGAAATTGAAAGTCTCTCACCTTCCCTTATTCTCAATGCTTCAATTTCTAATTCCTTCATTTTTAAATCTGTTTCTCTTTCCTGTTTTTCTCTTTCCCATTATTTATCTCTCTCTTCTCATTCTATCCGGTTTTTGTTCCCTCGCCATTTGTTCTTGTTCCTTCACCATTTGTTCTCGTTCCAATCTCTCATAAAATATAGCGAAATACCACTCCTCCGTGATACCTTCCTCATATCGATCACTATCTAAAATTATTTGTCTTAGGTCAGACATTGTGCTATTCGGAGGGACTACTTCCTTTAGCTCTGTAGCGAACAAAATTGAATCGGCCTTACGCCCCTTCCCAAGGAATGCCATTTTTAGATTCTAATACATTTAACAACCATAAGAATGCAAATTTACTTTTATCGTTATACTAATATAACACACTAACTTTTGCAATGATAAAATTGTCTCAACAATTATACTGATACTTCGAGTATTTAACCATTTCAATGTATAAAATCACTTCCACAATTATAATAGTACGAACACTTATACACTTTTACCGTTATACGCAAATAACATACTTTAACTCTTAAATTAATAGTCCGATTACTAATAATTCAGTAACTCAAAAAATTACTCCCATCATTATAATCACGATTGAAACACTTCAATAATTATAAAAATAATTCAATTCCTTTAACTAATTAATACCTCTATCTCATACACAGGAAGAAATAATAGCCTCGTATTCCTTTCACTTCCTCGATGAATAGTCGTCGTTTTAATCTTTCACTGCTTGTCTCTTTGAAGCGCTTTAAAGACAGTTCACCAGAGAGTTTTCAAACACTAATGTATCGTTGCTGCACACATCACTACGTTCTTAAATTCTTTCTGGCTCAGGTTTCCTTTCCCGTGTCTATACCAGTTATCGAGTAAGTTTCTTGTCGCTGATGTCGTGCCCATTACAGTCCACTCTCATTTTATTCAGGCACCATGCATACCAATTACAATAACAAATATGAATATGCAAAGCTCAGTCGCTCATTCTTGCGCTGTTGAAAACGATGAAATTACCAAGAAATCTGATTTCATAGCAATGTCAGAGACTTGCATATACAGCCAATAGAAGTGGTGTAGCGATTTACCGAAATCTGAAAAGCATAGCTGATTGTATGCCTATTCATTTCACACTAAACCAACGAAGAAAAATATAAGATTCGGGAGCTCGTGATATTTGTATGGTAGATATCACAATAAATGACTGGCATCCGTATATATACACATAACAGTCAATACAGCCGATATAAAATTATTTCTGTTTAGTGCGTTCATGAAATATTCGGAATCAAGTTTACTTATAGAGGAAGAGTTTGATTTTGATGCCAATGTGCCGATCATCATGATAGGTGATTTTAATATAGACGCAAAACTCAACGATTCGTGAAACATCACTTTAATTTAGATATGTTTCTGTCCAACTATCCGAGTACACTAGGACAGCTTATGGAAACTATTATTCCCATATTACGGACATCAGAAGGTATAAGCAACAATTAGAACTTAACATGTTCTTTTATTTAAAACTTGACATATAACATAAATTTACAATAATTGTTACGAAACCCGGCTCGTAGTTCATCGCGGTGAATTCGGAGCAGCGACGCATGCGTACCACACTAGTACGGAAAGTGAAGTGAAGTGAAGTTCGGTGTTCCAATGTCCGCGGCAATCCCCAATCCTGCGCGAACCAGATGCGCAGAACGCGACGTCGGAGCTGTCTGCGAGTTGGGTTGCCACAGTATTCCCCTCCCAAGTACCGTAGGTACTGAGGGTTACAAGTAACGGGGGTTAAACCGAACCCGTCGACTAGAACGCGTTGACACTGGAACTGGAGTCGTTGTTGGAGTCGGCGAGGGCGAAGCTCTCGTAACAGTTGTAGGAGTAGGTACGCTAGTCGTGACAGGATCATTTGGATTCAACACAGGATGCTGCGACGTCAGGGAGTCGCTGGTGGTGAGGAATGCTGGCTTTAAACGGTCGAGGCCAATAACACAATTCTTACCATTCATAAGCAATGTGAAATATTTAGCCGTTCTGTGCATTACCTTGAAGGGACCGTTGTACGGATGCTGTAGTGAGCGCCGGATCCCATCATAGCGCACAAAGACATGAGAGCACGATTCGAGAGAAGGGTGCACGAAGGTGGTCGGATTGTGGTGAGTAGAAGTGGGAGTTGGTGAGAGACTCTGCATTAAGCTACGGAGATGTTAGACGAACTCGGATGGTTCGACTGCAGGGGGTGGGGATGGAGGGAGAAAATCTGCAGTGAGGCGGAGAGTAGAGCCATATACAAGCTCCGCACTTGTGCACTGGAGGTCTTCCTTGAACGAGGAGCCGAGTCCTAGGAGGACTAATGGGAGAGTCTCAGTCCACCGGTTGTTTGAGTGACATATAAGCGCCTGTTTAAGTGAGCGGTGAAAACGCTCAACTAGCCCGTTGCCCGCTCGATGGTATGGTGAGGTGCGGATGTGCTTCATGCCTAGCAGTGACATCAGAGCAGAGAAAAGATGTGCTTGAAACTGGCGTCCTTGATCGGTGGTGATGACGGAAGGGGTTCCAAAACGGGCAACTCACTGACTGATGAAAGCGCGTGCTACTGTCTCGGACGAGATGTCCGTTATCGGGATCGCCTCCGGCCATCGAGTATACCGATCCACGCACGTAAGCAAGTAAGTGAATCCCTCCGAAAGCGGAAGTGGGCCCACCAAATCAAGATGTACGTGATCGAAGCGATGAGATGACGGAGAAAATTGCTGCAGGGGGCTGCGTGTGTGCTTATGTACCTTTGAGCGTTGACAGCTCAAGCAGGTACGAGTCCATGTTGTGATGTCCTTCGCCATTGATGGCCACACATAACGCTCTGAAATGAGCTTCTTGGTTGCACGTACTCCAGGGTGAGATAGTCCATGCAGGGAGTGGAACAGACGTTCTCGGCACGCCTCTTGGACGAAAGGACGTACTTTACCGGTACTGCTATCGCAGAATATTTGCAGATCGTTGGAAAGTTTTAATGGCCGAAGAACCAAACTCGTATGCGTCTCTCCAGAGAGAAGACGTTGTATTTCCTGATCATGCGACTGGGCCTTAGCGAGTTCGGTGAAGTCGAAACTGGTAATACTTGCAATGTGGTCCAAGCGTGACAAGGTATCTGCAACAACATTCTTGTTTCCTGGAACATAGCGAATGTCTGTAGTAAACTGCGCTATGAAGTCGAGGTGCCTCAACTGACGGGGCGAGCAAGAATCGGAGTTCTTAGTAAAGGCATAGGTTAAGTGCCTATGATCGGCAAAAACTATAAAGGACTGACCTTCGAGAGAGTGTCGAAAGTGCTTAATCGCTGAGTAGATAGCTAACAATTCCCTATCATAGGTACTATACTTCCGCTCAGCGTTCGTTAACTTTCGTGAGAAGAAAGAAAGAGGCTGGAGTCCCAAAGTGGTTTTTGCATGCAGGGCCGCTCCGATGGCAGAATCGGAAGCGTCAACCATTAGAGAGAGAGTTGCTGCCCGAGAGAGTGGAAACCGAGGGGGACTGCCTGTGAGAGATCAGCCTTGCATTTATTAAATGCAGCAAGCGCTTCGTCCGTCCATGGCACAGGACGTTTATCATTCTTTCGAGATTCTTTCAAAAACTCATTCAAGGGCGCTTGAGTATGCGCGGCGTGTACCATGAAACGCCTATAAAAATTTATCATGGCCAGGAATCTGCGGAGCTGGGAAATGGTCTCAGGTTTTGGGAAGTTCGTAATTTGTTGCGTTTTCTCAGGTAAGGGTTCAATACCGGAAGATAAAATTTTACAGCCCAGAAAGGTTACAAAAGGTTTACCAAGGACGCATTTGGCATGGTTCAGTTTAAGGTTGTATTGTTTGAGGCGGTCAAAAACTTGTTGGAGGTGAGAACTATGCTCTTCAGAGGAGGAAGAGGCGATGAGAATGTCATCGGAATATGGCACACAGAAATCAAGGCCAACAAGGACTTGATGGATGAAACGCTGAAACGTTTGTCCCGCGTTTCGAAGACCGAAAGGAGTGAATACAAATTCGTACAAGCCAAAAGGAGTGGTGACGGCGGTCTTTGGCACGTCATCTGGGTGGACAGGGATCTGGTGGTAAGCCCTGGCCAGATCGAGGGTGGAAAAAAATGGACTTATTATGCAAGGGTTGCGTACAATCCTGAATGTGTGGTACAGGGTACCGGTCCGGAACGGTTACGGCATTGAGTCTGCGGTAATCGCCACAAGGACGCCAATCACCGTTTGTTTTTCTAACCATATGCAAGGGACTAGCCCAAGGACTCTTCGATGGCTGGATGATGCCTTGGGAAAGCAGAAATTCGAATTCCTGACGTGCTGCCCGTAATAATTCCGGTGACAGACGTCGGGGTTTGGAAAACACAGGGGGACCCGTAGTTTCGATATGGTGAAAAACAGAAGTAGATGTAGGATTGGACCGAAGGTGGGATGGATTTGTGAGTTGAGGATAATTTTTGAGAAGCTGGTCGAAACTAGAGTTTCCCCAGAGAATAGAAACATTTGTTGAGCTAGGATTAGTTGAAGGTGATTTGCCTCTCGAAGATATTTTAGTTAGATTGTCGATTAGGGAGTTATTGTGGGCATCGACCAGTAAGCCAAAATGTTTCAGAAAGTAGATGCCTATAATCGGCTGTGAAACGTCCGCGATGACGAACGTCCACGCAAAGGAACGTCGGAGGCTGAGGTCTAACTTGAGCAGTTTAGTTCCGTAAGTGGGGATGTTCGGACCGTTGGCGGCCAAAAGAACCAAGTTTGACGTGCCTGTTGCGTTTGGTACTAACGATTTGGGAATTACCGACAAATCGGCACCTGTATCAATGAGAAATTCTATTGTAGACGAGGGATCGGCCAAGAGGATGCGATTGATCTGGCGATCGAGTTGTAGGCCATCAGGCGGTCGCCTTATTAGTTTCCCGACTGCCGGAAGAAGCATGGGGATTTACACCGTTTAGCTCTTTCTCCAAAGTTGGTGTGGTAGAAACATAGCCCGTTGGCCGCTTCCTTGTATTGGCGAGGGCGGCTTCTCGATCGGCTGTTCTCGTGGCGGTGGGCACCTTTATGTGGGTTACGACCACGTACCAGTGCCGATAACTCGTTCACTTGCTGGGTGAGCCTATCTATGCTAGAATCAAGTTCGGAACCTTGATTGGTGTTTTTTGTACTGGCGACGATGTTTATTTTGGGGGGTGCCAGGTCGTGAATTTTATCTGCAGCCGCAGCCAATGTGCTGAGGTCATCGCTCAGGGTAGCGAGAATACTTTGGGTAGAGGTTGGAAGCCTCGCGAACCATAAAGATTTTAACAAGGGGTCGCCTACCGACGTGCCAGCTAATGTGCGCATTCGAGCCAAGAGTTGTGAAGGGTGTTGGTCGCCCAATTCGAGACCTTTTAGCAGCGTACGGATTTTGGATTCTTGGCTTTCGGTATTCAACTCAATCAATCGCTGCTTTAGAGTATTATATTGGTCCTTGTCAGGTGGATTTAGAACGAAATCAGCAATTGGGTCTAAAATACTGGACTCTAGGGCTGCAATGGCGTGGTTAAATTTTGTGGAGTCCGCCGTAATATTTGCAATGGTAAATTGTGCTTCAATTTGCCTAAACCATATGTATGGATTGGTCTTCCAGAAAGGAGGTGGTTTAATGGAGACGCGCGAAAGATTCGAGGAAGGGTCGCCGGAAGATTGCATCATATAAATCAAGGAGAGAAACAATACAAATACAATTCAACAGCTACGTATGCCAAAGGTAATTGTGCAAAAATAAGGTGAAATACAGTTGTTATACGTTATAAATATTCAGTAGGGTAATGATCGAGCATGTGCAAAGAAAAGTATGTATAGAAATAAAGTATGCAAAGAAAACATCAATACCAAAATGCAAAACAAAAATGACAAAAATAATCTAGCAAAAAAAAATATAGGAAAGAGACGCTAGCATGTAAGGAAATTACGGGGATAATATCTGGTACAGCACAGTACGAAAATACATTAGAAAAACAAAATTTAAAAAAAAGGATAAGGGTTGGAAGAGCATATATACGCAATACTGAGAAGGTAAGTTTAATAGAGTTTACGGTAAAAAAAATAATGGGACAGCTTACCGATCACGTAGATAGTTGTGATAATCCATTTAATTAGTCCTAGGACTTAATTATCCGAGCAGTTAGGCACCACGAAAAAATAGGCGTGTGACACGTGGCCGCTGTTTGATTCTTTGCTTCAAGAATTCAGAATAATCACTGTAAGGTATCAAACCTTGCACCACACATATCGTAAGCGGGGACACAACACACAGTACCAGGATTGTGGAGAAAAAAAATTTTGGGAGCTTCACAAACACGCTGTCTTGTCGGGCCACGTGCGAGTCATAGCAGATGACAGCCGCAGGGTAAAAAAAAATTTCCAGAAAAATTGAGACGTACTCCGAATGGTTAGCCGCTTAAGAGATCATATAAAGCACAATTTCACCAAAATTGTAGACAAACCGGGTCGATGCTGATGGATTGCTGCTTGGTCGGCCACGTGGCTAATCGAAAGCAAAATTGTCCAGTCAATCTCCGGATCACCAATTTATGGAAACTATTATTCCCATATTACGGACATCAGAAGGTATAAGCAACAATTAGAACTTAACATGTTCTTTTATTTAAAACTTGACACATAACATAAATTTACAGTAATTGTTACGAAACCCGGCTCGTAGTTCATCGCGATGAATTCGGAGCAGCGACGCGTGCGTACCACACTAGTACGGAAAGTGAAGTGAAGTGAAGTTCGGTGTTCCAATGTCCGCGGCAATCCCCAATCCTGCGCGAACCAGATGCGCAGAACGCGACGTCGGAGCTGTCTGCGAGTTGGGTTGCCACAAGATCTTCAAAACAGTGAATTGAACTTGCACCAAAGGAAGAGAAAAACAGTTATATCACCAAGAAAGATTATGGTCACATTTTTAGGGGTTTGCTCAGGGTATAATCTTTATTGACAACTTGGAAAAGGACATATCATCGAAGAGTACTATGCATCTTTACCGGATCCTTTAAACAAGGAAATTAAAATAAAAAGGCCACATTTAGTAAGAAAGACAAAAAAGTTTCATTTCCATCATGGCGATTATCTGACTCATTCATCAACGACTGCGACAGCCAAAACTGTTTGGCTACGAGATTGTATTCTTCAGATTTGGCCCCCTCGGACAACTACTTGTTCCCAAATGGAAAAACAATGAAGGAATTTGTATCAGTTCCGAAGTGATCAGTGACACAAACATTTATTTTGCTAAGTTGGACAAGTTTTACTTTATGGAGTTAATTAAAAGAGCTTGAAAATCGTTCGACCATATGTATCAACCTTAAGGGAGATTGTGTAGAAAATTAATAAAAACCTTATTAAACAATCACCGTATAAATCATGATTAGTCAACTGGAATCATAGTAAACTGAATTATCAGGCTTTGTTTTAAGTTGTACCGAGAACTGTATATATATGCATTAAATCTTTTCATCTCTAAACTACAGGTGGTTACACCGTGAATCAAGCCTGTCCTGAAACCTTCTGCTTTTTGGACAGATGTACTTGATTTTTATCAGTTAACTTTTCTTAACTCTTCTCATTTATATCTTTATTATTTCCGTCTAATAGCATAAATTTGAAAAATGTTGCTATGGGGACGAATTGTGTTCGTGTCTTTTCATTTTACAGTGTATATCATTAAACAATATGCAGAAAAGTTCCTGACGTTCCTGTATAGGGGTTATCAAATCTTCTCAGTAATTAAAGGTCATATCTAATAAGAAGTTGACAAAATTTATTATTTTCTGAGGATCAATTAGCAATTATCGCAAGATTCATAGTTAAATAATCTTTCTTTTTTTTTCTCATTCAGCTCTTATTGTACTAATATTCGGAAATGCTGCCTCAAATTCAGCTTCTGAAATCTTTCTCAATGATTGATGTATCATTGCAGCTAGGTAAATGTGAACGCTCCACTCTTTCAACTATTATGGTACTTCTGCTTTAGCATTTTAATTTCAGCCCCTTTTTCAGAAATACCTGTTTTATATTATGCCTTTCAACCCTCCAGCCGCGGGCGATGCTGAAATCGAGTTATACTATCTGTTCTATTCGGCGGGCTTCGCTATTATCGCGGGCTTCGCTATTGAATTTTTTGAGTACCTGAAAAGCGGCAACGTTATTCCCTTGTCGAAGGAATTTTATTATGTACTATTTGGATGCAGGAAAACATTATTTTTACAACTATGCTCGAAGCAAATATTGCTTCTAAGAAATGCTTATCATTCTAAATAGTACTGCGTCTAAGAAATTTTTTCTATATTTTTGTTAAATGCGATATTCTCTGTTTTCGCAAGTTATAAGCTAATAATTTTTTTTTCCTTTTTCTCCACATATTATTATTATTATTATTATTATTATTATTAATGTTGTTTTTATTTGTATTGCATTTAAAGTCTCCCTACAATAGAACCTACACAAGATATAAATTTCGGCCGGTTTTTTGATTTAAAAAAAAATAAAATAGGAAAATCACCTGAGAATGGAGGGTTTTAAAACATAAACAAATTGTGTGTAAAGTAACTTATTTTTAATTTTAAATTAACATTTTAGGAAAAAAAAAATGGCCAAAAAAGCTTAAGCATTGAAGCGGTAGCCTTTATTTAACCAATGGATCCAGTCCTGGCCAACGGCGTTCGCAAATGGCTTAAAAAGTTCAGCTGTGATTTTCTATTATTCTGGTCACCGGTTTGCCAACACTCGATTGTTTCATTTTACCATTGAATTCCTGTAAGATCTAGATGGTTTAAGGTAGTATCTACCATTTCTCGGATTGTGTTGACCAACATTTTAAGCTTTTAGGCTGACCAATCGGGGACTCTTGATGCTTTAGTGAGATGTTTATGGTATGGCATTGCTATGGAACATATTGAGAAGTATTAAACGACTCTATCTTAAGATTTAGTCATGATAATTATTTCAGCTGAAATAATACATGATTGGGGGACGGGGGTCAATGCCGCTTAACAAAGGAGTTGCCATATTGCCATGGGTGGACAGGAAATAGCCTTAGGCTCAGGCCTTAATTTTCCCGCTCTCATTAGATAGAAAAGAAAAAATACGAGAAATTTTGCTTGAATTCCAGTAATACATTTTTCAATTTTAATTAACTTGTACTTTCTTTTCAGATTGCCTAATTTAGGTACGAAGTATTAGAGGGATTAATGATCAATAACGACAATTACAGTGAAATTTCTTTAGCCAGCTACTCCTCTAAACGGCCTCTTTTTCTTCGGAACCGATTAAAGGCTCCATAGAGCCAATATTATGGAAGAAACCCCTTTTCCATGGCCACCCCTGAAAACGGCCACTCTCTTTTGGAACCATTACTGGCATAGAGAAGTTTCACTGTAGTAATATTATTATTAAACTTGTTATTAAAACTTTTAAGTTATTTCATGGGATATATTTATAGTTAAAAAAATAATAGACTTGCACACAGAAACAATACCTAAAAACCTGCATTATTTTGTTTAGAAAAAAAAACTGTCAGCATTTCAACTTATGAATTATTTTGAAGCTGTAATAGTGTATAAAGGAGAAATATTTATGCTGTCACCAGCGATACAAGAAAGTATTCAAATCCATAGAACATTCTTAATACATTCTATTTAGTTGGAAGTAATTCTATTTCATTAACTTTATGTTGTAATGATACAATATGTTTATGAAAATAATCCTGCCTATTATTTATGAAGAATATGCGTCAATTTCTAAAAAGTCACTTGTCAAGCAACTCGAATTCACACTTTTTTGTTCTTCACATTATTTTACAGATGTTTGTGTAATGATGAGATCATATTCAGTCATTAATGCTGATATTTATACAATCAGAATTCAAGTGTGACAGAGTTCTTTCGTGGTCATGAGATATCTCTCCATATGTACCTTTCGTATCCATTAACATTTATAAGTCTCCATGACGTTGAGTTTGCTCCAAGGGACATGAAATTTCCAATTCAGAATCTAATATGTATTGCTCAGTTTTTATTCCGGAGTGACTATTCTGTATAACGTTACTGCCTAGATTTGTTCTGTCATAGTCTATGTTTTCAGATAAAGTTCCGTTCATCGTAATGTGCTGTTCATTTTTATCATTAATAGCATTAACAAATGAGTTGTAAACTAACTTTTCCTCTTTGCTCGAGGAAAACAATTCTCTTTTCAAATCCTCGTCTGCAGTTTGCCGTTTGTTACTGCTATGTAAATCAGGATTACAGTGAGTTGTATCATAGTTATTAATTTGCTTTAAAAGTACAGCTCTCGTTTTAACATTTATAAGAATACGGCCCCATGGGCTGCCGATTCTATTATTCACAGGATATTTTGATTTTGGTGATAACTGATTCTGTAAAGGATTTTGTGCACTAACTTCAAAAGGATGCCTGTTGAACTCTGTATTACTCATTCCATCGTTTCGATTCACACCATTCGTCAGTTTTTCTTCACGAGAATACTTCCGCTGTAAACGACTGCAAACGTCTTCGTTTGGTAAAATGCTTACTAATCGGTCTTCTGCATAATGCTCTTCTCCGTACCGATCATTCTTAATTTCCTGAATAAGTTCTTCATTTGGATAGTATAAATTACTGTTTTGCTTTGATGCATTTCTGCAAGAATAAAAAGAATCCCGAGAAACATATCGAGGTCTCACATTCCTAAGAATCCAGTCCCATGGACTTCCCATTCTGTTCCGTGTCATACATTCGCTTTCAGAAATCCTCTGTGCAATAATTTGATCGTATTGTGAAGATTCGAGACTATCTGTTTCTTCAGACTTTTCGAGACTGCGGGGTCTATGTTTCCTTCTGGAAGCTTCCGAAAGATCCGACTCTTTTCGAATCCATTCTCTCTTTCCATTTACACCAGGACTATGAATCATGCTCTTTTCTTCGAAATATATTCCGTCGTCCTGATTCACGACGTTATGTTTCTTGTTATTTCGAAACAAATTGTCATCAAGTTCTATTTCATTGTCTTGAAAAGCTTCATCTTGAAAGTCATAATCCATGTTTTCCGAAGGATAGTCGTTTAAATTCTCTGATCCCATTTCTCTAGTAACTCCATCATCATGAAATTTGCCATCTTCATATATTACATTTTCATCCCGCTCTTGAAATTCTTCCCCACTTCGGTTTCCATCATGACCGTAAAAAAAGGCCTCATTACTATTATTTGGAATGATTGTAGATCTTTCTTCTTCATGCCCTTTTGTTTTCATTCCAGAATATTTATTAACAGAATTAACATCTTTCATGTCGACTCTTCTTTTGACACTTATGACATTCTTTTGTTGTACTTTGCTTTCTTTTGCAGGGATATTTGGCTCAAAAATGCTTTTATCCATATTGTTCCAACCTAATATTTTTTGTCTGACAATATTCTCCATTCCTTGTTTACCTCTGCGTATTTTTTTCTTGCCCGTTTCAAATACACAGCAAGAAATTAAAATTACTGCTATAGTCATAATAATAAGGACCATTATTACAAATAAAACTACTTGTGACTCTTCGCCTCTCATATTCGCCATTTTCAAACTGTCTGAATACGGTTCTCTTTGATCCAGTTCGAAGGAATTTTGTTTTGAAAATTCCCCAAAGATGTGAACTTGGATAAAGTCCTTTTTTAAACTTTCCTGCAAGGAGTCATTGCCTTTAATTATTGAGGAATTGGAAAAATCTACTAGGTTTATATTTTCTGTACCGTTGGTTTTCTGAGCCCATAATGACTGTTTGAAGGTTCCATTCGATTTCAAGCTGTTTATTAAATCATTATGTATTAAATTATCTTCAGCTAATTTGCCCAAACTGTTTTTAAGGAAGCCATGAAGTGGACTATGTAGTCGAAAATCATCAGTATCTGTATCAGAATGAACGGGGATTAAAATAATATTTTGTTGAGGGTCGCTATGTTCTGATGTGACATCGTCTTTGTTGAAGAAGTCAGAGAAATCATATCTGAGCTTTGGACTTGGAATTGTTTGGGAATATTTTTCAGCTGGAGGATTTATATTTGCTTCGTTATTATAATCGAGTTTTGAAATCTTGTTTACATTTTCTGTAAATGCGTCTGCTGAAACTATTTTAGCCGTTTTTTGTTCTAAACTTTTTTTTGGAATATACTTTTCCCCATTCCATTCGAAAACAACGATGTTTTTGATTGATCGTACTATTGTTCGATCTCCTAAACTATTGGGAAATAGATTTTCAGCACTCCTTCTTTTACTTCCAGTATATGGTGGATGGAATTTAGGACGATGGTAAGCCCTTTTAGTTGTTAGCTTATTTGCAAACAATTCTCTTTTAAACAAATATTTATGAACCAAACTGTTCCTAGATGGTGCTAGTGTAGGTTTTCTGATATCATTTGTTGCATCATTTTTCTTCTGTCTTATTTCATTAGTGGTTGAAATCTGCTGGATTAAAGATTCCGTGGAAGAATATTTTAATTTTGGCAGCGATCGATTTGCTACTTCCAATTCCGGCAGGTAATATTTTCTGTAAAAGTATCCTGGGGATAGTAAATAACTTGGTTCTGCGTATGTACGTTTTTTGTGCCTTCCTTTAAGATGAATACCCCAAATGTTTTTGACCGAAAATTTGTAAAAGGGCTTTCTAACATTAGAGATCATATTACTTGGAGTAAACATTTTGCTCCTGAAAAATGAAAACATGTCTGTAGTACTATTCAAGGCAGCATTCTTAAAAGTTCGTTGTCTGTTATTTAAAAACCTGTATGGTCCAGATATATTTCTCTCACCATTCTGTACTTCTGTCTGTTTGACTTTGGAGCTTGGATTCCCATTTTGAGTGACTGGTTCTTCCATACGCACATAAGCTGATGAAAGGGGGTTTATGGGAAAAAATAAATTCCTCTTGTAGGTTTGAGATGAACCTTTCGAGAGATCAGGGGCACTTTTTCTACTCTGAATACCTTTCAAGTCATCTTCAGGGTAGTAAATACTAGGTTTAGGCTTTAAGTTACTGGACAACTTCGAGGGCTCTTTAGGTAACTTAGCCATCATTTTCCGTAAATCTTTGTAATCTTCCTCTTGATTTCCAACAGCAGCGTTGTTACTTTTGTTTTTTTCTGAATATGGATGTATATATGAGTCTATCCAAGTGTAGTGTTCAGTCCCCAACATGTAGGATGAGTTGGTTTGAGGGTCGAGTTTTTTAGGATTGCTTATATTTCGTACTATGTTTGTGGATATTGTCTCGTCCGTGGCATACACTCCTTTGCAAAATTTCAGATAAATCAAAAATATGAAAGTAACATGCTGAGGAAAGTTGCCTTTTATTACGTGAAGCAGAGAAGTCATGAGTTTCCCGAAACTTTAGAAATATATCGAGGGTCATGAGTATTTATGTATGAACAAGACTTTAACTCGGACTGACCGGAGATAAAAAATTATATATAATTATGTACAGCAGATGCATCATAATCTGTTTGAAAACTGTAAATAATAGAAGCACAACAATATGCTTTTCGTTTATTTTCTATTAGTTGTCATATAAATAGTGAGTATAGTATTGTTGCTTTAATGAAAACGTTATTTATTTACCACACTTACGGAGAAACCTTTACATTGTTAAAGTTTCAAAAGCGACAACAAGGGGGAAAAATTCTGGCTATTTCTGAGGAAAACCTTATGTTACTTTTTTCTCATACGAAAAGGACCATAAAAAACAGGATTTAAAAAAAATCTTAAAAAGTACGACTTTAGTGAATGTAATTAATTAGCTATTTTTTTCGTAACAATGTTAAAATGTTATGAAGAACAAATGTGATTAATATTTGTTTTTCTTCAAACTCTTTTACACTTTTGCAAATGAATTTTTTTTTAAATTTTCAACTTCGGTTTTAATTTTATTCATCCATATACCTGAATACGCAGAGATCTGTGAAACGTTGTTCCAAGTATTGTGTAAGTTGTGTCTTATTTAGATCTTAGATATATTTAGTAGCTACTGATCAGAGAAAATTTAAAAGTTCGAGCTCATTCAGGTCGCAGGAGATAGTCACAGCATAATGCAAAACGCTTTCCACAGTTTTTTTTATGTAGTTAATTGATAATATGAATTTAAAAAAGACTGTTTATTGCATTGACCACTTAATGCTGGTTTTTGACGATATGTTAGTCCCTCTAACTGTATTTTTTGGTGGGACAGAAAATTTGAAACAATTTCGTAAATATGATAAGACAGTCACTCTTTGATTTTCAAAACTAGGTTTTATTTATGACAGAGGAATGTCATTTAAGCGTTCTTGTCGTTTCCGAAGAAGAAAAAAAAATGTTGGGATTCTGAAGTGAATTGTGAAAATTTCACTATTTCATATTATAAAAATATTTTTGGTTTTAATTGAAAAAAAAATTATTCATTAAATATGCTTTTAAAATACTAAGAATGGTAAGTGTATTGTTTGAAGAACAAAATTATATTAATTTACCATTCACCGTTGATTCGTGGTTCTTTTGTGTGTTTTATAATTTCGTTTACAGTGTCAAGTGATTACACTAGTAGCGAACTGCATTCTACACTGAAGTGCCACTGAAATAGGGATAGCAAAGCCTATGCAAATTGTGTAGCGCTGCGCAATATTTATGCGCAAGTGAGGGCGCTGTGGTAACTGCATATATAGCGCGTACTGTGGTTGTTCTGAATTAGTTGTTGGAATTGCCAGTATGGGTAAACTGCCTGATTTAGACGCCTTCGATCGCGGACAAATCGTAGGTGCGCGACGCATGGGCCATTCAATTTCCGAAATCGTCAGACAGCTAGGATTTTCAAGGTCGACAGTGTCAAGAGTGCCAAGAATACATGGATGGTGGAAAAAAAACTAGCGATCGGGCAAACTGCAAAGGACAATTAGCCTTGACAGTGCATGGTGAGAGACGGCTCAGGCGTATTGTACGTAGCCAGCGAAGCCAAACATTAGCTCAAATTACCACCCAGTTTAATGACGGTGCCAGTCGTACAGTCAGTAAACGGACTGTGCAACGCTCGCTTCACCGTATGGGTTTCGGGAGCCGTCGACCTACGAGAGTACCATTGCTCTATACTCGCCATCGAGCTGCACGTCTTGCCTGGGCAAGAGAGCACAGAGACTGGAGTGTAGAGGACTGGAAACGAGTAGCATGGAGTGATGAGTCTCGAGTCCGACTACTTAACGCCGACGGGAGGCTGAGAATATGGCGTCAGGCTCATGAAGCCATGGATCCTGCATGCCTGGCTGGAACTGTACAAGGGCATGGTGGTTCAATCATGGTCTGGGGTGTTTTTTCGTCGCACAGTTTGGGATCTTTGGTGCGTGTACCAACCTCCCTCAATGCAATTCGGTACGTAGAGTTGCTGGGTGATCACCTCCATCCGTTTATGCTGTTCTGTTATCCACACGGTAATGGAGTTTTCCAGCAAGACAACTGTACCTCTCACAAGTCCCGGTTGGCTACTGGCTGGTTGGATGAGCATTCCTCTGACTTCTCTGTCATGAATTGACCACCTAGAAGCCCAGAGTTAAATCCTATTGAGCATCTTTGGGATGTTTTGGAACAAGGCGTGAAAGGCCATCACACAGCACCAAAGAACCTTACTGAATTATGGACAGATTTAGCCAATATTTGGCAAGCCATTCCCGTGGAACGTTTCCAGAAACTTGTTGAATCTATGCCTCGTAGTGTGGCAGCCGTTATCAAGGCCAGAGGAGGCCCAACTCGTTACTAGGTAGGTATCCCTAATTCAGTGGCACTTCAGTGTACCTACTTCAAATATCAGTATGAACACCAACGAAACGTCGTTTTTGAATCCACTATATATACTTATAAACCTGCCGAGACGTCTTTGTTATGTGAGAAGGCCGAAATAATATTAATGTGCATGCTAACATAAACAAATGCCCCTAAACAAAAATTTTGAGGCTTTGTTTAGGGGTATTTTATACATTTTATACTTTTTACTTTCCGAAGGAACTTGCTCTACAACGAAATACTTCGTAAATGGTTCAGAGAAATTGTGATCATTCCAACCCTTTCAGTAAATAAAATGATGAGGCATTGAAATACAAGTTAGAATCGTGAAAATTAAAGCGCTTGTTTCCCTGAATAAAAATTATCTATCGAAGAAAAATAATTAAACTTGGATTGTTTAGTTTCTTTTTTCGCCAACAGATGACACTCCCCACATAAGACAGAAGATGGAAAGGTTTCTGCAAGATCGGTGAAACAGAACAGAGACAGATAAATGACGAAGCTTTGTATGATGTCTTTTCGATGTTCGCCTTAGCGAAGAAATAATTGTCTTTTCCATGCAGCTTGCTTCATTCTCGTGTGTTTCATATGCGTGTGGACCACAGTTTGCATCTTGCTTTACGGCTAAACCCCGATAAAATAAAATTTAACTCTTTCTACAGATGTAAGAACGTAGTATAGATAACATTTATGTTAAGTGAAGAGACATATTGCTGAAGTTATTTTCAGTTGAAGTGTTCCGGCAGTTTAGAAATTTAGAAGTAACTGAGAAAAATGTATAACCGAAAAACGTATAAATAGCAATATGCTGTGTATCTGATAAAAGGAAGTGTTTCTCTATCTGTGTGCGGCCTCCAGACGAATCTAAGGCACTTACATCCATGAAATTTGGCACACAGGTAGTGCAGACGATGAGTACTTTCATCTCGAAGCCCGAATTTTAAATTTTACTCTAGAAAAATGTTTATTAAATTTTTTATGCAATATTTGGTTCTATTTGCGCTGAGGTCCGCCAGATGGCGCCACCAATTTTTAAAGGGTGAGTCCAGAAAATAGTACAGCTCTGCAGCCGCCATATTTGAAATGTCAAAATCGATGCATTTTTCTTTTCGTGAAAGTACACAAATGTTACATATTTGGAAATAGCTTTGAAAACTGATAATTTTTTCTGCTTACATGTATTCTGTTACTTTAATAGTTTTACAGATATTTTAATTCTACGGCTTAGAAATCAAATCACCCATCTCAGTATGGTACAGCCATCTGTCGGCAGCGACGGGAAGGAAAATTGACGGGAATTTGAAAAGAGACCTCATGGTTTCAATTCTTTAGAAATGTGTACAATTTATAGATTTGGTTATGCATTATTGGTACTATATCTTTTTACAGTAAATGTCTTGAACTCAGAACAATATCCACCCTCCTGGAAATAATATTTAATATGTAATAACTATTTTTTTATTCAAGCTGAATACATTTAAAATGAATGCATCTTCCCCCCAAAAAAGAGAATAGAATAAACAAACTGAAAAACTTTGCTCACCATACTTATATATATATAAAAAAAACCTTAATTTACCAATAAATATTTTTATGTGCTATGAAAGCAATAATTTTTTTTGTTAATTTGATTTTAAAAAGACTCATGTTTTTAAATTTCTTAATCTCACATATTCCATACAATATTTATGTTTAACCATACGTTGCTCTTACGTTTAGCTTCATCTCTATATTTTGACCCTTTCAACATAAGGATATTTATGGTGCGTGGAGCCATAATTGCAGATTTCTATTAATTTTTACGTTTGTAAGTGGCTTCTACCTATACTTTAATTTTTTCTTTTTTAAAGAATCTTGCATTTATGGTGCGTGGAAATCTTAATTGCATATTTCTATTAATTTTTTTGTTTGTCAATGCCTTATAGCTATACTTTAATATTTTTGCTACAAAATCTTGCATTTATGGAGACATTTATTATGCAGATATTAATTATGGAGATGTTTATTGCTACAGAATCTTGCATTTATGGTGTGTGGAGCCCTAATTGCAGATTTTTATTAATTTTTACGTTTTTCAGGGTCTTTTACCTATACTTTAATACAGGGGTGTCCAGCCCGCGGGCCGCATGAGGCCCAAAGAAAGTGTCAGTGAGACCCAGAGAGAGAGAGAGCTCAAAGCCAAAAAAAAATATATTAATAGCCTGCCTTGATATAAAAAGTAATGCGGAAAAGGGAAAAAAATGGACCATGTTATGCAAATCATCTTCAAAATGGTGAATTTTATGAAGGCTTCGGGATTGATTCATCGCCAGTT
Organism: Dolomedes plantarius; assembly: GCA_907164885.2. Lineage (NCBI taxonomy): Eukaryota > Metazoa > Arthropoda > Arachnida > Araneae > Dolomedidae > Dolomedes > Dolomedes plantarius. Next base: position 73,742,068 of record OU015491.1, on the reverse strand, counting down.
TCAGGAATTTCTTAAAAGCTTGGATGCTGAATATGGCGATACTTTTAAGAAATAAGGTAGCTCAGTGGAAAAAATATTAAAAAAGGTTTTATAGCCTACTTGATGATATCAAATTGTTTATGACATTGAAAAGTAATCTGCGCCAGAACTTTATGACAACTGGCAGATTTAGCAGATTTTGATAGATCTGAATGCCTATTTAAATGACTCAAACATCCGTCACTTCATGGATTTTACTTCAGTGTAAAATCCATGAAGTTGAAATTATGGCAAGCCAAATTAAATGTTAATTTTTTTTTGCATTTCGAGACGCTGACCAAGTACAATTCTAAAAATGTTATAAAATACGCAGCCTTACTTTCCGATTTAGTACAAGAATTTAAAATTGATTTCAGGACTTTTGGGAACATTAACAATCGTTTTTTGCATGTTTTCTACTCTATTTACAATCAGTATAGATATAATGCTAGCAAATTGTCAAATGGAATGCATAGAGTTGCAATCTGACATCTAACTTACAGAGAAATTCAATCGAGTCTCTTTGTTGTACTCATAAATCATACCTACCCAGATAGAAATATCCTTCACTGCATAGTCAAGCGTTATTCTGGTCATCAACGTTTGGAAGCACGTACATCTGTGAACAACTATTTTCAAGAGGGAAGCACACTAAGAGTCAAATTAGAACCAAAATATCGGATGAACATCTTAATAACACCATGAGAATTGCAACCACTTCAATCGACCCAGATACTGAAGCTTTAGTTTTTCAAATTCAGTGCCAAATATCACATTAATTTTATGACTCTTATAGTTATCTTTTTAATTATAAATAAAATTTATAATGAAATAAATACATATGTTAACTATACATTATACTTTTTTTACTCATCAACAATTTTTAATGTTAGGTATATTTTTGTGTGGCCCAAGACAATACGTATTCTTTCAGTGTGGCCCAAGGAAGCTAAAAGGTTGGACACCCTTGCTTTAATACTTTATTTTTTTGTTGTTGAATTATTTACATTTTACTTAAATTCAATTCAAGCAATACTTTATTTATACTGTGTTTAATTTTTCATGCAGAGTTCACAAGGAAAAAGACAATTTGACATTTTTACTTTTCAGCTTTTAGTGGTACAATGATGAAAGGCTGAATCTATCTAAATTCTGAGATATGTATAACATTTCACATGTTTTTTTCCTATGTTATTTATACTGTGTTTAGTTTTTAAGTTGACTTTGGTTAACAAACATTCATATTGAACCCCGAATCAAGAAACGAGAAACATAATTTATGAAGGTACTTTGAGATAATATTTGGATCAGTTTAATTGAACAGAGATTTATATGAAGTTTAGTAAGGACAGGATGTTTCTATTATTGCTACAGAATCTTGCATTTATGGTGCGTGTAGCCCAAATTGCAGATTTCTGTTAATTTTTTCGTCAGTCAGTACCTTTAACCAATACTTTAATACTTTTTTTTTTTGGCTACAGAATCCTGCATTTATGGAGGTATTTATATGGACAATTAGACATTTTTACTTTTAAGCTTTTAGTGATTTATTATAAATGTATATATTTTATGATATTTATACTGTGTTTAGTTTTTAAATTAATTTTTGTTAACAAACATTAGACAATTTGACATTTTTACTTTTATACTTTTATTGGTAGAATAATAAAAAGCTGAATCTACTAAAATTCTGAGATGTGAATAACATTTCACATGTTTTTTTAAATGTTATTTATGCTGTGTTTACTTTATTGGATATTTTTGAAGGGCAGTGAATTTTGTAGTTATTTGGTGTTATTTAAAGTTAATTTTCTAAGATTACTCCTTTTGTTTTCCTTTTTTCATTAATCCTCTTTTACTGGGTTAATTACCACTATACGGATTGCCGTTGAAACTCCCTCTTTGGAATATTTCTGTGATATAATTGTGTTAAGCTTTGATTTTAGCTTTGATTACTGCTATTACATGATTGCTGACGGGAGCGGCTGGACTGATTGCTAACCGACCGGCTAGACGGGCGAAGCACGGCTAAGTAAATTTGATATTTTTACTTTTCAGATTTTAGTGCTACAATGATGAAAGGCTGAAATTATGAGATGTGTATAACATTTCACATATATTTTTTCTATGTTATTTATACCGTGTTAATTTTTAAATTGATTTTGGTTAACAAACATTCTTAAAATCCCGGGCATCGCCGGGTACTTCAGCTAGTATATATACAGTGGACGCTCGTTAATTCGAACTCAAAGGTTCTCGGAAAAAAATTCGAATTATCCGAAGTTCGAATTATCCGATGTTAAGAGAAAATATATAACTTTAAAAGTGTATCACTGAAGAAGAAAAATCTCCTAGTATGTATAACCCCAGAAAATATATTATACTATGTTATCTTAAATTAAACATATTAAAAAGCATTACAGACTTACCTTAATCATAAAATGAAACAGAAGATATGCAGTAGAAAGTAAACTGTAATTAAAAATATGAATTACACTTTGGGGAAAAACTGTAAAATGGATGTTTGGTTTTGTTTATGATGCCACATTGTTCAGCCAGCTTCTCGATTTGAACTAAACATTTCAATTCATTTTCAGAGAAAGGTTCCATCTGAATAAATGCTTTCAGAGTTTTAATAGAGTCCATTATGGCTTTGTCCATTATGGCCGCATTAAAAATATCTTTCGGCAGGTCAGTAGAGAAAAGCTCTGGTAGTTTCCTACCGAAATTAGTGCATACGTCTTCGTTTACATCAAAGCTTTGGCCACATACAGTTTGATAAGAAATATTGTGCCTTGACTTAAATCGAGAAAGCCATCCATCAATGCATTTAAAATCTTCAATGCCCATTCGATTTGTCAATTCCTCAGCCTTCGTCAGCACTAGAAGTCCATTTATTGGAAATTTCGAGATCTAACATCCTTCAACCATAGCAGTAGAGCTTTTTCTAGATCTTCTTCGGACGCATTTCTCATGAGTTTCCTTCCTCTAGCAAATTTTGATTTTTCCCATGAATCTAAAATTGACTTCTTGTTTTTCAAATAAGTTGACAAGGTATTTTTTTTTATTTCCATAGTCAGCTACTAACTTTGTTTTACATTCGTCATTCTCTACTTTCTTTAAAATTTCTACCTTTGTCTCCAAAGTTTGGATTTTGCACTTTCCACGTCTAGACATCCTGAATTTTTACATGTTCACACCACACACTGAGAAAGAAAAACTAGATCACATTAACTTGTCTGCACTGCAGGCATAACTGACGCAGCTCCCTAGAATCTGTAGTAAAGACTGGCTTTTCGGAAATTCTAAGAAAATCGATACAAATATCGGAAAATCGCTCAGTCTGTTAAGCACTGATAAGAAGAACAATAGCCACTAACGTTTAGTAGAAATGCAATAGTCTAGGAATGCAGGCATGTGCCTTTTTACACAGAAAAGAAATACATATGATTTTGACACACAAAATAATAAATACAGCGTGTATTTTCTCTGTTAAAAGAGGAAAAACAAATTTTTTTTGTCAAATTTTTAGTTCGAATTAACCGAAGTGATAAAAATTTAGTTCGAATTAATGAGACATTTTTAACATTAATTCCAATACAGGTTTTTGGGGGCCTTTGGATTAGTTCGAATTAACTGAAAGTTCGATTTAACCGAGTTCGAATTAACGAGCGTCCACTGTATATATATATATATATATATATATATATATTTGGAATTAATTGCATACATTGACCTTTGTATTTAATTTGAATGTACTCCGTAGCGAAGTGCTGGTTTTCAGCTAGTTATTTAATATGCTAGGAAAGAAAGATGAAAACTATGTTTTGGTCTGTTATATGTATTATTACTATTTTAAGATAAACGTGAGTAATCGTATTTATTTATGTACTGAGCCTTATTAATACATATGCCCGCATGTAAATATAACGCAGATATTTTCTTTTTTTTAATAAAAATTATCTTTTTTTAATTGTAACATAATTGTTTACGCATTTTTTTTCTTCTTGGTCTTTATAGCCTTCGAGCTGCAAAATATGACCGTAGTGCTATCAATGAACCAAACAATATAAAACATTTCATGGTTTTAAAATTTTTCTAAAAGTTTGCCCAGATAAGTTAGGATTATATTTTTAAAAGCTAAGTGCGTAAACTATTTGTTTCTTTTCGCAATTAAAATTGTATTTCCGATACGCAGCTTATCTCACCTCTTGATAAGAAAGGAGTTTCCAACATGTAATGTTAATTACACATATGATTTGAGCTTATTTTTGTAAAAAACGATACGTGCAGACTCATAGTCATTGTAAATAAAAATAAAAATAGCTGCGTTTGATATAATCTTTCATTTATGATAACTTGTTCAACTGCAACGTGCTTTAAAGAAGAAAGGGGGTGGTTTTCTTTCTTAAAAGGGATTTGATCGCCTAGTTTCAGCAAACAAGTTTGGGGTAATGGAGCTATTTTTCTTGACGTTTCTTTTACAAAATAAGAGTAAATACCAAATTTGAAACAGTCCTTTTCTTTCTTATTTATTTATTTATTTTTTCTTTTTTGGGGGGGGGAGGGAGTGTCGATATCAGACAGAATCCGGTTATACACAGTGAAGAATAAACGGAAATTCCGAAAAATTTTTTACATTTTTTTCACAGGCAGCACTTTAGAAGACCTTATAGAGCACCTTATAGAGCACCTTATAGAGCACCTTAGAAGTACTTCCAAAAATATGCCATAAATGAAATAATGCATAACAGCGAATTCAAACATATGCATCAACTAATCTATGATTAGAAATATTTGGGAGAAAAATTCCCCATAGCTCAACATGGGGTATGAAGAATTGCATAAGTGATGCGCCTCCTTAAGGTATTTTAAGGGTACGGCAGACTTTCAAAACTATTTTTTTTTTAAATTTCAATGGTTTCTTTTAAAGTATGGTTATGTTACACAAAATAGGATCAACCAAAACATGATATAAACTTCGTGTTAGTAAATTCAAAATATTTTCAATCATAAAAAAATTTTAATATTTTAAACTTATATACATATTATGAACTTAATTCAAAATGTTCCGTGTGCGTTTTTTCCCCTTCTCTGGAGGAATATTTATTTACAAGATACTTTTAATACTTTACTATCAGACTTAGCATTTACTGTAAATACTTTCACTTTTTTATAATGGTAACAATTTTTCCCTTCTTCCGGATAATCCTTTTTTTCTAATTTGAATATCAAGAGCTCACCACCTGCTGGCAAAATTTGATACCAAGTTACCAGTGAATTACAATTATATTTTCTAACAATTATTTGATACTGAATATGTAGTATAAATCATGAATTTAGAATGAATGCAATTGCTAGAAAAGCGCATGGAAGACATTTCAAACATGTATTATGCGGGAAATTTTCAAAATTGTGAAAATGCAATTATATCCATAAAGCACAGCAGGTTTGTTTGCAAATTTAAATGCTCTTATCTTCGCCGGAAAGCATCAGAGGAGAGAAAATAAATTCTGTAACACATAGTTATAAATATTATGTGTGATTATCTACTTCTATGTATGATTTCCTAAATTTGAGAAACCAAATTTGAATGTTTCTGAACTGCAGAAATGCTCTCTGTAGATTTTTGCGGCTAGTTTTTCTCTTGCACTGAAATATGGAAAAGGGGTGACGTTTCTTATTTTTTATAAACTTTTAGAAGGGCATACGCCCTCATCATTTTCGAAGTCTAATAGATTTTAACTTTCTAAGGAAGCTACCATACAACAGGGCCCGATTTAGAAAATTCTTGACTATAGGCACAACTCGGGATGGGGGGTGGCCCTAACACTGATGTGGGCATAAAATTTCCAAAATTGACACACAAAAAAAATAATCATGAATCATTGTGAAAGTACCATTTTACCAAGTATTGGCTATTTGAAACGTAGAAGCCTAGAACATTATCAAATAACAAAAAGCAATACAACATATTAACTTCATCATTAAAACACCAATACAATGCAACCAAAAATACTTATTAGTCCCTTTTATACACTATAACATACATATGATGAACTATACATATAACTATACATATGATGAACTAATCAATCAAATTTGAAAGGATATATAAAAAAATTACTATTAAAAAAGGTAAAATAAAAATAAATTTGAATTGAGAATTTTTTCTTTTAAAATAATTTTTTTTTGGGGAGGGGAGCCCAACATTCAAGGGTCCCTAGGCCTGGGCCTACCGGGCCTAATGGAAAATCAGGGCCTGCCATACAAACTGAACTCCGTGATGTAGAATAAATTTTCCTGTATATGGTACCTTTCTTCAATGTCATATCTACAAGGTTAAGTCAAAAAGTATTCGCACTTCCGCTGTAGTCATCTGTGGGTTGAGCGGCGCAATGTGATCCGTTTTTTTGTTGTTGTTCCTTTTTGGTCTGAAGCTGTGTCAGGAGCCGAAATCCATCGAAAGCTTTCAGCATGTAATAGCGGGACCGTTACAGCACAGTTTTATCATCTTCGATCTAATTCCCCCAGAGAGGACAGAGTCAGGCTAGAGAGATAACTCATTTATTAAGCTTAGATGAAAAGAAAATTAGATATGTACAAAATGATTAAAATTAGATGCCCGCTGAATTCCGTTCCTTTCGGCTAGGCGAACTCCGATCGACATTTCATCTCCGAGAACTGGCCCGCTGACCCTGGAATTAATTCGTCACGTCCTCTCGCATGGGAACTCTGTCGATGAAATCTCTGTCCGCTCTCCCCTCGTTGCTACGCGACTCCTTCTTTTATGTATTTCGGCAGAACCCAACCCCGACCATAGGACTATAGGACAAATTAGTTAACTGCGTTTCCTAGGCCAACGACCCACCCCCGAACAATGGGCGGCTCTTTTAGATCTTACATGTCGAAGACCACTCGTGGTGTCTGGCGTCGTCCTGTCTGCTCCACGAGATGTCTGGCGACTTGGAAAAAGACTACATTAATACTTGATGATTCGGTTGTCGATCTCCTAGACACGCCTTCTGACAAGTGCATCGTTAGCGGATGGATGAAGAAACTACCGGCTGAAAGGCAAAGACCGTTAAGATGCATGCCATCGTTTAGTTTAAAAAATGCGGCTAAAATCAAACCGTGCCAATCAACACAATAGTCTTTCAGGTCCACGAAATAATCAAGTTTAAGGGGGAAATGTCCACTGCGTCACAAGCACAACATGGTGACAGTGTTTTACCACGTATACGAATGGATATAGAATTTAAAAACAGTCGGACAACCGTAAAGGGCGGAGAAGATCAGAACGCCGATTCACATTCAAGTTTGTGTTTGTGCCCTTCGGTAAGCTGTTTCAGGACCATCTTGCATAGACTTTAAGAAAACCAAGCCTGATGTGGATAATGTCATATGCAGAACCATGACTCATTTGCACATGATTTGCCACTTCATCCATGGTCACGCGTCAGTTCGCCAGGATCAGCGTATGGACTTGCTCGACGTTGTCACCATTAGTGGATGTAGATAAGGCGTTCTGATCTTTCTCCGCTCTTCACGGTTGTCCGACCATTTTTCAACTTCGCAATCCATCCGTACATATTTTGCTGTGGTAAAATGCTGTCTCTATATTGTGCTGAAAGCCTTCGATGGATTTCAGATCCTGATACACCTTCAGACTAGAAAATCCGGATCACATTGCGCTGCACATCTGTGGTGCAAACGAAGAGTGGCGCGGCCATTTTCACTGTGCAACAGCGAACTGACCGATGAAGGTCAAACTTTCCATAGACGGCAACAAAGGCACGTACTATCGACGCGCATAAAGCAGTACAGCCAATCAACAGATGACAACAGAGGAAGTGCGGATACTTTTTGACCTATCCTCGTAAAGTAACAGGTAAAAAGTAATGACTTTCTGTCATTTAGATCTTCATTGTAAATATTGTTTTTTATTGGGATTTTAATAGGACCACAAGGCACTTTTTATAATCTTACTCGAAATAATTAATATATTTTGTAGCATTTAAAAAATATTAATTCTATTATTATCCTAACCACCAGAGGAGTAGTCAAAGTTCTATTTGCTTTTAATGATGAACAATATAATTTCTGCAATAGAATTATCCTTTTTCAATCAAATATTTAACGTCCTTTGTCCGCCCTTAAACCTAATGTTCGTATTTTAGAGGGATAGGGTACAGGCTAAAATAATTATATGTTGCCTCATCTATTATTTTTTCTTATTTCTTATGTAGAGATATACACCGCGTAATTCTGAAAATAATAATGGGGTTATAACCCCACTTTTTGTGGCGTTTCAGTTCTCACTGTTCGTATCAAACCTAGGGATTTTTATCAATGCTATTAGGCACACCCTAATAAACAGAAATTTACCTCTAGTATTTAACATGCGTATTACTTTTATTTTGATTTCATCATAAAATGAGTTTGGATACCGGTTTGAATTAAATTACTTCTCCTTTTTAACTTATAATGCCTATTTAATAGTAGATTTATCTTTATGATTAAACTTATCTTCAGCCTACGAATTCATAAAACTTATAGCTGGATCAATTGAAAGGTCGACATAAATGTCAAATACACCATCAAAATGATGAATAAAACTGAATATCATCAGTCTCTTTAAGAGAAAATGTAGGTGTGGTATCTGGCCCTTTGAAGCTCTCCAAGCAATTAAAAATTCCATTTGATTAAAAAAGATACGAAACAATTGCTTAATGGACTTCCTTCGTTTTAAGAGAAAAACTGTTCATTAATTTTACCATCCAGCGTTTTTAGTGAATACGTCAGGTTTGTAAAGAATTTGATACCAAAGCCCATTTTCTTGCGCTAGAAAAGCTAGTTCTATTGTGCTTTAATTTGTGTAAGCACATTTTACCTCTATTCATTAAATGCGTTTTTCAGATTTAAAATCCTTTGTTAATCTAACTGGTATACCATAACAAAACACAGCCTTTTTCCCATATTTTAAAATGTCGGTATAATGCTGGGATGCTCTGCCACTTTTAAACTTACTACGACTTATTTTATGGCTTCAGTGCACATTAGAAGTTTAACTTCTCTTTTAGTCTGTGCCAGAGTAATCGATGAGAGAAACAAAGCAACATTAACAAGAATTAAAAAGAGATCAAAATATATTTCCTTCAGCATGAAAACTTAACGCTTTCTTTTTTCCTGATCAACAAATTTGTAAATTATTTTATAAATTTTTTTCTAAAATTAACTACATATAATTAATACGCAGATTAATGAGAAGATTCAGAATTTTAGATAAACTTAACAAACAAGCATTAAAGGTAAACGTGACAAAAAAAAGTTATTGGTTTGATCTAATATATATATATATATATATATATATATATATATATATATATATATATATATACGAGTATATGTATATGTATATATATACACTGAAGTGCCACTGAATTAGGGATACCTACCTAGTAACGAGTTGGGCCTCCTCTGGCCTTGATAACGGCTGCCACACTACGAGGCATAGATTCAACAAGTTTCTGGAAACGTTCCACGGGAATGGCTTGCCAAATATTGGCTAAAGCTGTCCATAATTCAGTAAGGTTCTTTGGTGCTGTGTGATGGCCTTTCACGCCTTGTTCCAAAACATCCCAAAGATGCTCAATAGGATTTAACTCTGGCCTTCTAGGTGGTCAATTCATGACAGAGAAGTCAGAGGAATGCTCATCCAACTAGCTAGTAGCCAACCGGGACTTGTGAGAGGTACAGTTGTCTTGCTGGAAAACTCCATTACCGTGCGGATAACAGAACAGCATAAACGGATGGAGGTGATCACCCAGCAACTCTACGTACCGAATTGCATTGAGGGAGGTTGGTACACGCACCAAAGATCCCAAACTGTGCCACGAAAAAACACCCCAGACCTTGATTGAGCCACCATGCCCTTGTACAGTTCCAGACAGGCATGCAGGATCCATGGCTTCATGAGCCTGACGCCATATTCTCAGCCTCCCGTCGGCGTTAAGTAGTCGGAATCGAGACTCATCACTCCATGCTACTCGTTTCCAGTCCTCTACACTCCAGTCTCTGTGCTCTCTTGCCCAGGCAAGACTTGCAGCCCGATGGCGAGTATAGAGCAATGGTACTCTCGTAGGTCGACGGCTCCCGAAACCCATACGGTGAAGCGAGCGTTGCACAGTCCGTTTACTGACTGTATGACTGGCACCGTCATTAAACTGGGTGGTAATTTGAGCTAATGTTTGGCTTCGCTGGCTACGTACAATACGTCTAAGCCGTCTCTCACCACGCACTGTCAAGGCTAATTGTCCTTTGCAGTTTGCCCGATCGCTAGTTTTTTTTTCCACCATCCATGTATTCTTGGTATACTCTTGACACTGTCGACCTTGAAAATCCTAGCTGTCTGACGATTTCGGAAATTGAATGGCCCATGCGTCGCGCACCTACGATTTGTCCGCGATCGAAGGCGTCTAAATCAGGCAGTTTACCCATACTGGCAATTCCAACAACTAATTCAGAACAACCACAGTACGCGCTATATATGCAGTTACCACAGCGCCCTCACTTGCGCATACATGATGCGCAGCGCTACACAATTTGCATAGGCTCTGCTATCCCTAATTCAGTGGCACTTCAGTGTATATATATATATATTGTGAAACTTCTCTAGCCAGCCATCCTTATTCAACGGCCACTTATTTTTGGAACGATAACTGGCCGCCATAGGGAAATCGACCCCTTTTCGAAGGCCACCCCTCAAAAGGACCACTTTTTTCGGAACCATGACTGGCCGCCTCAGAGAAGTTTTATTAATTTATTTTAAAAAATTATTTACTTATTATTTTTATCAAAAAACCTTTAGGGTCTACAATAAAACGTGTTTCAATAAAGATGTCTGCAAACAAAACTTGTGTAGTTAATATCAAGAGAAAAATTATCCAAAGCTTTTTTTTATGTAAATGTTAAAAATAACTCGTATAAAAATAAATACATTCCCAGCATTACTTTTAAAAAAAAGGTAAAAAAGACGATATTTCAAAATCATAAAGTCAGTTGTTGCTTGCCACCCAGGGATTCTACCGATATCGCGCGTTATCAGCCACAGAATCAGTCGAAGTGGTGCGTACTAAAACGTGATGCACAAGTTAAATGTCTAAAAAGGATAGGTATGTCTTATGAAAACAGCATAAAGCTGTCCCTTTAGAATTTTCCAAGAACAATATGAATCGTGACCGGAGAAAATAGGTTTCCACTCTATTTATTTTTCTTTTGAGTGTATTTTGCGAAAATGTATTATCTTGAATAGGAGATATAACTTTGTGTCTTAACTGAATTTTTTTTTTGTGCCAATGAAATAAAACTACTATTCTTTCTGTGGGTATTGCTATTTACTGCCCTTTATCTATGTGCAAACCACGTTTTCTCTCAGACCGTAGTTTACAGAAGAGTATATTACCTTGTTAGCATGGGAAATTTTATCTGGACTCATTAACTCATTAACTCCAGAGAGTTTATATAATTATATAAACCTGAATGATTTAAAAATATAGAACCCAGTGTTTGCCCTATATAGGGTAATTTCCCAAATAGGATAATGAACTTTATTAAAGTACAGAAAAGTTTCCCTTAACTAGAGAAGTAATGCGGAAAAACTGAACGACAAGGAATACAAAAGATCCGGAATTTTCCAACTTTCGCAGGGTTCATTTTGAATTTTCAAAAATTTGCCTTCTTCACTGTGAATTGTTCAAATTCTTATCTTTCCAGACAATCTGTCTCAGAAATCTCAAAGATCGTACCTTTTTCGCAACTATTGGCACGAGGTATATTTGATTAAACTTGATCTTAATGAGAATCTTTTGTGTTGTTCCATAAAGGCTCCCTATAGATGTTTTGCAATACCTATTTTGCCAGAGAGTTTTTTTTTTCAAACCATAATCATCCTCAGAATTTGGTTATCAGAGAACACAAATCAACAACATAATAAAATAATATTTGTATGCTTCTGCATACATGATGCAAGAATTGAAATTCGAAAAAAAAATATTGGAAGAAAAAACCAAAGATCTGAGAAATTAAATTCCTCACTTCATCGAGTACAATCCGTCTGGGGAGCCTGTAACCCCTAGAGAGCTTATTTCCAGGTTACGGATTGGAGAACGCCTCCACTGGAATTTACATTGGGTGGTAAAAGATAAATAAAATACCTGCCGCTGACCAACAGGTAGAAGCTCCACCTCTTTCAAGGCAATGGCCATCCTCTTCTATGGATAGTGCATTTGTTTTTAAACTCTTTTTTTTTTCTGCACTGTTCCTGAACACGACAACAACAACAACAACCGAGTACAATACCGTCCTTGAGATTGGGAGTTTGGGGTTCATATCTCACATTAGGTAGACTCTATTTACAATGGCAGTTGACTTTTGGGAGGAACGATTAGATACCATTTCTCAAACAGTAGTAAAATCTCATGTAGGTAAAAATAAGGATCGTTGAAAAAAAATCGATAGATAATTAACAAAATATAAAAAGTACGTGTTCGCCAGCATCCTGTGACCTTGGCCTTTAAAACCAAGAGCATCATACGAGGAAGTAAATTCTTAAAATTGGAGTTCCTCAACATCTCCTTAAAAGATTAACATGAAAAATACTGACCTGAGTTTAATAAGACCAGATAGTGGATATAATGAGAAGATAGAAGAGCATTTATTAACCAAAATTTAGTGTCCGTTTATTAAATAGGACTTAATGCGACAAATCAATACAGACAAATTACTCACAACTAATGTATTCACAACTTGTAAATACATTATCCCCAAAATTCTAAAGTAGTGCTAGTAAACATCGATCCTCTGCAATAATAGAAATTTAAAAGAAAAAGTAATCACCAAAACATTCTTAATTTGGTAGCTTTGAAACTTGTTGACGCCTTTTCGTGTTTACTTTCATCCGACGAATCGGGTCAAAAACTCTCCCAGTGTCATCAGAGATGCTCTTAATATTTTTTTTACCAAGTGTCTCGTAGTGTTTAATGGACGAAGCTTCAAATTTGTCGAGTGTTCTAATTCCACCAAATGAGTGTCTGATTTGAAGTCACACGACATCCATTAAAAAGAGAATGTCTCTCCTGGACTGTACTTCAAATACTTAATCGGACAGCTCACATCGCCCGGAATCGCCGAAAAAAGGAGCATGCAAAAACTCGGCTCCTAAATAAATTACCGTGAGAGATTCTTGAGTTGCGACCTCCCTCCGAGCGACATGCCGCATCAAGGCCTGGACGCAGACAATGGGCAGGCTGTAGGTGGTGATTGCTCACTGGTTCTGAAGTGATGGCTAAGAGGTCGCTGTCACTTCTGCATAACGAGAGCGTTAAAAATATGATTTTTCACTCATTTTGACGCCGTGACGCAGAGACATCCATTGAAGGACTCTTATTTGCCGGAAGACTTGAAATCATCAGGTGTGTGTGCGTGCGGGAAAGCGAGATCCATCAGCTGTAAGACGTATAAAATGCGATAGGACGTCTGATGCAAAAGGAATGTCGAAATTCAGGCGGAAATTTTAAACAGTGTCTTATTACCCAATTACTGGAGGGCCCCGGGTTGCCCCAATTGGTCGGCAGATCTGTACTGTCCGTCCGGTGCCCAGGCCCATACTAATCATAAACCGAACAGGAGAAATAAACCCTCGGCTGAGTTTTCAGATATTGCTACGCAGCGTCTGGTCGTCAGGTTTTTCATGGCCGATACGCGAAAGCGGAGGGGGCCGGGGTGGATTAGACGATTACCCAATTACTGGGTGCAATCACATTTTAAGCCTTAATTATTAAGTAGCTGTTAAGCAACGATTATAATTACAGAAAATTGATTTTTAAAAAACGCGTTGATGTTATATTATCGTATATTCTTACGTTATGAGCTTTCTCTGTTAACTAAATGGAATAAAGTGCTGAAATTAGTTTTTGATCTCTGTTATTTCCGTTATGAGTTCGGGGTTATGAATAAGGTCTTTCCCACTTGTTCTGAAATGATGGCGAATCCTTCCCACATTGTGGACGGTTAAGGTGCGCCGTCAGCATGCTTGCAGAAGATCAGGATACTGCTGCCTCCCTCTTGTTCCCCCTACAGACCCTCATGGACCTGATCTAGTATGTTCTAGTCAAGAGGGGATTAGCAACAACAACAACATGAATTCGGTAGCATTCATTTGCTTTACATTCACGAAAGCTTGCAAAGTAATTTACTTTGCACTATAGTCTGGAGAATCGTAAATAGTCAGTTCCGTGCGAAGTAACCTTAGGAATTTGTTGGAATGACCTAATTTTGAAACAACAAATGTTGTCAAGTCGGCTATCACATGACTATTATAGCTAAATTTTTGAGAAAAAATCCCCAAAAATCTTGTTTAAGCATTTTGCTAGCTCTGGACTTGGACGAAAAAATTTATCTGTTCGGTGAAGTATTTGCATAAGGTTAGCAACATCTTACTCAAAAGAATTATGGTAGATTGAGAATAAGTTCACAAACCTGTTAGCCGAAAAATTTCAGCCAGATATGTTTCACCATCTGAATGGAGTAGGATAGAGTCGAATAGAGTAGAGTGGAATAGAGTCGAATTTGTATTTCTAAAGGATTAGAGTGTAATCGAGATATGAAACAATATTTTGACTAAAGCATTTATTGCAAGTGGGAAAACGTTTGGGGAAATTAATTAAGGACGTTAATAAGTTTTTACTGGAGATGGTAAAATAAAGTCTGATCTTTTGGGTGTTCTAAATATCATTTAGAGCGTATTAAGGCTTCATTTATATATGAAGTCATAACAACTAGCTTTATATGGAAGAAATAGCTGAAAACACGCACTTCGCTACGGAGTACATTCAAATTAAATTACAACGGTCAATATATGCAATTAATGCCATATATATATATATATATATATATATATATATATATATAAATATATAAATATATATATATAATAAATACGACGATCAATGTATACAATTGATTAAAAAAGATATATATTTATAAAAAATATCGTAAGGGATATTTTTATAGACAAAATAATGTAGAAGAAAATATTCAAATTAAATCTAATAGGACATACTAGAGAATATAGTACAGTTAATACAGTACAGTATGAGGAACATAATATCTTTTACTGTATTTTAATATTTTTTTGGATAATGTCCAATCGTCTGCCGCATTAGAAAGAAAAAAAATATTTGTTTTTTGTCTATTTAGTTGTTATGCACGTGATGATAAATTTATTTAAAGTACCAGAAAAGAAATCACGTGATCAGCATTTAATAAATTAAATTCTAAAAATTAATCTTTAAAAATTCACCAAAAATCAGAAAATGGAGGTAAAGATTCGAAAAAGATCTCATTTTAAAGGAATTTTTATGATCTTTCTCCTGATATAAATTTTATAACCCTCAATTTATTATTTTAAATGCAAACAGAAAAAAAGTTACTAAAACAGCTTAAAAATTTAGTTTTTAAAAATCTAAGAAGAATTTTTCAAAAATCTTTCTTAGTGAACCCCTACACTATAAGAAGAATCGCCATGCAAAATTTCAGCCCTATAGATCCAGCACCAGCGATTTGGTCTGTGCGTTGTATGTCAGTGAGTCAGTCAGTTACGGAACTGTTATATATATATAGATATAGATGATGAACAAGCTAAAGTGTGTTACCTGATGTAAACAATATAAAACCTAAATCGTAAGTGAAATTTAAAAAAAACGTTGATGCCAATGGATTTCCAAATGACTAAGTAGAACATCCCCACAGATTTCATACCTACATACTTTAAAATTTGTATTCTAGGCATTGTGCAATATTGAGAACAAATTATAACTGACAGAGGAGAAAGATTACTATACTAGAGGAAGCAATTGCATAGCGTGATCCGTTAGTTGATCCCCTAGAAATAAAGATGACCAATTTATTTTAGCGCTTCAGAAATGGCATTTTTAGAGCGATTAATGTTTCAAAAATAACTTAATGACTAACTCTGAAAACTGTCTCGAAGTTGAAGTCAGATGTCTATTAGTGGATAAGTTCCCTTACAAGTGTTTTTCAAAAGAAAAGAAGGAAAGAAAGATGCCTTTTTATCAAATGATGTTATGTTTTCATGTTGAAAAACCTAAAATCTTTGTAAATAATAATCTTTGTAAATAACTTCGTTATAATTTTTTGTAAAGTTCTGAGTCTTGCATTCATTATAATAGCAGTGCTAAGTTGGTCTATAATTATTTGTAAAAATCAGGTGAAAACTTCATAGAAATGTTGAATTCGAAAAGTGTTCCATTGACATCGAGAAAAGAAAAAAAAATCTCATTATACACACACACTTTCGTATAAAGTTACATAGAAATATATTAAACAAAGAACGGTTACAGGAATAAAAAAAGGCTTAAACTTTTGACTATCATGGAGCATTTAATATGTTAGAAATTTCCTTTTTGCGGTTCAACCCATTTTTGTCGCCATGTCTTTTTAAATGGTCGTGGGCCGGGCGATGGCTGTTTGGCTAGGACGCTGGCGTTCGGTCCAGAGCCTGTCGGTTCGAGTCCCACTATTGGCATGGATGTTTGTAGCCGTTCGGAATCGGCTTTAAACTGTAGGTCCCGGTCTAATTAACTCTTGTGTAGCAAAAACTGACTGTAACGGTCAACCAATCAACCAAACCAACAAACCTTCTATATGGTGAGAGGGAAGGTACAAGCCCTCCGAAGGTCGCCCCAGGTGGTTCTTTGTCAAAACTGAGGAGGCACCAGGGGAGGCTTGTTGGTTCACCTATATGGCGCCCCCATTAAAAACAACTAACAATTCTCGCGGCTGCTATGGGGGAATGTCGAAAGAATGGCGAATGTAAAAAAAGTTATTAGATCAGTTCTTATGCTAAACTATTTAGTGGCAGAATTGTTAGGTAATTGACAGTTCTTAAAAATGGATACTCACAAATACACACAAGTGATTTTGAGTTAAAGTGCTGCCCCTGTTAAAAACAGGAACATCCAACCCCTGTGTCACTTTCCTCTAAATCAGGGAGAAGCACTTTTCATATCAATTACACAATTTATCAATTAATACAAGCTATTTTGTGTGCTTATTTATCAAATTTCAATATGCTGATACAATGCGCAACATTGTTAGCACGTGTCTGATCATAATACAGATATTGATATGGATACAGTTAAATTAATAAGTGTGGACGAGTATTTAGAGAACGAAATTTTGAGTCTATAACTAATAAAGCACAATGTAGGCCCGTACCTCGATTAGTTAAGTGAGTCAATCAGATATAAACTGGATTGTTGCATGAATTTCCAAAAAAATACCTTTTCCATGTCTACAATTCTAACTATCCTTAACAGATTAAGGAGTAAAAAATTAGGAAGTTAAATTTCATATAAAAGTTGGTTGCTCGAATTTTTTTTTCTTTCCTTCATAAATTTTTTTTCCCGTGTTCGAGCGCCAGTTTCGAGCTTTTTAAGTAAACCGAAAACACGGGAAAGAAGAATGTCACATAAACGTGGGAACTGAGTGTAGAAAAGTGGTCTTTTATTCGAAAAGTGTTATTTTCTTTTATTCCACCGGCCGTTGCGTACACGTCTAGCCGCCTAAAAGTGGTTCAGTTATCAATGCGCAAGGACGAATTTCGAGGATCACAAGTAGTGTGAAAGGTCGCGAGGCAGGGATTTCACAGGACTATTTCCCCTAACAGAGAGCTAATTAGCATATCTGTGCGTCTTTCGCGGGTTATTTGAAAAATGGGATTTCTTGAGGCAGAATGTTCTTCTTATAAAGGAACTCGTAAGCATACGCATATAAAGAGAAAAAAAAAACCTTGTATTTTGAAGCCATTCGCCTGGATTCTTGAAGTAAAGAGCGATGAATATAATATTTGAGAAATATAATATGCATCAATAGAAATATAATATGCATCAATAGATATCAAACTTTCAGAACAAGGTAGTTGCATGCAGCATGTCTCAACTTAACTGTTGCAAAAGTGAAGATCAAAACGTTTGTAGTAAAACGCATAGATTGCTAAACTTCATTGGGGAATACATATCAGAATTGTATTAACCCAGGGCTCCGGCTATGAGCTATATATCGCCACGTACGTTAAGCGACAACAGCGCTACTAGGATTCCGACAGATGAACTGGGGAGAAAGAGTTTGGAGAGAGATTGAGATCCGTTCCCAACCAGGCAAGACGTGCCTAAAAGCAGCAGACGAGCTGCGACGGGCGAAATAATCTCGACGGGGCATGCCGTTGGCTCCTATAAGCGGCAGACGGCTGCTTAGTTAACCCTTATCGCGGCAGACGGCTGTGTACTGTAACCCATTCAGATCTGTGGAGGTCTGGCGCGGCCTGCCGTGTAACGTATATGTACCGTAATTCAACATATGTAAATAGTTCTTAATGTTAATACATAGTGTTGGGCATTAAGTAGTGAGACTGTCCTTTATTAATTAATTTTGCAAGTGAATACGCGGGCCTTGGTTCTACGAAAGTGGGTGCCCGCCCGAGAAGGAGATTCTATATACATGCCTTAACAACAGTGCCATTCCAAACTAAGGAAAAGTCAGACCCACTGATAAAACGGATGAGATCCATTTTCTGCCCTAAATATTTCACGTAGTTGCATCAGTGCCGTTTTATGAAACAATCTTATGTCGCTTCTCTAAGCAATCAAAATTTCTGACGTCATTACTCTTGAGGCATGGTTTATTCAGATCAATTGACTCCTAGACTTGTCCCGATTCCGAGCATTAATGCGTCACATTCGAGCCAGAGAAGACACCCCGAAAGTGAGCAGCTAGAGAGGCTAACCAGGTGAGTTAATCCAAGACTGAATTGCGTTAGGCTATTTTCATCACTTGCCCATGACCGCACTAATGCTATAAAGGATCATTTTAAGGAATCAATGACTATCGTAGAAACATTGAATTACCGGTATAAAGTAGGATGCGCTTGAAACAAAACTTGCTTTATCGTTTGGGATAACTAAAAGCATTAAACCATGTTCACTAATGGTGGCCGGGGCATGTAAAATAGGTCGTGGCTACAATGTCCTCCAAGTTCTCAAATTTACCTCTGGAGGTGCGGGGTCAAATGTTCCGGTCTTGTCACTCGACTCAGTTCAAAATTACAGGACCGGTCATTTAGCCAAGTTGGACTCCGACCCTTGTGGTGCTAATTCAAAACAGGAGCCGCCCCTTTCAGCCCAATAACGTATTAGGACCTGGTGAATGGAACCTCCAACCAGGGGGCATTAACAACAACAGCAACAACAAAAGTATTAAATATTCAAAGTTTTGCAAAAGTATTTTTCAGCAATACATTTCAACGTGCGGAATGGTTTGAGCGTTTAAATGAATTTAGGGGATCGAAGAAGTCTAGTGGTATCGCTTCAGACTTTGGAAAGAGGGAGCTCAGTTCGAATACCGACAAGCGCCATTGAATACCATCGTGTTTACGCCGGAAATGGGCACGAAAGTCCTTCTAAGTGGTATGCGGATGGGAGAAAGGTACGAGCCCATCAGATATAATCCCTGGGGGCTCGATCAAAATTGGGATGGCACCTGGCTAAGCCGAACTCTTCCCCTTGCGGTGCTAATAAAAACCGGAGCCGCAATCTTCATCCTGAAGCTGTCTACGAACCTGGTCTGGAATGTTCCGGCCAAGGATCTCAAGTCACAACAACTTATTTAGGATGCTTTGAGGCTATAACATAGGATGTTAATTAGATGTCTTTATACTTTTTTGCAGCGAATTCGCACCCCATCAATTGCGAAGGAGGATTTTTCTGACTATGGCCTAAATAAAAGAGATGATACTAGCGGAAAAGTTCCATAGCCAATTATAAAAATGTAAGGTTTTTTTTTTTTTTTTTTTTGCCAGAGCCTATCTTCTAACCTGTCATCCCGATCTCCTACAGGAGGCTCTAAACATTTAAAGTACTCCAGTGACCTGGAGACAGACTTGTGTAAGTTGTCTTCTACTGGAGACATTCTTCTACACAAGGACGGTAATCAAACTGCGGATCCTCTGATAGGTGGATGGATGTTCTAATCAATAATGCTACGTCGCGGTGAGCGGAATGACTTTCCTCGCAAATTGACTGATTGTATACGTAAATCCCATCTGCTATTACGTAAAATGTACTCCATAGATCAGATTTCACGTCACCGTATACCTGGAATACATTACTTGCTGTTAATATCTGCAGGCCCTGATATTCCATTAGGCCCAGTAGGCCCGGGCCCAGGGGCCCCCAAAATTTTTATTTAAAAGAAAAAATTCCCAAATTAAATTTTTTAAATATTTTACCTTTTTTAATAGCAATTTTTTTATATATCCTTTCAAAATTGATTGATTGGTTCATCATATGTATGCTATAGTGTATATAAAGGCATACTAAATTTTTCTGGTTGCATTGTATTGGTGTTTTAATGATGAAGTTAATATGTTGTATGTTGTTATTTGATAATGTTCTAGACTTCTATGCTTCAAATAGCCAATTCTTAGTAAAATGGTACTTTCGCAATGATTCATGATATTTTTTTTTGTGTCAAATTTGAAATTAGAAATTATTGAAATTTTACACCCACATCAGTGTTTGGGGGCCCCCCTTCCGAGTTGTGCCTATAGTCGAGAATTTTCTAAATCAGGCCCTGAATATCTGAAGTTACAGGATCGTGTTTCTGACGGATGTCATTTATTACCTCTTGGCCAGCTCCAGGCACTTCATCTGCAGTACTGCAATACTGCATAGACTGCAATGTACTGCAATGTAATGTATAGATCAGATTTCACGTCACCGTATACCTGGAAAACGTTACTTGCTGTTAATGTCTGAAGTTACAGGATCGTGTTTCCGACGGATGTCATTTATTACCTCTTGGCCAGCTCCAGGCACTTCATCTTGATTCAAATAAATAGTTAAAACACAGACGCAAAAATAAACCATACGTAAGTATAAGATTTTTCTGATTAAAGATGTGAATCTTTACGCAAAGGTATGCAGAAAATTTCTCTATCCCATTACAGTCGAGCCTTGAATATAGGGAGATAAACGAAAATCAGTATTTCCCTACAGGAACTGATGTGCATAATGCTTTTTAGCTCTGATTCAAAGGTACTTAAAATATTTACTTTTATGCCGGAGAGACAAGTAAATTATATGCATAGATGAGACAGGTCTTAAATTAGTATAGTAAAGCAATTGTTCCAAGTTTCTTACGCAGCGAAATATATCATAACTTTTCTCTCTTCACCATATCACTATGGTAACTAAAATACATTTACTGAGGTAAGTAAAATATATGCAAGTGGCTGCAATAACGGGGCAGTAAATAACCTCAATTCAGATTCCAGGTGACGCTTATCAAGTGAATTATCCCCTTCGTTTCTTTGCCCCCTGGAACGGTAAAAAGTAATTAATCAAGGAAGATTTGGGGGGCCTATTATGCGTAAAACCGGTTCTTCCTCGCATGATATTATTCTCACTAACATTCAGTAGAAAGACTGATGAATTTTTTTGAGCTAAAGAACACAAGACAAGAAATATGCGGATCTTTTGCTATATGTTACTTGACTAGAAGAATTTGTTCACGGGGAAGAAAATAATCTTAAATTAACTATACGTATAATGAGAAGTAAGTATTCTGTATAAGAGTTATGAGATCGGGGTTTTTGATCAGTAGGATTTCACTCGCTGGCCACAAGTATACAGATGCTTAGGAATTATATGATGACAGAGTTATTGCTATTATTTTAGACTTGCGTATGAATAGCAGTTGCTGATATAACATATGCCCTAATTTAAAACAAGGTATTTTATTCAGAATTGTATTAATTATTTCTATTATTTATCATATGTGATCCATTGTTTAAAAAAATTTAAGAAATACACTTTGTAGTTTTTTTAACTATTTCTAAATAAATTTTGCATTATATAATAATTTAAAAAATTTGCTATCAGTGTATATCAGTGCATAAATCTGATAATAATAAAATTCATA
Source organism: Dolomedes plantarius (assembly GCA_907164885.2). Taxonomy (NCBI): domain Eukaryota; kingdom Metazoa; phylum Arthropoda; class Arachnida; order Araneae; family Dolomedidae; genus Dolomedes; species Dolomedes plantarius. The sequence continues at coordinate 73,719,991 of OU015491.1, read as the reverse complement.
CGACTTTTAATTCATTTCGTTGTTACGTTTAGAATGACTTAGTGTACAGGCACGATAAGAAAGCAAACTGTACCGGAATGTTTCCCAAACATCTATTGCTAAGTAAACCCTCCTTTTTGATAATATGATAAATTATTTTAAAATTTATTGGCATTTCAAACTAAACATGAAATATTTGAACGCATATTAAAATAACGTTGTTAAGAATCAAGAATTTTTTTGCTGTCGTGCTTATAAATATCATATGGGCGAAGTATAAGTCTTACTAATTTCTCCTTACTCTTAAGAAACTTTAACATTTTAAGTTTTTTTTTTTTTTTTTTAATGCAGTAGGCACTTGCCGGACATTGGCCGTATGCATTGGCCGGACAACACCTTTAAGGGCCTGTTCACATAGGAGTCTGTTGCGTTGCGTTAAGGAAAAGATGACGTTGAGACGAAAATAAACCAATCATAGGCATTAAAAATGTCATTGCTAATCGTTTGGAGGCATATGATTGGTTTATTTTCGTCTCAACGTCATCTTTTCCTTAACGCAACGCAACGGACTCCTATGTGAACAGGCCTTTAGTCTTGCTGGCAGCTTTATTATGGGAGCCCCATATAGGGTCAGCCAGCGTTGCTCCTTATGAGGGGACAACATAATAGCGTACAAGTCTTATTCGGGATTTAAACCCAAGCCCACTGTGTGGATGCTACTATACCATGTGGGCTACTTACTTCTTAAATTTTCCGACATATTTTAAATTCAGGGGAAAAATTATGTAAGCACTCACTTGACTGAAAGTGTATGTTATTTGGGAAGCACTTTCAACTGAAAGTTGTTAATAGATGATATAGATTATTTACAAATAGACAAGATTAAATTTTGCACTATTAAATAGAAAATAGATTAAATATTAATATTTCTTTCCAATCACTCTTTAATAGATTAAATTATGACATATATAATAGGCGACAATAAATTGTGCTTATTATTTTTTTTTGTTTCGTGTTACACCATTATATGTAAAACTACCGCTAACAACTACTGGAGCACTCAGTATTACCATTTGTTCATCATACAAAAAGTTACGGTTTTACATCGAAATCACATTTGTATTCCTTTTTCTTTACATATCTTTTCTTGTTTCAATTAATTATTTTACCCACCTTTACCTACATAATGAGTGATTTCATAATAAGAAATTTACAACACAAATCGCGTGTAAATTTCTCTTCAAACTTTGTATTAACTTCTTAGTTGCTAAAATAATAGCTATCCTATATATATATTATTGTTTGATTAACAGCAAATCCTTAATCTTGGTTATCCATGAAAGGAATCACATTGCGGAATATCCTGTCATTCAGGACGCTGGCCGAAAGGCTAAAGAATGCTGACATTCGGTACCAGAGTCTGTGAATTCGAGTCCACCTCATGGCATAGACGTTTGCATCCGTTCGGAATCGGATTTAAGCAGTAGGTCCCGGCCTCATCAGCCATCGTGTAACAAAAATTGACCGTAATATCCTAAACCAAACCAAACCTATCTTAAATTTTCATCTAAGCGTTTGCTTATATAAGTAAACTAGCTGAAAACCCGCACTTCGCTACGGAGTACATTCAAATTAAATACAACGGTCAATGTATGCAATTAATGCCAAAATATATACATATACAGTGATTTCCGCTTATAAGAATCACGTTTGTTATTACTGTTTTTGATTCTTATAAGCGGTTGAATCTTATAGGCGAAATTTAGGTTTTTGGAAAGGCACACACATACCTATATATACATATATTAGATAATTTACCATAAAATACTCTTTAATTTACGTTAATTATCTTTTATTAAAATTATTTTTAATAAATTTAAAAATACAACTTAATTTCTAGACCTTTAAGTAGATACACATGATTATAGTAAGAGAAGAAAACAATCCAATATTTGTTACAACATAACTGCTTAACAGTTTTAACATTTCAACTACAGGAAGGGAGCAAGAAAAAGTTTTCTATGGTAGTTTGACGTAATGAAGTTTTCAGGAGGCTGTTTATACCTCTTTCAGTACTAATATTCTCAGCCGAAGATTCACCTTCTAGCTTACGTTTCAACCTTTGATAACGTGCTGAATCTAAATGTCACGTTTGCCTAAGTGATAGTGGACACTTCGCCAAAGATTTATGTGTTTCAGGGTACAGGAAGCCGCAACCAGGATGTGGGAGGGGGGAAAATGAGTCCCTATTTTTGTTTGTCAGTGGAGAAAAGTGAAATCGGACCCGGACAGGTAAAGCTAATAGGACAGTGGATCAAGCTAATAGGACAGTGTTGTGCTAAAGCCTTTAAGGGAAAACTATTATGTTATGTCTAACAAAGAAAGGGATGAATTTTACGTCTATATTCCATCCAATCTTATCAATCTTTCTTTTAAAAAAATTTAAAAAAAAGAACTTCGTGCATTTTGACGGTTTAAGTGGCTTTTTTGGAAAAATGAAAGGAAAGCGAATGGTGTAAACTGATTCTTAAAACCGGTGGATTGATTCTTTAAAGCGAAAATTTTAACATGGAAATAATACATTTGTTTTTGTTTTCGCGATATTGATTCTTATAAACGGTTGATTCTTATAACCACTGATCACTATAAGCGGTGGTTACTGTATATATATATATATATATTTATAATAAATACGACAATCAATGTATACAATTGATGTAAAAAAAAGCAAAAAAATATATTTATAAAACAATCGTAAGGCATATTTTTATAGACAAAATAATGTAGAAGAAAATATTCAAATTAAATGTAATAGGACATACTAAAGAATATAGTACAGTTAATATAGTACAGTTTGAGCAACATAATATCTTTTATAGTATTTTAATACTTTTTTGAATAATGTAGAATCGTCTGCCGCATTAGCATGAGAAAAAAAATATTTTTTTTGTCTATTTAGTTGTTATGCATGTGACGATAAATTTATTTAAAGTACCAGAAAAAAAAATCACGTGATCGGCATTTAATAAATTAAATTCTAAAAAATAATCTTTAAAAATTCACCAAAAATCAGGAAATGGAGGTAAAGATTCGAAAAAGATTTCATTTTAAAGGAAGTTTTATGATCTTTCTCGTGATTTAACTTTTATAACCCTCAAATTGTTATTTTAAATGCAAACTTTAAAAAAATTACAAAAACAGCTTAAAAATTTAATTTAAAAAAATCAAAGAAGAATTTTCAAAAATCTTTCATAGTGCACCCCTACACTATAAGAAGAATCGCCATGCAAAATTTCAGCCCTTTAGATCCAGCGGTTTGTCTGTGCGTTGTATGCAAGTCAGTGAGTCAGTCAGTTACGGAACTGTTTTATATATATAGACTAGCTGAATACCCGTGCTTCGCTACGGAGTATTCAAATTAAATACAACGGTCAATGTGTGGAATTAAAGCCAAAAAACATATATATTTATAATAAATACAACGGGCAATGTATGCAATTAATGCCTAAAAGAAAACAAAAAATATATTTATAAAAAAATCGTAACGTATATTTTTATAGACAAAATAATGTAGAAGAAAATATTCAAGTTAAATACAACGGTCAATGTGTGCAATTAATTTGTATGTTTAATATCCATAAAACATAATATTTTGAATTAAATTCTTCGAAAACTTCCATCTCAATTATTCTAGTGGTTAAATTTGATCTTTTATCGTATTTCAATATTTTTTTTGTCAATTTATTTCGTTGTTGTGCACGTGACGCAAAATTAATTTAAAGTATCACAAAAAGAAAAGAAATCGCGTGAACAGAATTTAATAAATTAAATTCCAAAAATTAATCTTTGAAAATTCACCAAAGTCTGGAGGTTAATGGATGTAAGAAAATGGAGATAAAGATTCGAAAAAAATTTCATTTTAAAGGAATTTTTATGGTCTTTCTCACGATAGAAATTTTATAACCCTCAGATTATTATTTTAAATGCAAACTTAAGAAAATTTACAGAAACAGATTAAAAATTAAATTTTAAAAAACCTAAGAAGAATTTTTCAAAAATCTTTCTTAGTGCACCTCTACACTATAAGAAGAATTGCCATGCAAAATTTCAGCCATTTAGGCTTAGCGATTTGGTCTGTGCGTTATCTGTCAGTCAGTCAGTCAGTCACTGAACTGTTTTATATATATAGATAAGTCGATAAATAAGGTAGAATTTAAGATTTTCACTGTCAGCTCACCCAGTTTCGCAGAAGAAACAAAGTTAAAACTTCTAAAACTTTTCAAATAAATAAATGAACATAAAAAGAAGGTTTTTAAAGTAAAATATAAGGAGATTTATGTTTCTAAAATCTTACTGATAAGTATTTTGAACCACCGGCTGCCACGTATGGGTATCAAGCCCTCCCTTTGGACTCTAAAACCTGTCTCCTGACCACCAGCCTACACCAGAAAGTGATGGTGTATTTCATAACGTGAATACAATCACTCATATATTTAATGGTAATAATGAAAGAATTAATTTCAAACTATAACACATATTTTCAATTGCAAATTCAATAGCTTTCAAATCGTGTAGCTAAATATATCCTCACAAACATAGGCGTAGCGTGCTTCTAACTTTTTTTAGGGGGTGGGGGGGGGGGCACGAACTGAATTCAGTTAGGACCCTCCTCAGAGCATTGACTGCCGGACGGTCCTAAAAATATGAATTATTATGATTTTTTTTAAAACTGAATAACAATAAAATGGATTTTCGCGTAGTATTCAAAAGTTATACAATGAGAAAAATAAATATAATATAAATAAAATATAGCATCGAATTTTTGTTATGGATCGTATCATTTTTAAAAACTATGTTAAGGCTAAAGACATAATAGGAATCTTCAGTTTCACAGTTTGAAAAACCTGGAAAAAACCAAAAAGTTTTCTACAATTTTCCGATTTTAACTTAACTTTTATTAACGTTTTACATTATTTCAAGTTAAGTTTGGGGGGGGGGGGGGGACCCGACGTTGCGCCTATGCTCTCAAAATATGAAACCAAACAAACAAAAAAAAAACTTGTTTAACACAGAAATCTAAGAACAATTAAGAGAACATCATTCATCTCTCTGTTTGCAACATATATTTATATCACTTTCTGTTGGGACGGCTTACAGGAATAACCAAGATCCCGAACATAGGGATATTACTAAAGGGAAAATAATTCGCTAAACTGCATAATTCGTAGACGGAACTTCTCTCTCCCTATCATGTCATGCTTATTAAAACATTATAACGCAATTTTTCACTTTTTCTTCTGCCGAAAATTCCCTCGAAACCAGAACACCCAAAACGCGGAGTTGCAAACACGTGTTCTTGCATGCAGATCACACTTCCACAAAGAATCCCGGCTGTATCGACGTGGGCTGTAAAGATGACATTGAGTTATAACATTGCCAAAGTTAGTCAAAACCCCATTTATTAATAGTAGCAGTTGGCTGCAAAAACAACAAGGCAATAAATATTTACATTTTCATCCTTCAATCAGCTGATGCGAGTGCGTCTGAAACAAAAACGAAACTTCGGGAAGGGGAAAACGCGGAATATTTTTCCCGAAGCGTAGGGAAAAATTGTGTTTTCTTTTGGAGAGCAGTCAGTTCCGAGACTCAAGTCACGGGAGAATGTAGCTCGCGTTTCTTCAGCATCTCAAAGATGCTTTCTGTCAGGGAACAGTTGCTGGATCTAGAGCTGGTGAGCTTTGCATAGAGTCAGGTATGTAGAGCGAATTTTTGCGGTTTTGGGAAGAGTGTTATAATGGTGTTAACACGCGAAATTAATTGTTTTATAAGACATTCCACACTTTTCCATATATATATATATATATATATATATATATATATATATATATATATATATATATATATATATATATATATATATATATATATATATAGTTAAAATTACGCTGCTTGAAAATTTGATTGAAGGCAATTTTTCATTTCTTACCAATGTAAAATTAAAAGATATGTTTTAGTTCAGTAGTAACTCTAAAACTGTTTTATGTGACACATTTGAAACGTTTATTAATTTTTTTTTCATCTGCACTCATTGTATACTCTACTTGGTAAATCCCCTTATATGTAGAAAAATAATGGAATTAAAAAACATTGTTGCATATTCATTTTGTTAAAATTTAATTTCATGATAAATCATATTGAATTAATTCAGCTGAAATTAAATTCTTGAACACGTATTTCAAATATATTGTTTAAAAGTAAATTAAGAAAGTATTTTAACGCCATGATTTTAGAATTCATTTAATTCTCAGTTCTGTGAAAGATTATCTATTTTGTATAATGGCTTAATATTTATTTTAAACACCAGTATTTTATGGAAAAATTAATCTCACAGTGCTTTAAGCGTGGTTAACATTTTAATTTATTTTGAGTTCAGTATCAGATTGGTAGCACATATAAACAATAAAATATCTGAATATATAACTAAAACGCATTTATAATAAATTATCTAAAAACAGTTTTTCAAAACACATTATATATGCAATAATATTTGATTGGAATCTAATAATATTTGATATTAATTGATCTAATAATATTTGATATCATCTAATAATATCTGATATTTGAAAATATTTGATTGGATTTAGATATGTACACTGAGCAGTTTTTAAAAAAATATTTGCATGATCTGTAGTAATGTCTGATCATAAGCAATGTCTGTTTTTTATTCTTCCTGATACAGTTTGTGGCTATTTTTATTTTTCCGTTCGGATATGTGTTACAGAGACACTACTATGAGATTATGGTGTAAGTACTCGCATTATTTAATGTATACACACATTATTAATATATTATATTAAAAATGAATTGTTATTTAACTACTTTTTTATCTGTATGTTAATTAAAGATTTATAATTATCAGGTTTTTATGTTATCAAAAATCTAGTTTTCAAAGGAACTTGAGTTATTTATTTTACTTCGACACATTACAAGCGAAAATGTTCTAATATTTGTACAATAAACTTACATATAAGAGAAAACTTCAAGGTAGCTAATACATTCAATAAAAATATAATTTAGAGATGCAAAATTTTAAAGCCTTCAAGACAAATATGTTCCCGTCAGATGTTAGAATCGTTTGCAACCTATATAAAGCATTAAAAAAAGAAAAGGATGGCAGTTTCAAAATTTATAAGAATAAGCAATTTCAAATCGACGTGGATTTCAGTATCATCAGTTTCGTGATATTCTTAAAGACTTATTCTTAACAACATAGAGATAATGAAATTTGGAGTGTTCTTAAATACTACTAGAAACTTGATGAACATTTGAGAACTAATTCTTCATGCTTCCTTTTATGTTTTATGTTATGACCTAATTTCTTTTAGTCATACCATGAATGAAAGGAGGGACTTTTGGAACACATTTTAGGTTAAAGTTTCAACTCGATTCCTTATAAAAGTAACTACTTTGCAATCCATGCGCTTCTAAATCAGGTTGCGGACAAAACTAAATTTGTATAAGCAGAACAGAGGGGAAAGAATCTCCCGATAAAACGTGATGGCAACATTAAGTGCTGAAATTTAGACGAACAAATATATCAATATCCACACTAGAATATCTGTCGTTCATAGTGTCAACGACGCAAGCTGGGTTCGAATCCTGCCCATGGATGTCTCTTCACTGTCCTCTCATAGGACTGACGCTAACTCATCTACTGAGTGCTTGCTACCTTAATGAGGTAGCCAACAATTCCCACTGTGCGTATGGGACAATAGTCTTCAGGGTAAATGTCTATTGCAATTAAAAAAGTACACGAGAGTATCCTCTATATTTACTTTTTCATAACTTGGGTTGGGTCACTGCGTCTTAACAAAGTTCAGAGACGTCCCCCAAAGACAAATGAATGTTCAGTGAAACTTCTATATGGCGGCTCGTGACGGTTCAGTAAAAAAGTGGCCATTTTGAGAGGTGGCTGTCGGAAAGAGGTGTCTTCCATAATATTATCTCTATGGAGTCAGGAATCGTTCTCAACAAAATAGGTTTCGTTTAGAGGTCGTCTAGAGAAGTTCCATTGTATATACATGACATACGGCATCAACACTTTTTGCTTACAGATGTATCACAGTAAAAAAAAGTGAAAAATCTACACACACACACACACACACACATATATATATATGTATATATATATATCTATATATATATATATATATATATCTGTGGGTTTGTACAAGAAGTGCCTAAGTCAGTTTTTTCCAAGATGACTTTATTTGCTTATGTCTCTTTTAAAAAATATTATTTCAATGTAAGAAGTACCCAAGTCTGTACAATGGTTTAGAAAACACTTTTAAAGCATCGGACAGACTTGGGTACTTCTTACATTGAAAATAATATTTTTTTAAAGAGACATAAGCAAACAAAGTAATCTTGGTTTAGGCACTTCGTGTACAAAGCCACAGATATATATATATATATATACAGAGAAAAATTAAAAGAAACGATTCATTTTTACTTCTTTTTTAAATTTTAAACTTCAGTTATTAATCTAATGAGTATATCTCACCTGTGAAATGCATGTTAAAAACTGAATGCCAATAATTTGAATTAAATAACTAATATTATCCTCAAGTTGTCGACAATGCAAAATAATTAGTTTACTCAAAATATTTCTGAAAAAAGAAAAGGGATTAGAGTGTAAACGTCGATAAAGATATCAAAGGGCAGCAGACTGCCCGTCACCTTCATTAAACCCTTAGACTTAAATTACGAGTTTGGCTGTTGTAGTAACCCAATGCCGGAGTATTCGATGACGGGCTGCACTTGTGATGACGTATGAGGTATTTGGAATCTTGAAAAATTCTGATTTAAATTGTATGTCAAGGAACTAATGGTGACGGTGGTAAATTATGCGGGAAAGGCGAGAAAAAAAAAGATTACACAGTGACGCTTTTGCCAAATATAGTTATTTAAAGATTTAATAAATTGATAATATTTTGTTAGTTATATGTCTTCATGGATTCTAGTGCAATCTCTATGATTTTTACAGTAGTGAATACAAGAAACATTTTCTAACATGTTTATATATATATATATATATATATATATATATATATATATATAATTTCTAATGGCCGTAAAGTTTATATCCTCGAAGGATTTGCAAAATTCTATGTCATAATCAAGTACAAGCTAAAAATTCCTCTTTTTTATGATTGTAAAGATTATTGCCAAGTTTATTGGAAATGGAACCATTTCCACAATTTATTTAATTATATAAATATTTTCAATATTTTTGTAACATCCAAAGAAGATTTTATTTATTTATTTCTTTTTCCGAACGCGGAGGCAATTGTCGCTAGACATTCGCCTGTATGTACACCGCGAGACTGCTGGCCATTCAGTTTAAAATATCGATGCTATGCAATGTGTACAAAGCTTTAGGGGATAGTAAATATATAAGTTTAAAAGTAAATAAATCGTGAAGTGCTGAAGTGTTATAAAAAAGTCTGAAATTTACGGTTTAGTTATTTTATTTACGACCGTTGAATATGAAATAGGGGTAAAACTGTCTCATGCGTTTGTTGGAGGATACCCCCCCCCCCCACATTAGGATGCTGATTTTTCTTGTACGTAAGAAGATGCTATTAAATGTAATTATTTGCGCACGTGCAAGGTATCAGGAGGGAAGAGTAGAAAATGTGAAAGATTTTTATTTAACATTGTTTCTCTGCAGAGATGTTTTCCAAGTTCTTGTAATGATGTAATTATATCAACATACTTCGATATCCGCCATATTCCTCAGACTTGAGCAAGTCAGAGGACTGAGAGTAAAACGCTTTTACTCAAGAAATAACTGGTTTTTTTTCTAGAAATAGGGCGGGCTTGTGCTAACAACATTCAAAATGGCTCCGTAGTTGGTATTCGTAAGTTTTCAAATGGGGGGGGCGTAGGGTTATAGATATCACAGTTGACTTTATTGAAAGGGTGTAAATAAACCTTATCATTCTGAATGATTTGATCAAATATCGGGTTAATTATCCATATCTTATCCCCCGTTTTATATTCAACCTTTGTATCCCCACAGAACCCGATATTCCATTGTTCAGCAGTTCAACATAACCAAAGCTTTGTAGAATCATGCATGATTTCCGTCTATACTGACATTTTTGCTTTAGTTATAGATAATGTATGTGTCATTCTAAAAAGAAACGTACTCTTTTATAAGTGTTAATTGCGTTTACGTATGTGCTGCATGTACAGTAGAGAAATACCTGCTCACAATATTAAAAACACTTCCAATCTATATATATATAAAACAGTTCCGTAACTGACTGACTCACTGGCATACAACGCACAAATCAAACCGCTGGACCTAAAGAGCTGAAATTTTGTATCGCGATTCTTCTTATAGTGTAGGGGTGCACTAAGGAATATTTTTGAAAAATTCTTCTTAGATTTTTTAAAAATTAAATTTTTAAGCTGTTTTAGTAACTTTTTTTAAGTTTGCATTTAAATTAATAATTTGAGGGTTATAAAATTTATATCACAAGAAATATCCTAAAAAATTCCTTTAAAATGAAATCTTTTTCAAATCTTTACCTCCATTTTCTGATTTTTGGTGAATTTTTAAAGATTAATTTTTAGAATTTAATTTATTAAATGCTGATCACGTGATTTCTTTTTCTGGTACTTTAAATTAATTCATCGTCACGCGCATAGCAACGAAATAGGCAAAAAATATTTTTTTTTCTTGCTAATGCGGCAGACGATTGGACATTATCCAAAAAAATATTAAAATACAGTAAAAGAAATGTTCCTCAAACTGCACTATATTAACTGTACTATGTTCGTTAGTATGTTCTATTAGATTTAATTTGAATATTTTCTTCTACATTATTTTGTCTATAAAAATATTCCTTACAACTTTTTTTATAAATATATTTTTTTTGCTTTTTTTTTACATGAATTGCATACATTGATTGTTGTATTTGTTATATATATATATATATATATATATATATATATATATTATTTTTTTTTGGGGGGGGGCATTAACTGCATAATTTGACCGTTGTATTTAATTTGAACGTACTCCGTAGCGAAGTGCAGGTTTTCAGCTAGTATTACATATAACTTCATTGCTTTTATTCCATACACGTGCATGCCAGAACTCCATTCGTTGTCTAGACGACCATAAAACCTCGTATTTAATTTCTTTAATTAAAGATTCTCTAGAAAGAGCGAACTGAAAAAAAAAAAAAATCATGGATCCCCTATTCCTAGTGAGACAACCTTTTTCCCCCGATCCGTCCATTGCGTGCATTTCTGGGTATGGGAGAAAATGTAATGAGGAGCTTGTTTTACTTTTCCCACAAGAATTAAATTACAGAGATTCGAAAATCTGATTTATGAGCGATCGAAAATATCCTTCCCCTTCTTTTTTCCTCTTTTTATAGCCTTTTAAATTTATCCTCAGAAAAATATGATGTCAATAACAGAGGAAATTATCCTTTCCTGGCTGATTTGGTCAGAATTCTGTGATTTTCGATGGACTTCATAGCTCTAAAAATGGGCTAAATATGTATAAATTATATCGAGAATGTTTCATTATTATTTAGTTATTGAAATTTCATCTAAAATGTGTCATGTCTTTTAAAAATGGCTTTAAACGGGTGTCCGGATGTAATGTAACTGCACGTCATCAGTTATCAATATAGATTGTAAAATAATGCTAAGCGCAGAATTTTTTTTCAGTTATTTCTGGCAGAACTGCGAGGATAATTCTATACATGCATTTGTAGCTGAAGAATTTTGAGCCTTTTCCAATATCGTATAATTTTGGATCTTCCTCATAATTTAACAAGATTATAAGAAATGCAAAAATATCCGTAAAAAATAATAAAAAATGAACTGAAATTCATCAAAACTTTTGTAAAAAGAAAATGAAAGGCATAGGTTGCACAAATCAAGAGAGGTTTAGAGATGGGCAGAATTTGTAGAATTTTAACTGTGTATAATTGTGTATGTATTTGTATAGTTAGTATAGAAGGCTAAATATGTATTATATGAATTATTCAGGAGTATTAAACTATTATTCAAGTAAATTAAACTATTCAGGAGTAATAGTTTAATACTCCTGAATAATTCAATGAATTATTCATGAGTATTAAACAATTATCCAAGATTTTAGATTTATTACTAACGTGCCCGTTTCTCTACTTTTGACCATACAACAACGTACATCCTATTTCATATGTCTATGTAAAAAGGAAGTAAGCTGATGAAATTATCTGTTAAAGGTGATTCCTTGAATATAACCAGTCTTGCTATATAGCCGTTAGTTATAACATCTTTTTCACTCAAGTTAGATTGCATTTTCTCTCTGAAATCCCTAAAATTTCTCCCTTTCACATAAAGTAAAAGTAATAAGCGAGTAACCGACAAATTGATTTGAGTTGGACCGACTCAATCGATGGGCTTTCAGAAATTGCTTTCCAGGGAAGTTCACAGGAAGATTATTCAGTAAGAGAATAACTAGTAATCGCGTTAAGTTAAAGTGCTTTAAAAGCTGATCTTTTAAATGCTAGACGTGGCAGAGATTAACGAAGCCAAAAATTAACGTTATTGACTTTTTATGTAATAAAGTATTAGAGTTTTGATGAAAAACTATTTTACTTAGAAAATAGCTGAAATTTAAGATTTCCGTATTAAATTGAAAATAAAAGCTTCTTTTATTTGTAATAATCATAAGGAGACGTAACTAGTTACGGGTGACTCTTCATCAGATATTCAAAGTACTAGATGCGGTTGTCTCGACGTACAATTATAAAAGCTTTAGAGTTTATATTTTATTGCAAAATTAATATTTTGCTGCTCTTTACAAATGCAAGCTTCAGTGCTTTAAGATTTAAAATTAAAAAGCGGAACGCACTATCTGATTTTTTAACGAATGAAATTTCATTCTCGTTTATACCAAATTTGTTTTCGTTGTATCAGGACGAAACTATGTCACATTTTGCTTTTACTCCCTACAATGAGGATAATACAGAAATATTGAACAATCATGGCTAAATATGAATGAGAATTTTTTGCGGAAGAAAAGCACTTTAGGATCTCACGATAACCAGTCCATAAAACGTACTCAATTTTCTTGACAAGTTTTTGTTTCGTTCCCCTCCCTAAAGCAGTGGTTCACAACATATGGTACACCTACCTCTTGGGGTCCTTGCTGGACTGTTCAGGGGTACGAGGGAAATTTTTAGTAATGGCGGAAAACCAGCTTCTTGTAATAAAAAATATTATATAGTTTATATTATATAATAAATATTATTAAAAAATCGGGATTTGAGACTATACCCTGCAAACTTTGAGCTTATTTCGATGTACTTGCTGCTTGAAGTTAGGTTCAAAGTTTGCAGGGTATAGTCTCAAATCCCGATTTTTTTAATAATATAAAAATGTAACATCCGAGAAACACTTTCAAATCATTGTTTGAGACATCTTTGAGCTTATTACGATCTACTTGCTGCTTGAAGTTAGGTTCAAAGATGTCTCAAACAATGATTTGAAAGTGTTTCTCGGATGTTACATTTTTATCCCGATAAGTACTCTTAAATACATTTATTGGTTGGATTTAAATAAAAGAATCCTATAAGTTTTTTTTAGTTATTTTTCTCTTACAGGACTTTAAATAAAATGACTTTTACACACAGGGCCTTTTTATCGCATGGGCAAATTGGGACTTTGCCCAGGGCCCCCTGATTCTAGGGGGCCCCAAAACCCCCTTGGTGTATGCACCTAGTACTTCTAATAGTATGTATTTTTATAAATGTCCGTAAGGGGGGGGGGGCCCAAACAGCATCTGCCCAGGGGCCCCCAGCTTTCATAATCGGGCCCTGTTTACACACTCTGATTTGCATAGTCTTTATGGCTTCAGGGGGGGGGGGGGCTCTTTGGCTTTTCTATGACCTTGGGATCGGGGTACAATCAGTGAAAAAATTTTACCTAGGGGTATAAGGCTAGAAAAAGATTGAGAAACGTTGCCCTAAAGCATGGAGAAAAAAAATCATTAGAAACACTGAAAATAGTTTTGAAATGAAATTTGTAGGGAGTGAATTTAGTTTTGAAGAAAAAAAAAGCAAGTAGTTAATAATTTCTTAGGTTTTATTTCAATTTCGTTTACTTTATTTAATTCTAAAAGTTTTAAAGACTCACTTAGAGTTATTTTATCAACGTGCTCTGCAGTTTCCGATTTCATTTTTACTTTGTTTGATTGCTTGAAAGTAGTCAAAGAAAGTTCCAAACGATAGATAATCAAATTGAAAGGTTAAGGAGAGTAATTTGTAATCGAAGTGTAGAACTTAAAATGAAAATTTGAGTTTTAATTATAATTAAGAGTATAAAAGAAATCTTTAAATTTAATATGTTTTATTTTAATGAATTTCAGCAAATTTTCTTTATAAAATAATCAATATTTAAGATTGTAAGCTTGAAATTTTTAAGAAACCTAATCCATTTCAAATTTTAGAAACTTCCCCCATGTAATTAACAAAATGCAATCATTTAACAAATCAAACAATCCAGTCATGAATTTAACAAAATAAAGTTTTAAAACGTTCATATTATTGTACTCTTTTGAAAGCCTGCAAGTAAGAGGCATAAGTATTCGTTTATGTCAGCTTATCATAATTTGGTGACCAGCAATTTTTATGAACCTGCTACATGAGAATCATTCATCTGTAAGTGATTCTTTGACTCTGAAAGAATCAAATATGAAAGCGTCGATCCACACAAATAAGTGGAGCCGAAACAGGAATGTGCATTCTCAGAGCATTTTGTGATATTTATAAATTTTTTTTTTGACTTACTTCCAAAAAATCTTCTTCAAAAGAACGAGCTTTTAAGAATATAAATGTTTGTTCTGTTAAAATTTCAATTTCAGTGCCCCTTCCTTTCAAATGGAATATTTATCTGTTTAACTCACAATGCATAAAGCATCTAAATTTGTTTTGAGAGGAAATGAAGCAAGTATTCAACAATTTCTTCGAGTTTTTTTAAAAATAAAATTTAATATTTAAATATTTCTGAATGTTTCGACTGCAAATAAACATTTCTGAGTTTTCAGATTAAAATCCAGGTGGTATACCAAATGATCATTCATATTTAATAAGTGATCAAGAGTTTGTTTTCAAGATTAACTTTAACATAGTGAAAAATTTCCTTAAAAGCAGATACAGCTTTAACCATTAAAATTCAGTGTTAGTTTGAGCACATACAAGATGAGTATGTATGTATATATGTCTATATATATATATATATATATATATATATATATATATATATATATATATATATATATATATATATATATATATATATATACATATATATATATATATATATTTATATATATATATGTCTATATATATATATATATATATATATATATATATATATATATTTATATATATATATATATATATATATATATATATATATATATATATATATATATATATATATATATATATAAAAGACAAAGTTGAAAGTGAAAAACCAGTATGAGCTCTAAAACTACTTGCAGCCAGGAACTAAAAACATGAAAAGATAAGTATTAAATAGGTTATAGACAACATCTCTTCATCAGCGGTGCCGATACTGTCTAAAAACCAATGGATTGTTTCTGATAAGTATGATATAAACAATAAACATACTTAGACACCGTACAATCCATTAGAAACAGAAGAATTGAATAAATAGTTACTTAATCAAAGAACTCCAAGCCTGGCGTTAGATAGAGTGGAAGTTAAGAATAGGAAACCGCAAGAAGACTGACGTCACAAAACTTGCAACCATGGAGCAGAAATTTATATCTATATCTATATCTATCTATCTATCTATCTATCTATCTATATATATATATATATATATATATATATATATATATAGAGAGAGAGAGAGAGAGGGGATTTTTCTAAATAGTCTCTTTGACTTAATAAATGATCAAAAGTTGGTTTTTGATGATCATAGATTAAAACTACGGTATATTACATTAAAAGCATAAATAATTAAACCACTGATAATTTTGTTTTTACCGACTGGTGTTCTAAATTCAAATAACTAAATTGGAAAAAAATACTACTGTTAAGAGAATTGACTAAAATCCTTTACAGAGACGTAGGGACTGGTAGACACGAGGGGACACTTGTCTCCAGCAGCAAGTCCAAGGGCTTTAAGACAATGTGAGGTGCACCAAAATTATAATAAAAGGATTTCAACGTCCATTAAATTTAAAATAAAGGGGTGTGACTTAGAGGTTGTCCCATTACCTCTCTACGGGAGGACCTTTCCTTGATGACCTGATAGCTGACTAGGAATAAAGAAAGCATGAAAAGAAGGAAGAATGAAAAGAGGAAGAGCTGCAGAAACCAGGGTGTTGCAATGGTGAAAGTGAGAATCATTTTATTTGTGGTAAATTTTGGCTCTAAATATCAGTTAAGCTTAGGCTAAGTTATGCTAGGTTATGGAGTTCCAAAACACGGAATTATTAAAAAAAATAAAAAAAATTATGTTATTTTCTTGGCCGAAAACATACAATAAAGCCTCTATAATCAGATAACACACAAGAGACATGCTTCTATGGTACTTACACTGCACGATACAATATTTTAATTTCTGTACCGTCTGGCTATGCGTACCGAAATGTTCACCCCTATTTTATGTCTATATGTTTCGTGATGGAATTTTTCATGATTTGTCACCTTTAAAATAATTTATCTTAAACTTCTTTGCCAAATATCCTGGAGAAATTTTGTGCAGCGTTACGTTACATTGCTTTATATTCAATTACCTTTTCGATTTAGAATGGAATGCGAAATTTTTTCACAGAAGCTCAAATTACTCCACAAAAATATTGATTTATCTTTTAAAGAGATTAAAATTTTTATAAATCCAGAAGATAAATTATTTTCTTGCTTTCCTTTAACGAAAGGTATAGAAATCTGTAAATAGAGCATATATCTCAAAAACTAAACATGCTTTAAATTTTGAATTTATTTTTTTAAAACAAAATTTATAATTTTTAAAGCAATTTACATGTTAGGAAGCCCTGAACCTCAACAAATCAGATATATTACCTTGAGACTGGAGGGATGTGTTATATTCGCCGTCTGACAACCTTTTGGTAATTTTCTCGTTTAAATTTTTTTACACATATGATGTCTTATATTCAGCACAAGATTGAACTCTTCATAATTTTATTTTTTGTGAATATTATTAATAATTCGAGGAAGAAAGTATATACAATTTCAAGAATTCTCGAAATCTTCTACTCTTTGTTGACCACAATCGTATTATCGTTATCTTACTCGAGCTGAGATAATATATTATTATTAAAGGCAGGATAATATTGATTCAGAAAAAAAGCTTTAGTAAATCTCTAGTATGTAACAAAGCTCGATAATAATCATTATCATAAAATGGGGCTCAAAAGTTGAAAATGGTTCATTCAGTCACATATAACATGTGGGATGGTAGGGGGTTAAAAGATTTCTGTCAGGGAGGAAATTATGGTTACAGAACACCAAAATGGATGACCTAACACTTAAAAAAACTTATGAAAAGAGCACGTAGTATATAATGTAAAATTGTGCCATTGAATAAGTTCATTCAGAAATTTATATTCCCTTTTTTAAAAAACTATTGCTACAGATTAAATGTAAATGAAAATGGTTTTTCTGGGGGGGTATGTGTGTGTGTGTTTGAAAGAAATTATGAAATCAAATTTATATTTTACTCTTATACTGTATTTACACTAAAATAGTCATAGTGTTCTTACGTAAGCCTTCATTACTTTTTAGATAAAAAATTTGGATCGTATAATTAGTTTTTTAATTTTTCTGCCTTATTAACTTTGATTACTTTTCGAACCTCTTCTAACAATAATTTTCTTTCCTGGCTTGTACTAAAACTATTTGTGTTCAATTCAGGATTTCTTGACAGGAGATTTAAACTTTCCTGACACGACTGTTTCGCTTTAATCTTGGACAGGATAAAATAAACGATGAATTTATTTTTACATTTAGAATGCAATCGTTAACTTATATCAAGTTTGAGGGGGGGGGGAAAAACTCACCTAAGTAGCAAGAATAAATATTTAGATCTTCCTCTATAAAGAGAACCCAGAACCTACATTACTGATATTTAAAATATGCTCGTTTTCATATCCAGGCATATTTAGGAGCAAAAAAAAGGCAAAGAGCAGTACATCTTACCTTCTCTCTCAAATATTTAATCTCGTTACCTCCAATCGCAAGCAAAAGTCACGTAGCAGGCAACTTCGTCCGCATCCATCTTTTTATGGCTGGTGAAACATTTCCCTTCATGCCTGCTTTATAGTGCGCGCTGCAAACTGATTTTCGGAACCTCACCGCTCGAGTGAGCTATCTATTTCTTCATAGTAATTTTGATTTCTCCTTGCATTTTACAGTGAAAATATTGATTAAAATAGTTGACATTATTCAAATTAAACTTTTTAAAGCAAAATTAAAAAAAAGAAACTTTCTTAGTTTATTTTGAAAACCGTTTAGTTGAATTTAAAAAGCTTGAAAAAAGTTTCTGCACTAAATATGATACTAGTAAAAATTTGTTCTGTGCTTAGTTATTTTGTGATCTTGTTCTAGGAAATAAGTATTGAAAACCTAAATTTGTTCTGTGCTTAGTTATTTTGTGATCTTGTTCTAGGAAATAAAGTATAGAAAACCTAAATTTGTTCTGTGCTTAGTTATTTTATGATCTTGTTCTAGGAAATAAAGTATTGAAAACCTGAATTAATATTGTTCAAAACTGCATTTCGAGTGCATTACGCAGTATTAGTCTTCGTTTAGAAAACTTAAGCAACTAGAGAAGAAATTCGAAAAAAAATATTCTTTTAAACTTAGACTGAACAAAATCAAATAAAAACGCTGATATAAAATCTTACAGAAATAACATAATCAGGATTAATGAAATAAAAATTATAACAACCACTTAAAAGAACCGAACATCTAACCCGTGCCTAAAACCTTTGAACCAGAACTACTCCGGCAGTGCAAAAAAGTGCTATTTTCAATGAATGTTCCCGCATATTCCTTCCTTTTTTAAAGGACAAAGACTTAAAATGTTGATCTATACGTATTTGTTTATTTATTTAATTATTCTACGATGCTGATTTTTGTTGATAGTTGTCTTATGTCTCCTGGCGGTTAATTATTGTTTTTTCAACGGCCACTATAAGGCCATTCTGCCAGATCCCCCGTTGAAGGGGAAAGTAGCCATCTTCCCCCCCAAGCTCTTGGAGGCGGAGTTTAAGGCAAAAACTCCCGTTTTACAGATGGAAATGCAAAATAACTGCTTAGAATGCTAATTACCTATTAACACAAAAAATGCAAAAAAAATCTTTAAAAAAAGCCTGAAGTTTCAAGATTTGCGTCTTGTTTTCCAAATTTTCAAATTATTATTAGTTATTTTGTTACAGAGCTTTTTAGCAAGCGATGCCTCTCGTTTTGGAATTTTGAAACTTTAACTTAATTTAAAAAATATTTTGAATAATAATAAAAAAGAATTAGCAAAGCCCCGCATTTATTTTGGAAGTCTACTTTCAGATTCCGAAAACAGAATTCAAAAATATTCATTAGGGAACCCGGTATGCAAAGTTTTATTTCGCAATTCATTAACATTGAAACGTACGACCTGCGAGGTCTACTGATGCACCCCCTTAAGATGGGTATCAAAAAATTATCCTCTACCAACGGAACAATTCCGGCTATGGGAGAAATTGTTATTTCCGTTCGTCTTCCTCGTAACATTACAAAAATAATCATAAAACAAAAGTACCAGAAAACAATGGGAAACCAGCCATTTCGTGTATCAAGCAAATGCTTCTTTTCCCGCATGCATTCCAAAACTTGAGAACAATTTCTCTCTATCATTTCATCATTTCGAAGATGCGATACTGTTTCCAAATCTTTGCTGTCTAGAAACAATTGTTGTGATCCAAACGTGACTGACACCCGAAATGCAGCGTAATTGACTGCCTGTTCACGGTTTTTTCTCACGAGCACGAGACAGCGCGCAATTAGTTAAATACCGTTTTGCTTCGGGGATAAGACCTCCTGCTTCCAGTGCGCTCTTCATGAGTTTCGTGGAAACAAGAGGGAATGTAATGTCTCTGTTGCATACTCCAATGACTTACGTTTTAAATCATGTAGGTACCGAACAGACATCTCATTGTGTTGGGCGCCTGAAAAGTTTCCAGAGTATTTAGGCCTCGTCAGCGAGTTCCTGCAAATTTCCTCGTGGAAATAAATGATCACCCCGCGATCAATCTTCTTATTGCCTTCTTGGATTATGAACGTATTGTTTATTTGGATTATTCTCCGATACGGGTTTTTGAAGGCAGAAAGGGGCTGTATCCCGCCTGACGCGGGATACTTGTCTCAGTCCGTTTCTAAAGCGACAGTGTTCAAAATGAAAAAAGTATGAAGCTTATCACGAAAGTAGAACAAGATACTATGCATAAAAACTAGATTCCGTTGAGTAATTACTCAGAGAAGGGTGTTAGAATTTTGTAGAACCGGGACCTAAGACTACAATAATTTGCGTTTTTATTAAGTTTTATCAATTGTTTTCTAAGTGTATATTGATTTAAATTTGATAAAAACTGAAATAAATTCGAAATCTTGAAGTGTACTCAAATCGGGATGGTAAAAGTATAGTACAATAAAACCTCGTTTATCCGGCCCTCGTTGATCCGGGTATCCGGATAATCCGGATCAGATTTGTAGACATTATTTTTATTTAATGTTCACATTAGTTAATAATTTTTTAACTATGATAGCAAGAACGTAACTACAAGTACGCCAAATATTCGCTTTTTAGTTTGATTCAATGTACAGTTCCTGCATAGATTGCACAATAAATTATGGTAATAAAACGCTTTTTGTTGAGTTTAAGAAAGCTTTACTAGACTTACCAATTCTTCGTTAAGAAATGACGTGAAAAGTTATTTTTATATGTTTTAATGTCTTGTAAACAATACTATGTAATTTTGTTACAAAACATAATTTTTTATCGTAATAAACGAAAATTCTGCTTAGTTAAGGAAATTGTTTTGCATTACCCACATTATCCGGGATTTTCGATTGTCCGGACTGCCTATGTTCCCAGTTAGTCCGGATAAACGAGGTTTTACTGTACAACTATTTATACTACGAAATTAAAAATTTTGTATCAATTTTATAGATATTTCAAACAAACATGTCCTGGTATTGTTAATGTACTTTTCTGCCAGCCTTGCACGCTGAATGCGCGTTGCTGATTTCCATACTATTAGTACATTTCTATGGTGCCCGGTATAAAGGGCTTAAGTCAAAAAAAGGGATTTTTAAATATTTGTTAGTATTGATAAAAAAAATCTTTTGACTTGTATAAAAGGCTTAAGTCTATCAATTTTGTATACAAAAGTGTATTTCTTTATACAAAAGACTCAAGTCGAAATTAATGTTCTGCGATTGGTATAAAAGCCAATAACTTGGTATATTTAAATCC
This sequence comes from Dolomedes plantarius, assembly GCA_907164885.2. Classification (NCBI taxonomy): domain Eukaryota; kingdom Metazoa; phylum Arthropoda; class Arachnida; order Araneae; family Dolomedidae; genus Dolomedes; species Dolomedes plantarius. The sequence goes on along the minus strand of OU015491.1, from coordinate 73,698,427 downwards.
CTGTTTTTGACTTAGGCCCTTAATACCGGGCACCATAGATTTATACTCAGATTAATTGAAAATGTAGCTTGTAGCTTTTACTTCATGAATGTATATGTTTAAATGTGTTTATTAATAAGATTCCCATCATGAATAAATATATTTAGAGGATTTATTAAGCGATGCTTCATTGCTATGTGAAAGTTCGTGGAAACTGTATAAAGACAGTTCGTGGCTGTAACTGATCATAAATATATTTTTTGTTAATAATGACAGACAACACAGGGGATATATGGAAATGGGTAGGAAATCTTCCTTGGAAGGCATATAAAGTTTAAAGGTCATCACGATATAGTAAGAAAACTATGAGAAAACAGGAACATGCATTCTGTCACATCTAAGGCTGACCTTACACCAATCAGTTAACAATGTGTTCACTGTCAAATGTCAGTTTAAATTGCTAACTTAAAGGTAAGTATCAATAATTCGCACTTCTTTTGAAATACTAATTAGGAATTGCATCGTAGAAAATCTACGACGTATTCCAAAAAATTATTCCAGGTAGTCTCTTCTAACGAAACTACCGCGTGTTATTAACGACGTAGGATTACTTATCGTTGCTTACTGTTTCTTTTACGCATTTTGGTACTTTTCTGTTTAACTGTTTACTGCTACTGGAATTGGCACGCTGCCAAAATTATAACTCGCGACAGACTCTGGATTTTTTCTTTCCGGAGGACCGTTATAGAGGAACGTAATCCTACGTTAAAAGAATAAAACAATAATTTAACTTGTTCAGTTGAAGACAGAACTTTGAAATAAAAAATTTGAAATAATGGGATTCAAAACTTAAAACGGTTAAATATACTGAAATAAACTTTTAACGATAATGAATGAAATTTTAAAGTCAGAGCAATATCTGACTCAAACGGTATTGATATTAGATTAGGATAAATAACGATATCACAAATCAAAATCCATAATCAAATCTATATATCAAATCTATTGCCTCAAAACTCAAAACTGTTGAATATAATAAAGAAAAATTTTAACAACAATTAAGTTAAGCTTTCTTTAAGTTAGGACAGTTTCAGAATAAAAACATATGTATATATGAATGAGGATAAGAATAGACAAGGATATTTCAAATCAATAAAATATATTTAAATTGCTTTTACTTACAGACGAATCCGATTATTGCATGGTATTTTAAGGGTGTCTATGCGGAGTCATATCGTTCACTTCTTTCAACAACGTCATATCTCAAAAATCGACGATCTTTAGTTTTGTCTGTTTTCAGAATGCCCTGAAAGAGTAGTCTATCCCTGCAAGATCGTCCTATCTCCCCGCTCAATATTTAGAAGCTAGAGAGCAGAATTAATATTTTTAATATACTAAGGGCTTCGCCCCTAGGCTCGCCACGCTCGCTCCTCTGTTAGGGCTAATAGCGAGATACATAGGGGTTATTCTCGGGCAATGTAACAGCTTAGATCCATTTACTGTTGTCATCCTTATGCGAAGGGCTTTTCATCACTGTTGAATTATCAGCTTTAAAATTCAATTAAAAATCGAAATTTTAAGATAGAGACTTGAAATAAGGTCTATATGAATGAGAAAGCTTTCAGCTTCCAGATGATGTAAACATTTTCTTTGTAAGATAAAAACTCGAGGAGCATCGATATTACATCCAGATATGGGACGAAATTTCTTGAAAAACTGTGTTTCATTTTTTTATGAAAATATTAGTCTGTTTTTAAATATTTTTAAACAAATGAGGTCTAGTGGGAAAGAGAAATGTCTGTAGTCTTAGATTGTGAAACGATCAAAAATTCTACGATAATTTTTTGGCGAGTTATCGCAATCTGAAGATGGAAAAGTCAATATTCCTCCCCTCCAAAAAAAAAACCATAAAGTCCAGCGAAGATGATACATGTCTTACTTTGGTCCCCCCATTTTTCTGCATCCATTGGTATCGCTCTCGACCCCATACTCCCAGCGGTTTCGGAGGACATAGAGTGACAAGCTTTTCATAGCGGCGGCAGCAGGAGTTACTTTATTTTAGAATAGAGAGAATTTTATTCTACTTTTAAACTTTAAAATCCCTCTCCTGAAAAATCATGTTTTTTGAGAATTGGCGTTGTTGAAAAGAGTGAGCGATATATGAAAAAACATTTTTTTATAAACAACATTGAAACTGAAATGTAATACTTCCCAATAAAATTCGTTTTCAGAAAAGAAATCCACCAACTTTCAATACTTATTCATATCGTCTCTATATCACAGCTCTAATTACAGAATTTTTGCATAGCCTCTTTCTAACTCACCCCTTCCGTAAGTGTTCAAAAAAGAAAGTCACGCCTCTGGCAACGAATGCATTTTTTTCCCTTCCAAAATCGTAATGTTAGCGGCAATGTCATTAAATTGATTTTATTTGTTTGCATTTCTCGTCATGTCATTTCCGACCAATGTCAATTGCGACTTTTCTTTTTTTTCTAATTTGTAAGTCTATATCGAATCTCTCATCGAGCAACATCAAGAAGGAAAAAAAAAAACGATTTCTACTGACTCACTGCTTTAAAAAATGAACTGAAGTGTTCTTTTTGCGGTTAAATATTAATCAGAAAATCCGGTATCTGAAGAATATCTTATTTCTTTATGTACTTTATATATTAGCATATTATTGCCCTTTTTTTTCGTTTCTAGATAAGGCGATGTGGAGTTGAATTCGGTTTTCGCTAATCATGGACCTAGCTTTTTACATAAATCTTTCTCCGTCTGTTTCTTTGTTTATTTCAGATGAGAATCGCGTTTTTTGTTTTGTTTGCTTAGTAAAAATGAACTTGTTCTGAAAGCATTGAATTTATGAGTAGGGGAAAAACTAAACATCACAAGAATCTAGTTTTAGTATTAACTAAATAAACGAGTTTTGAGGGTAGAATATAAAGAGTGTTTACTCACAATTGAAATGATTAGCTATTCTGGAGAGTCATGTCTTCACCTAAAGTTCCTAAATTCCTGAAGGGAGGTGTATGATATTTAAATTAAGTGCAAGGAATGACACGTGAATCATAGAACACAGCGGTTCGCAAATTTTTTCTTAGATTGTGTCCCTTGGTCATAAGTTTAAAATCTAAGATTCCCTCCCAATAAAATTTCTACAAAATTTATTGCCAAATCTGAGTTGATCAAATAGTCAGTTACACGATATCGCAACTATTTCTCTTCAAGGTTGATGTCATTTTATTAGCACACTCAAAATAATTAGATATAAATTCTCATATAAATAAAATACCCCAAATCAGTTTTTTTAAGGAATTAATACATTTTCCCTCTTTCATTTCCTGGAAAATTTTCTCGTTCTTGCACTAGCCTTTGTGCCAATATTATACCTGATTTTTGGCACATATTTTATTTTCCTACCACCAGCTCTTAGATTCATCCCACAAGCCGGCGGTGTAACAAACTGACTGATGAAATGCAGTGGGCCGTTCCAAATTTCTATTTGTATCTGATCTTTACGAAATACAAAGATACAGAACTGTTGAACCAATTTCCTTTACTACGGCCTCGACAATAAGTAAAACTACATTCAAAAGAATATATGAAAGAGTTGTTATTTGAAAAGAGTGCTATGCATTTATTGAATTTTACCTCTGGGTTTCTGGTTATAAACTTCATCATAACAGATTGCGTTGATTTGAAACGTCTCACGCATGTGATGAATAGTATCATTTACCTAGCCTCTGAATTATTTTTAAGTTATAGCCTTGCATTATTTAAATATTAATTATGTTTTTCCTGTTACATATCTATTGTACAAGATAAATGAGGACTACAGAACACAGGCTTCTCTTTGGAAAACCAATTTAATTCAGGTTTATATTGACAAAGTAATATTAGTGTTGACGAAAATTTATCTTTAAACTTAAAGTTATGTTGTTAGTACAATAGACCCTAATAACTCAGTATAGATAATCGAGTTAAAAGACAATCGTGATTTGGGATATATTAAGTTTTTCTTCAGGCATGTTTGAAAAATCAAAGGCTACTGCAGATAACAGAAAGCTAAGTCAAATTTCACTCCAAAATATTTTTATTCATAAAGGACAATTTGGGATATGTGAAACAAAACACAAACATGTTAGTTTTCCATCCCGTTTTCCTCAAAATTACGATTTCGGACTTGATACCCTTTACTCAGCAAACACAGATTGATAGTACAGGCGTTTGAAATTCTTTATCCAACTTTTACCTGTTGATTCAGTTTTTCGAAACATGTGAGATCTTCGATGAACCCTTTCTTTTCTCCCGGGAGTAGCTCGTGAATATCTAATTTATTAAGGGTATTGAAATTTACCCGAAGAATATCTTTGAAAAGGTAGAGCTTACTTGAAAAGCCAAGAAAATAATAAAGAAACCTAAAAAAAGGGAAAATCATTGATACATATGTCGAGGTTCGAATCGTGGTTCTGAGGATCTACAACGCACTACTATCAACGCTCTGCTAGTTAGTTGGTTCGTTAACATTTAGACTGCAAGAGGTAAAAATGTGATTTAATTCTTGACATTGGTGTAAAAGATTAAGTATTTCAATGTTGTTTTTCAGGACTAAGATAGCTTTCAGGAACTTTCCATAGCTTTAAGGAATAAGATGAAACGTAAAAAAGTTTTACCCGTGAAGAACATAATCAAGGCAGTGCGTAGCAATGTTTCCACAGGAAGATTTTTTTTTCTCTATTGTAAAATACTTGAATCGATAGCACGTTGTCAGGGTGGACGAGAATAGCTCTTCCTTGTTTCAAGACAATGACACTAGTGATCTTGAAAATAGAGTCATTCCGTTCTTCAAGCGTGACTGTCAAATGTTCTCTTTTCTGCGAATTAAGGGGGTGTTGAGAAAAAAGAGATTTAAGTACATATAAAATCTTTCGTAACGAGAAAAGGTGTGGATCTTTCTCACTCACTCTTTGATTAAAACTTCATACAAAAACGGGTAAGCACTGAAAGTTTTATAAAAAATAAAAAGGAAGCTACAAGTTTCCAGCATCTTTATGGAGAAATTGCCACTTTTTGTAACTGAAGAGAAAGAAAACAGTCCTAAGAAAAGAAAATTATTGTTTTACGCTTGAACTACCTACAATTTAGAATCGCATTTTTCCTAATGGTAAAAACTTGTCGATCACGTTTGTTTGATTTCAATATTGATCTATCGATATAAAAACAATTAAATCAGGAGAATTCGCGGGAAAATATGCTAGTACTAGTTTTAAAAACCCCCCATCAAAATGGAGCAAAATCCTGGCGTTTTGGGCGCTTATAGTTTGGAAAAATTATTCCTGCAAATTCGTAAAAAAATAATTGAGCTTGCCACTTCTATAGCCATCAGATCTCAACATCGAAATACAGTTCGTGGTTAAAATGTACTCTCTTTGTCTGAAGATGGTAACAATACATACAATTTCTAAGTCTGACGGAACGACTATGGAGTTAAGCGGAATACATTCATGGCAGGAAAGGGGAGATTTGGTCTTAAAATTCCTTAATAACGACTCAAGGAATTAAAAGAAATCTGTTGAAGATGAGTGATTCCAGTGTCGGGACAGTAAATGCATCTATAAATTTCTGTGCGATTGAAAACTAATAAAAATGAAACCTCTCACCGTGATATTTGGATCCTAACTGACAGCCGCAGTGCCATTCAGCACTTGAGCAGCTGGACAAGAGTCGGGGATAAAACCTCACTGTCGATTCTGGAGATCCTCAAAGACCTTTCTAAACAACGAGAGGTATATTTACAATGGGTTCCGTCTCATATAGGACTTTTTGGAAACGAGACTGCTGATACTCTTGCTAAGGATGGAGCCTCACTTCCTATTTCTTCGCGAGATACTTTAACTTACCTTGAAATTTACTCAAGAAGAAAACTTATTAATCAGCACTTATGGAAGACCCCTCCGACACACCACTGGTACGACCGAAAATCTCCTGGCGGTGCCCTTAATGTCAAGGGCAACAGAAGGATGCAGACCACCATTAGCAGATTTGCTAGTGGACACCTAAAGAGTCTTGTTTACAAACAGGGGCAAAAATCTTTCCCTTTTTGCTCTAAGTGCAATACTGCTGAAGCCTCTCCTGACCATATTCTAAACTGCCTGGGGCTTGCCAAGGAGGATATTTATAGAGACCCTTTGCTTGTTAGCGATTTCATAGTAACTTTTGGCCTCATGGACCTGGTCTAGCCTAAAGCTAGAGCCGGTGGAATAAGCCACACACACATAAATTTCTGTGAAGCGTGACTGAAGAGTGTTGTGCCAATGGTTGGCAGCAGTTTCTGTCTATACTAATGCATTACTGTTAGTTAATTACTTGTCTGTTTTATCCTTATCTTTAGTTTTATATGCTAGAAAAGCATTTGCACATATATGGGTCTCTTAATGTCATACTCTTTCTCCTGCTTTCTTATTAACAGTTGATTGCATTCATCTTGCTTATTAATTTCACGTCGGAATTTCATTTTCCCGAATTGGTTTTCCCGCTGTTTCTCGCTATCATGCTTTATTAATATGTTTCGTTTTTAGGCGTGTCCATTAGCTCGAGCCTGAGAGCAAAATTTTTACTCGTCCGCTCCTGTATTTGATGTACCCCTTTCATGTCTCCCCTTCAGTCGAAAATTCAGGAAAATTATGACTTTCCCACTATTTATATCCAATAGTTTGAACATCTTCGCAGTTGAGAATCGCTATTAGAGAGAAATAATTACACCACTCCGCCTGATGAAGATCTATAATTATTAGTTTGAAACTAGTTGCCTTTTTAAAATTTTGATTGTGGAATTTAAGAAGCTGAGTGTTTTGGTTTATATGATTTTAAGCATTTTTCTCTTTTATTCTGTATGAGCGTGGGATGCAGGTATTAACTTAAATTTTTAAATAGTGCAGCAACACAATTATAATATTTTTCAAGGTTGCATTTTACGATAAAATGTAAAACTCAGTGACTTTCAAGTACTAACAGACAGTTTTGTGACAGAAATCTTTTTATGCTTTGGCACTTTGAATAGTTTTTCCGTAAAGGTTGAAGTTAGATTATTTATAACCTTTTTGCCTCTTTTAAGGCTGCTGTATGCTAACCCTATTAGATTCGCTCACCTCATTGTTAACCTATGGTGAAAATTTGCCCAAGGATTGCTGGCTTGGATTGAAAGATTATCTTTTTAAAATTGTACTCCTTAATAGAGAAAGAAATTTTACACTTTAGGGCAGTTTTCGTTAAAAAATAATGCAAATATTTTAAAATTTAATTTTAAGGCTGCTGTATGCTAACCCTATTAGATTCGCTCACCTCATTGTTAACCTATGGTGAAAATTTGCTCAAGGATTGCTGGCTTGGATTGAAAGATTATCTTTTTAAAATTGTACTCCTTAATAGAGAAAGAAATTTTACACTTTAGGGCAGTTTTCGTTAAAAAATAATGCAAATATTTTAAAATTTAATTATTCGTGGAAAAAAATCTAATATAGTGTGTTTTAAATGCTCCTAAATTCCTTTGGAGGACGAAATTTACAAAATGAATCCTGTTGCAAGGTGCAGAAAAGTTCAGGCTTTCTGAAAATACCATATTTATTTGATTATCAGTATTTATGTAGCTGTAAATAGTAGACACATTTTCTCCATAGGTTAACACTGAGGGGAGCGAATCCAATAGGTTAAGTACACAACAGCCTTAATGTATAAAAATAATCCTTTAAATTTTTTTTTTTTATCGAAAATGTGTTAGCCAAAAGGAAAAATCCCAGTATGTCCTTCACTCGTCTATTAATGCAGACAGAGCTTGTGCCGTCAGTCAAATAATTGGTCTCCGTAGGACACTGATGAAAACGCATAAATTCATCAACCCTCTGCGGTCATTTGGGCAATCCGTAAAAGGAGACACATTACTTAATCCAGACGCTCGACGACGAGAATCACTGCAGGAATTAGCAAAACCAAGCTGGCATCCTCTCATTCATCTGGGAATCTTGCTGCTCGGTCCGACCCGGAGGACGTTGTCGCTCAGCTCAGCTCATTTGCACACGCTTACGCACACACATCTCTTTGCGTTGGCAGAATATTAAAAGTTCCTGGTCGTGAGTCATAACACTTCGTTAAAAACTCGGCCGCGAAATTGATGGCTGATCTGTGGCTGTAAAAACTGAGTGGCCGCTTGGCTGGCTAATCAGATTTATCTCATTTAATTAAAAGTTCTGGGTGGTGATACTAACTACGCAAGGTTTGGAAGAAAATGGGAATTTTATGTAAATTTTAATTTCTTGATCTTTAAAATCTATGAACACCTATTATTAAACATGGAGTTTAAGAGATGTGCATTGTTGAAATTTATAATTCAGTTTTGTCCACGAAGTGTTTTAAAACCGTCAATAATATTGCCACATTCCGAAGGTAACTGCAGTTAGCAGCATGGCCAAATGGTTAAAGCACTGGACTGCTGACCGACAGATCGCGCCAGATGATGGCCAAATGGCTAGGGCGCTGGCATTCGGTTCAGATCCTGTGCGTTCGAGTCCCACTGTTGGCATGGATATTTGTATCCGTTCGGAATCGGCTTTAAACTGTAGGTCCCGGTCTAATTAGCCCTCGTGTAGCAAAAAGTTGACCGTAGCGCTCCAAACGTAACCTAACCGACAGATCGTCAGTTCGAATCCAGTCAGTAACTTTTGGTTCTACTTTCAGTCTAATTTATGTTACCTTTCTGACAATTTCGAGAAAGCTCCTGTTTATGTTAATTTACCTTATTTCTAGAAAGTTCTTAAGTTGTGTATAAGAGGTTTGGTCAGCACTACGGTCAACTTTTGCTACACGAGGGTTAATGAGACCAGGATCTACTGCTTAAAGCCGATTCCGGACGACTACAAACATGAACGGCTAAAACATGCCAAGAGTAGGATTCGAACCCACAGACTCTGGTGCCGAAAGCCAGCGCCTTAGCCATTCGGCCATCATCCGGCTGTATATAAGAGACTTCCCTTAGGCTGAGGGCCTTTCATTAGTGTGATCGTTTCCCGCTCGCATCCTGCTAATAAACTTCTTTGACCGTAACAGCGTGTTGGTTTATTCGGTATATCTCGCACTTCTACGGGACGATATTGAATAGAGAGTAGTAAAACTTAACAATGAGTTTATTTGAGGAAGAAAAGAACAGATAGAAATTTTAACATTTTAATTTGTAGATCTTAGTGCTGTATTAAGATCTATTAAGCATGTGATATGATAGAAAAACATTTTCGAAATTTGCAATTCCATTTTATCCAGCATTTTTCAAAACATCAATATAATTTAGTGAACAGTAATAAAATTTAACAACGAATCTATTTATGAAAATAGGAATATCTATTAACATTTAAATTTTATTTCCTGACCGTAACACTGTATTGAAACATTTTTTTAGATACAATTCTTTTTTGAAGTTTTTTAGTCCTTTTCGTAACATATCCTTAAATTTCAATAATGTATAATGGATGGCGGTAAATTTTAACTGCGATTTTATTTGTTAAAAAATGCATATGTACATCTAAATAGGATCTGTTTCTTCAATTTGAGAAGGAATGGTTATGAGCTTTCACGAAAAGTTGACTGGAGAGGGGATCGAACCATGCGCCTTTTAACTTTGGCACTAGTATCCCGACCTAGTAGCGACTCAGGGATATCTCCTGTAGTGAATATACTATGAATTCCATCTTCACATTTTTATTCCTTCTTTCTCACCCATTGCACAAAAAGTTGGCTTTTTTTTTTACTCCAAGTCAAGGTGTTGACTACAATTATTCATTTCTTATACATATATTTTTTCTGGCAGTGCTAATTTGTTTTTCATTTAGGAATTGTTTGTTTTACATAACCTAACTGTTCATTATCGATCTCTCTAATGGTCAAGCGTCACTGAAACCATCATCGACAAAAAGAGGTATTGGGCCTTGCATAGGTCTTCAATATCAGGTAATGTAATGTATGGACGACTCCGATCTGAGGAAATATCATATATTTTCAGTACCATTCCGTTATAAATTTTTCAAAGAAATATTTTCTTCCTGTCCCTCGCCAGACCTGGAATTTTCTGCCAATAGTCCATATCTAATAGCCAATAAAGATTCGAATCAGCAATAAAACTATTAAACTTTTCTCCAGAATTAAGGTCTACGACGTCACTATATCATAAGCACAAAATGACTTAGGCTCCATTAATTTATTAATGTCTTTTCAGCAACTGAAAATATATAAATAATACAGTGTTAGCTCGAATCTAACCAGCTCTTCCTGGTCTTGAAATCATGTTAATAGTTGAAGTTATATTTGTAACTGAACGACGGTAAAAAATGTAATAGACAGATAGAATGCAGATTACCTATTCAACGAGGAAAAAAGAAACCTTAATAAAATTAAACTAAAAAAATTAAAATAATATGTCCAAACCAATATCCTGTGCCGTTGGTCCAAAAAAGAAAGATGAAATATGTGAGACAAGTCCCTCCAAACAACATTTCCTAATATTACCGAGATATTTCATTTCTTAGAAAGCCTATTTAGTAGTCTGAGCACTCGAAATCTAAACCCCGTACTTGTAGACGGATGTTAGTTGATGCTTTAAAATTTTGTCAGGGAGGACAGAATTTATTCAGAGTTTTATAATAACTCGACTTCGAAGCTGAAAAATAAAATTATTCCTTTACATTTAGTTGAAATATGATATAATTAGGGAGTAATATTATATATATATATATATATATATATATATATATATATATATATATATATATATATATATATATATATATATATATATATATATACTCGTACAGTCAATAAATTCGGGGACTTTATTTACTACAACAACGAATACACTTACAAAGTCTTCTGAAGACAATCACCTTCAAAATAATGTCCTTCCGAAACTATACACTTCTGCCAGCGTTGATACAGCTTCTAGAAACAGTCCTGGAAACCGTTGCGTGAGAGCTGTCGTAAAGCGGTTGTCGCTGTTGCCATCGCTTCTTCGGCATTTGCAAACCGCTTGCCCTTGATGCGATCTTTCAGTTTCGGGAACAGGTAGAAATCGCAAAGAGCGAGGTCTGGGGAATACGGGGGTTGTGGCAGAACTGTGGTGCCGTGTTTAGCAAGGGCTTCTTGAACCATCAGGGATCGGTGCACCGGGACATTGTCATGCAACAACATCCACATGTTGGATTTCCAAACGTGTGGACCACGGATTGCCTCCCGGAGACGACGAAGAACCTGTACATACCATTTGTTGACGATGTTACTTTGTGTTAGGCGCAGCTTGTCCTTTCTGGACCTTGCACCAATAAACTTCAACCAACCAAACAACCACTGCTCCTACCCTTTGATGTTCGCCTCCGTTTGTGGGGTCACTGGCCACCCACTTAGCGGATCATCTGCAACAGCGTCTCTCCCATTTTTAAACAAGCTGTACCATTTGAAATCTTTGGATCTGCACATAGCTTCGTCTCGATACGCTTTTTGCAGTAACCGTAATGTTTCTGCAGTGGTTTTTCCTAATTTGTAGCAGAATTTAATGTTAGAACGTTGCTCCAAAAAGGACATTTTGCTACATCGACATCATAGGCTGACAGTCTGCAGCCAAATGGTGAGCTGCGCGCCTTAGCAGTTGTGCAAAGTGTCATCTGATGTCTCACGCGTACGCAGATAACCAGACTTGCAAACCACATCGTTATTTCGGTTTCCCCACACACCGGGCATGAGGGGGGAGGGTAGTCCCCGAACTTATTGACTATACTGGTATATATATATATATATATATATATATATATATATATATATATATATATATATATATATATGAGTGTGTGTGTGTGTATATTTATGTATATTATAGTGTAGGGGTGAACTAAGAAAGGTTTCTGAAAAATTCTTCTTAGATTTTTTTAAATAAAATTTTTAAGCTGTTTTTGTAATTTTTTTTAAAGTTTGCATTTAAAATAATAATCTGAGGGCTGTAAAATTTATATCACGAGAAAGATCATAAAAATTCCTTTAAAATAAAATCCTTTTCGAATCTTTACCTCCATTTTATTTTTTGGTGAATATACATATATAATATATATATATATATATATATATATATATATATATATGTGACATTTCACCCCCTGATTCCATAACACACACAGTAAGCAAGACGAGGCAGAGTTCTATAAAATTGCAGTTCTTTATTTCACAGTAGTTGGGAACGGATATCAGAGCGCCCTTCTAGCATGACGCTGAACATACAAGTGCTTACAAAGACAGGCAATCGCAGACTGCCTCTTAGTCAGGGGCTGTACCAAAGTCAGCGACTGTTTACATGAACACAGATGTTTTTCGTGGGTGGTATACCACTATAAGAAGCACAATGGGTGCGCTTTATCTTTATGATATTGTTTGACACTTTTGATCCTTTATCTCTGGCACCTGCAGCCATTATCTCTGAGATATTGTGAACTGCGGATTTTAGATGACTAGAGACGGGGTTTGGGTTACTCCTTCTGGGCGGCATGGCTAATAATCCTATCAACTGAAAAGAATTTATTGTGTTATTTTCCCCACTAGAATTTGCAGATGTTCACTTGCTTTTGGGTGGGCTATTTAAGAGAGGAAGGGTCCTCTCTTAACAGATGTGCGACCCGAATTATAGAAATAGACGAGATTCAACTTATAATGTCAAGATTCAACTTATAATGTCACATCCCCCCTCCCAAGAGGCTATCATCCTATGCCTGCATAGGGTGAGAGACACCTGAGTGTGAGTATGTTGGGACCTCACCTAATTCACTTTGCAAGATCAACATTATAAGTTTTACTACTTCAATTTTTTAAGTTAAGTCATAATCGATATAAAACTCTTGATCTGCAGTATCAAGCTCTTTATATCGACATACGTTAGCTGGAATTATAAATCTTTCCGTCCCTCTGGGGAAGTTCTCCACCTATCTAAATTCCTCCATCTCCAGTCATCGTGTTCAATACCATAACAATACAATTTCTTGTCCTCAAATTAATAGGTGCACAATTACAACAATAGTCTAATAGTAATTAAAAAGTACATAATTATAACAATATTAGTGGGATAATAAAATAATAAGGTAATATACTAGTATAGCCATGAAAATAATAACATAGAAATGGCAAGTGATATGGCATAATTGAATCTCTCTGCAAATACATCAATAGTCTGGTAATAATTATGAATAAAATAAGGTATAAGATAATATAATGGTATAGCCATGAAAAGAATAACATAGAAATGGTAATGGATATGGCTTAATTGAATCTCCATGCAGATACATTATACCGAAAATCAGTTCTAATTCAATAGTAATCTACATGAAATCATACACAAAAATAATTCAATTCTGATACTTGTAAATCAATGCTAAATCAATACACAGAAATGATACGTTAAATACTTCAATTCAGGTAAACGTAACTCAACATTAATTAAATAGGAAAACATATTGACAATCACGCACTAAATTAGTTCAATTCAGAAAAATATAACTCAATACTATTTACACTTCTAGAGCACTGGTTTACTCGGATAATAATTACTATTTATACATTCACAATAATGCCAGTATGATCATAAAATAGATAATATGATAATAGTGCGTAATAATGAAAAAGAAATAACAGGTGATATAATATAATAAATCCTTACTAAGACACAAATATATCATATGAACACAATGCTTTTTACAATTATTAGATTATTCATCTCTTTCATTCCACTTAAATTCTCTCATGTTTTTTAATTCACTATATTCTTTAATACAGGGGAATAACTTCTATTTTTCTTAATCTCAAGATCTCTTTCCTATACTCTTTTAGATCTCTACATTGAGCGAAAATTAATCCTTTCACCCTTCCAGTATTCATTTCTCTCAAGCTCAATTTTTCAACTACCTTATCCTTCTAACCTAGCTGTGGTGTTCTGACTTATGATGACATCTGCTAATCAGAGTACTAATTTCTCATGATAGCTTGTCTTTGAATAAGCCTGTCCTATTTAAATGAATTTAAGATTCTACTGAAAGGTACAAATTTCCTCCTTCCATTTTTTCCTTAAATCCATAATTTAAAAATAATAAAATAATTCTGACAACTTCAGCTAGTTTGGTTAAGGTATAATCATTATTCGTCTCTTTTTACACACTCAAAGGAATCGGGGACTCGCTCTTTCACCTCCCCCTCTAAAACACTACTCGTCGTTTGACCTACTTCTGTTGGGTGGGGTCAGGGTTCACACTGTTACTCCTAGCACGCTCGGGTTGTTTATCCGCTATCAGCTGTTTGGCGACTGGGGTTTCTTTTCGCCTCTCTAGGTTGTTTATCTGCTATCAGCTGTTGGGCGACTGGGGTTTCGTTCCTTCACACAATTCAAAATTCTGTGCTGAATTAAAATATCGTAGCCTAGATGCATGAATTACGTCGACGTCTGTTTTCGTCAGTGGGTTTCGCTTATTAATTTCATATGTCACATCGGATAATTGTTTTGTGATTGTAAAAGGCCCCTCGTACGCTTGGGTTAGTTTGCGAGTGTTGGGGTAATGAAATGTCTCTATCATGACGGTATCACCTACTTTAAACGGGGAGTTTTTGAATTTTTTATCATACTGTACCTTGTTTTTCTGATGGTCAATGATAGTTTTTTCGTATGCAATCTCTCTCGCTCTATCTAAATCTGGGTAAATCTTAGTTTCAGCTAATGGAGAAATGTATGGGGAACATCCATATAATAGATATATTGGAGGGAATGAGGTAACTTGATGAGGGGTATTATTGTAATCTACGGTAACCTGTTCTAGAACTTTCGGCCAGGGTGTTTTCTGTGTATCCCCATTAATTTTACAGCGCATTCTTTGCATAATGGTGGCTCCTACTCTCTCCTGTTTCCCATTGCTTTCAGGCCTATGAGAAGCGGTCAAAATTTGTGATATATTGTGGTTTTTTAAGAAGTGTTTAAACTTGGTTGATGTGAATGCGGCGTTTCTGTCACTTAATAATTTCTTTGGTTTGTTAATCTGAAAAATTTGTTTTAAGCAATTAATGTATGTGTCTGTAGTTGAGGTGGTACTTGCGAATGTCCAGATGTATCTTGTGCTATGGTCCATTACACAATGTAGATATTTTTTCCTTGAATTATAATATCCTAGACCTCCGATAGTGTCAATAGACATTAATTCGAACGGTAGCTTTGCGGGAGGTAAAGCCTGTAATAATCCAAATCTCTTTTGATGTGATTTTTTGTTTAGCTGACATATTTCACAATATTTTACATAATTCGCTATGTCAATAATAATAGTATCCCAATAATAAATAGGTGACAATATTTGTATCATTTTTTGGATCCCAGGATGGCCAAATTGAAGATGTGCTGCTGTCAATAATTTCAACCGTAATGAAGTAGGAATAAATATTTTTGTCAAACCCTTTTTTTGGATAGTCACTACATTATCTCTTTTCTGAAATCTCGGATTATGGGTATTGTCTGCCTGTTGGTGTTCTTCTATTTCGTCTAATGTTATCAAATTGATTTGTTGTTGGACAAAGTGGGAAATCGGCTGTCTACTCAAAAAATCTGCTTCGTGATTGGTCGAACCCTTCTTATATTTTATGTCGTAGTCGTACATTGATAACTTTAGGGACCAGCGGAATAATCTTCCTGTTAAGTGTTTAATGGATTTCAGCCATACTAAGGCGGCATGGTCCGTGAAAATGGTGAATCTAGTTCCGTGCAGATAGCAGTGAAATTTCTCAACAGAGTCAACAATCGCGAGACATTCAAGTTCCGAAGCACTGTAGTTCTTTTCGTATGGTCTTAAACCTCGTGAATGATATGCTACAGGGTGTAGTGTTCCATCAGGGTACTCCTGTTTTAGGACACATCCTATCCCCTCTCCTGAAGCATCCACAAATAATTTACAAGGGTAATTTGGATTATGTATGGTTAGAATCGGTTTGGAAATTAGTGACATTTTAAGTGTTTCGTACGCTTGTTGACGTTCGTCGTTCCAGTCCCATTTAACGTTCTTTTTTAATAACTCATTTAGGGGTTTTCTCAATTTAGCGTAATTTTTGATAAATTTGTTGTATACATTGACACTCCCTAAAAATCCTTGGAGTTGTTTTACGTTTTTTGGTGGAATTAATTTCTTGATAGTTTCTATGTTTGAATTATTTGGCGACATCGTACCCTCTCCAATCTCATATCCTAAAAAGGATATTTTCTTTTGCGCTAATTGGCACTTTGATAACTTTAATTTAAGATTTTCTTGGACACAGATCTGGAATATTGCTCGGAGATGCTCTAAATGTTCTTCCATAGTATTTGAGAAAATGATTAAATCATCAAAGTAGTTCAGTGCGAAGTTAACTCTATGTTTGTTTAATATATGTCGCATGGTTCTTTGAAAAATCGCGGGAGAATTTTTAAACCCATAAGGCAATACCTGAAATTGATATAACCCATAGTTGCAGGTGAAGGCTAATTTTTCTTGACTCCCCTCCTCTAAAGGAATGTGCCAGTAGGCTGAAGCAATATCTAGTGAGGAAAATATCCTAGCTGTACTCAATTGGTCCAAAAGGTGATCAATTCGGGGTATTGGCTCTCTGTCCGTTTTACATATCTCATTTAGTTTTCGGAAATCTATACATAGTCGGGTTTTTCCTTCTCCTCTCTTGTGGGCCAGGGTGACGGGGCTACTGTAAGGTCCATGTGAGGGTTTGATTATTTTATGTTTTAACAATTCGTCGATTTGGGTCTTAATTTCTAAATTGTCTTTTTGCGACGCTCTATAGGGCCTCAAAGCTATAGGTAATTCTGATGTGGTAATAATTCTAGCAGGCTCCATATTTACTCTCCCAATATCATATTTACTTTTAGCAAAAATACCAATAAACGATGACAATAGAGGAATGAGCTCCGACGATAGATTCATGTTAGCAAATTCAGGTAATTTATCCTGAATGGCATTCTGAGTCTTAGAGTCTTCAGTCAAATCAAGTGTATTCCTGATTTGCATAGACGTTTTTGGATGCTCATGTTATCCATTGCCATTCGTTAGCATTATATCATCCCAGTTATTTTGAATACGACCATAATATAATTTAGCACAGTTATTATCATCAGAATATTCATTTATCATTTTACTCGACCTACATATCAATACATGTGACACCTAATTCAAATTAACAAAATACCAATTAAACAATTATATACCAATACACTACGCAATTACTAATTACACATATTAAAAGTATTGAATTAACCTCTACTCACAAATTGAAATTAATAAAATGTCACTTAAACAAGTCTATACCAACACACTAAACAAATACTACCCATAAGCATGAAAAATAGTAAATCAACACTTACTCACAAATTTAAGTTAATAATAATAATAAAACATACTGCTAACGGAATCCAATAGACGTAAAGATGATACTACAATCACTTAATTTAATGTTCAGGTTAAATTGCTTCATATGTAAAGATAATAATATATGACTCAACTGGGTATCTACTGTATAACATACACCTTAATAGTTCTAGTTAGAAAACCCATAGTAGTTTATACACTGATAATTTTATCAATAACAATCTTACCTTGCATTTGTTGCACTGTTAGCGGTAACACTGTTTTTATGAATTGTCCGTTATAATCATTGTGTTCTGGATTCTCTAAACACCATAGTTGGTTACTATCCATTTCACTAAAGTTTTGCATCAAGAATCTATGAGATGAGCACATCACTCAACGTGATCACAAATGCACACACAAAACACTAAAATAACACTTCGCCGCTAGATGACACTTAGGGCCACATCAAAGGCTAATCAGAACCTTCGACAATCGCACTGCCCGTCATAAATAATACTTGACGTGCACACATAATCACACTGATCTATATTTCATTTTTACAAAACCTAATTGGATCTGTGAAGTCGGCAGGGTCTCTCTAATCAGTAATAAATTTCTGTGCTCATTCATTACTCTCTTGTTCTGTCACATTCTGTCCAGGTAAACTGCATCTCGAGGACTCACCACATAACACTGTACAGCTTTCTGACACGAATACTTTTCTTCTGAATATCGGAGAAACATTGCCACTCTCAAATGGGTTTAGTCCCGATCTCTTGTCAGCCCCTCTAGTCTTAGGCTGCAGAGAAAGTTCACTTTCTCCCCTTACTTAGTTTGTCCGAAGCTAGTGTCAATGACCTCTGATTATCACCGAACTCCTTCCATCTTGTATACGAATGAAAACGAACTGTCTTTCCACTGCAACACCAGTGAGCTATTACAGCACTGTCTTCCTTCGTAACGGGGTTGCAATATGACACCCTCCTCGGTTCGGTGTGGGGAATTGGAAAGCAGGGCTCCTCCGCCATGTTTGTCCTTCTTGTCTTCTATTGCTTTAAAAATGCATATAAGTCCATTTAATCAATTTGATTTCTTCTTATTAAAATCCATTAGGTTTCCTTCGAAAAGTAGCAATCCTGTCGGCTTGTGACATTTCACCCCCTGATTCCATAACACACACAGTAAGCAAGACGAGGCAGAGTTCTATAAAATTGCAGTTCTTTATTTCACAGTAGTTGGGAACGGATATCAGAGCGCCCTTCTAGCATGACGCTGAACATACAAGTGCTTACAAAGACAGGCAATCGCAGACTGCCTCTTAGTCAGGGGCTGTACCAAAGTCAGCGACTGTTTACATGAACACAGATGTTTTTCGTGGGTGGTATACCACTATAAGAAGCACATTGGGTGCGCTTTATCTTTATGATATTGTTTGACACTTTTGATCCTTTATCTCTGGCACCTGCAGCCATTATCTCTGAGATATTGTGAACTGCGGATTTTAGATGACTAGAGACGGGGTTTGGGTTACTCCTTCTGGGCGGCATGGCTAATAATCCTATCAACTGAAAAGAATTTATTGTGTTATTTTCCCCACTGGAATTTGCAGATGTTCACTTGCTTTTGGGTGGGCTATTTAAGAGAGGAAGGGTCCTCTCTTAACAGATGTGCGACCCGAATTATAGAAATAGACGAGATTCAACTTATAATGTCAAGATTCCACTTATAATGTCACATATATATATATATATATATATATATTGCATATACATTTATTCAATTGTAAAACATTCATAGCTCAAGATATTAACAGTGCGAAACTTAAGAGCATGTTCATTTGTTTGTGGGATCTTTTTTATCCTAAATATATAACAAATGTAACAATTAGTCGAATTGCAAATAGTATAGTATAATAAAATGATCATTCACAATATGAGCTCAAACTGAAAAAATAAATAAGAGGACTTATCATAACACTGCTACTTTTGTATCATACTAAAAATTGACGCCCTTAAGAACACCAATCCAAATTGTACTACAAATTAGAGTTACTTTAAAAAAGAGTTCATTGATTAGAGACAAGTTATCTGCAGCAGCTATATTATCTTTATCAGCTTCTGACCGCGTATAAATATTCGTAACTGTCTGCGAAACAAACATAGTCTCCCATCTCAATCATCTTGAACAGCTGAGAATGCTGATGGGACACTCTCTGTATGAGTAGGCCAAAAATAAAAAAAGTCATATCTTCCTTTGTGTATAGGGGAAGTAAGCATGTGTGGCTCATGATTCTTTCGCCAAGACATCGCCTCTTATCTGTGTTTACATCTTCTGTCTGTACATCGAGCAATTCTTTTCTATAAATCCACTCTTTACGCATTGCCAGGATGCGGTTGAAATTCCAAGATATCAATTTACTGAGCCACAGATTATTTCACAAGTAAGTGCTAACACGCCCCAGACAGTAATGTGAAATGGTATTGAAAGCAAGCTTTTACAGAAAAGGGCTGCTACATATGAATGGAAGTAAGTGTTTTTCATCTCATCGTCGAGGAATTTCTATGCTTTAACATCCCGAGAGATTTTTCATTGCCATAGTAATAACAATACTGAGTTCTCTTAAAATTGAATTCAGAATTTATAGTCAAAGACGAAGCTCTAAAAGCTATATTATGGGGATTAGATACTAAGGATACTAAGACTATATATGTATAAATAAATAAATATATATATATATATATATATATATATATCAGTTCCGAGACTGACTGACAGATAACGTACAGACCAAACCGCTGGACCTAAAGGGCAAAATTTTACATGGAGATTCTTATTATAGTGTAGGGGTGCACTAAGAAAGGTTTTTGAAAAATTCTTAGATTTTTTAAATTAAATTTTTAAGCTGTTTTTGTAATTTATTTTAAAGTTTGCATTTAAAATAATAATCTGAGGGTTGTAAAATTTACATCACGAGAAAGATCATAAAAGTTCCCTTAAAATGAAATCCTTTTCGAATCTTTACCTCTATTTTTTGATTTTTGTGAATTTTTAAAAAAAAAATTATAATTTAATTTATTAAATGCTGATCACGTGATTTCTCTTCTTTTTCTGATACTTTAAATTTATTTTGCGTCACGTGCATAACAATGAAATAAATTGACCAAAAAATTATTAAAATAGAGTAAAAGATAAAATTTAACCACTAGACTACTTGAGATGGCAGTATTTACGAATTTAATTCAAATTAGTATGTTTTATATATATTAAATTAAACCTATATATAAAATTGCAATTTCCCCTCAAAGTATGCTTCGCCATGATGGTTAATAAGGCTAAAGGTCACACTTTAAAATACGCTGACGTAGATATAAGAGAAAATTGTTTCTCCCACGGTCAGTTTTACGTAGCTTGCTCACGCGTAAGTTCGCGGATGAGCTTGGTAGCATTAGTTAAGCCCAATGACGAAACAAAAAATAT
Source organism: Dolomedes plantarius (assembly GCA_907164885.2). Taxonomy (NCBI): domain Eukaryota; kingdom Metazoa; phylum Arthropoda; class Arachnida; order Araneae; family Dolomedidae; genus Dolomedes; species Dolomedes plantarius. The sequence continues at coordinate 73,677,539 of OU015491.1, read as the reverse complement.
TGTTTATAATGAAATTCTCTATAAATCAATTTCATCATTTTTTCATTGTGATTATCCTAAAATGTATTCCGTAGCTAACCACGGGTATTTAGCTTGTACGTACACACACACACACACACACACACACACACATATATATATATATATATATATATATATATATATATATAGAGAGAGAGAGAGAGAGAGAGAGAGAGAGAGAGACGCATGCGTCACAAAATGATTGGTAATTCAACATCAGACATTCGCTCACTGTTAGCACAATTGAAATAGTAAACAATGTATACATTATAGAGCTGCATAACTGATAAAATTATTGGTAACTCAATGTACCATTGTAGACCTTCGTCTTATCACAATTAAAATTATGAAAATAAAATTTTAGAATAAATTAGAGAAGTTATAGCCCTATACGATATTCTAAAAGCTACATCTTTTGATATCTTTTAGGAGTTAATGATATCAAAAGATGAGTTTCAGTGCTGTTGATGGGAAAGACAATGCAATGTGCACACGTATATACTACCCATCTGCTCAATTTTAATAACACAAAAACCTTGTGAAATATGCTGTAGAAGTTAAAACAACATGGTGAAGTTCTAAAATCTAGGAGTTAGATGATACCAGGGCATGAGATGCGTGTCTAAAAAAATTATGCTGTCGAAAAAAATTTAAATGTTATCTTAAATTTACAAAGCTTGGAAAAATTCACAGAAAAAAAGTATAAAATTAATCTTTTTATAATGAAAACAAGAATGAAATTTTACAGAACACCAAGCTAAATACTGTCTTTCTGAGTAGAATAAAAGCTACCTTACAGTGATTACACCCTCGAACATTGATTTCAACGGCAACAGAATTATCCGAAATTCTATGGGAAACACAAATGATCTTTTATGGCTTTTTGATCACGGAATAATTATTTTTATTCAAAATATATTTTAAATATTTTTCGTTTTTCTTCGGTACCTTCATTTGTAATAATTTTGAATTTAATATGTTAAACAGAAAATTAGAATTTGCATGCTTTTACCAAAATTCGCATTGCTGTGTTTAATAAAGTTGTTGGATTTATGCGCAAAGTTTTATAGAAAATATACGAAATTTTAATTTTTAGAACTTAGAGAATCTGCTACTTCTACCCTGGCTTTGGGTATGTATATCTTGAAGTGGCACTCTAAATAATTTCATTCAAACACAGTTCTTACATAACAACAATGTTTATTTGAATATTTGCACATATAGATTTTGCTTTTCAACATAAAGCATACGTACTACTAGCACGATATATATATATATATATATATATATATATATATATATATATATAGCATTCGTGCAAGGGAAATACAATTCAATATATTCACTTGTATAACTACTCATTCAAGAAAAATACACTTTGCAATACTCACAGGCACTTTGAAAGTCAATCAGCAGTGCTGCCACGTAAACTTTGGGCCTAACAAGAACTCGCGTAGGTTTGAAGCAACCCAGCTATGCCTCCAGCGGCTGCTCGCAAAACTCAACTATGCCTAGCTCCAGCTCGATACTTCGTTTCGTCAGCTCTACTCCTCCTTTCACTTCCTCTCACTTCCCTCAAGACTTCTTCGTCCACACTTCCTAGCTCCTTCCTTCAACACTTCATCTCTTTAATCTAGCTGCTTGGTATTTATACCAACCGCGTATGCCGCAATTAGCATATCTTAAGCGGATTCTTTAACTTTATTCACCTAAAAGTTCGATTATTGTGAATCGAATCTTATGCAAACCTTACAAACTAAAATACTAATAGTACAGATTCTTTGTTCATAGCAATAATCAAGAACTTCTTTTGAATTCTTGTAATGAACAGCAAGCATTTTCTATAACATTAAAGCAGTGATCACCCTACATAGCTAGATTTCACATTCTCTGCCACTTTTTAAAAGTGCCAAAGTAACAAAATGTGTTTATTAATATAAATGAAATTCAATTATTTACTTAAGTTGTAAAAAAAAAGTTTTTTTAATATGTGTTCTTTTGGAGGTATATTCAGCGTTTATATATTTTTATAAAATTTTTATAAGTTACTGTAGAAACAATTATAGAATAGAATTCTGAGTGCAGCATGCAACAGTATTAATAGATCATTTTAATGGGTTCTTTTATTGTATTTGATACTGACTGGTGAAATGTTCAGTAACCTATTTTTCAAGCCAATGATTTCGATTTGTTATTAGTTTGAAATACTGTAACTTCTACCTTTAAAAAAATATCAAGTAATCGTTTACTTTTTTAAATGTATAATTTAATAGCATGCAATTGTTTTAATAAAAAAATGTTTCTCATGGCCTAAAAGCAATGGCTAAACCCTACAACACTGTTCCCAATTCTAAAGCCACTTCCACACTTGTATAATTTAAACGTTTTAATTGTTATTAATCTGTAATGTGTCTTTTTAACCGACCATTTTTATTTTCACATAAGCTGCATCTGCACATCACCCACGCTTAATTTCGTTATCATGTTATGAGAGTGGTCATGCATTCCACGCAGATGTTCATATGTTTTACATCATTTTTTTCCGGCGGAAGATTGACTCTAAGTACAGGGTCTGTCCAGAAAGTAATGAGACTGATTCCATAAAATTCGTTTATTTGAACATAATTTTACAGACACTTAATATTCTTCAAAATAGCATCCTCCTGCATTAATACACCGTTGCCAACGACTCTGTCACCCGTTGATGCCCTCCTGGAAGTCTTCAACTGGAATGCTGTTCAGAACGCACGTTACTGTTTTCTGCAAGTCTCCAGATTGTCCAAACGATGACCTTTTAAGCTGGATTTTAACGGAGGGAATAGAAAAAAGTCCGGCGGTGACAGATCGGGGCTGTACGGTGGTTGGGGCAGCGTTGCGAGTTGTGTTTTTCCAGAAACTGAGTCACTTTGAAGGATGTGTGGACCGGTGCATTATCGTGGTGTAGAATTCAATTGTTTGTGAGCTCTGGCGGTCGCGCGCGATTCGATTCCTCAACCTTTTGTAAGTCCCAACGTCTCCACAATCATTCAGACACTCATCCGACGATCAGAGTCCGAAAGCGCTCTGATCGTCGGATGAGTTAATTTTAGCCACAATGTCCGAAGTTCGAGAACTTGATGGATGCCCAGCGCGTTGATCGTCATCGACGTCCTCTCTTCCGTTTGTGAAGGCTGTGTGCTTCTTAAACACGTGAGCCTTCGACAAAGAATCCTCCCCGTAGGTTTCTTGTAACAAAGCAAGCGTCTCAATTGCCGATTTGTTTAGTTTTACACAAAACTTTATGGCGTATCGCTGCTCGACACTCCGCTGCATTCGGAAAACCTAATGCCACTTTCAAACACGTGTCTGCTTCACGAGCGATCCGTGAGCTGCAAAGACTCAAGGCCAACTGACTTCCACCAGACTCTGTAGCTGACAGCCCTCACCATCCGTCCCGACCGCAAACTCCGCCCCTTTGACCTTCTGCTTGGCGCGAAAAATTCTGTCTCATTACTTTCTGGACAGACCCTGTATATGCTTGTGTTATATCAGCGAATCAAAACATAATACGCCAATACGATTCAGAGCGCCGTCTACGTTTCTCCGATCATGATATTTGATACGAATACACTTAAGTATGGAGGCTTCGCTAGAGGGTTCTAGACAGGAGGTATTCAGGCCATGTGGCAAATCGCATGAACGCATGCAAATCGTACATCTCAACTTTAGAAAAGTTTGGGGTTTACGCGGAACTCTTGCTTATCCCTTTTAATTAAAGCACAATGAATTCAAAAAAAGAAAGGAACTAAAAAAAAAAACTGTTAACCCCCAAAATCACCCCACTTAGCTCAAAACTGTTCTGTGGTTTTAAACGAACTTCATGCAATATGTTAAATAGGGTTCAATTAAAATAATAGTAATTTCAAACGTCGTCAGTCTTTTTTTTTGTGTAAGAGTCTGTCATAGTCCTTGTTTGAAAATTATGTTCAAATTCTTCCGAAGAATTTTCATTTCAACTCACATCTTTTTGGAAGAAGAGTGGCAATGCTCGGGTAAATTGTTCATCGAGAAAAATTTAAAAATAAAATACTTCTTTTTAATTTAAAATCTCTTGTTAACATAAATATGCTTTGGATGTCTTCTAAATGATTAACATACCCCAATTTGATCAAATAATTTAGCATAATTTTATGGATAATTTTATTAGGTGTATGTTGATGAAAAACAGGGCACTATTTGTCGCAATAAAATGTCAACATTAAAAAATGATTTTGAGATCTGGACGTTATCATAATTAATTTCGAATTAATATTGATGTTCATGCCTATATGAGCTCTTATTGACAGTAACGCGGAAGAAAGGCGCTTTAATTTTCAATGTTCTTCAGCTTATCAGACAATATAAATGGATTTCTGGGAGAAAACAGAAACTTGGTCACAATTATTCTGAAAAATAAGTCATCATATTAATAAAATAATTGCCTCGAATCCAATATCTATCCCAATAAAGCTATAACTTACGGCAATAGGGGAAAAAATTGTAAATAACAGACGTTCTCTATGCTTAAATATGGATGGAGGAAGCTGGGAGTTGGGGAAAAAAGGTATTCCTATAATTACTGGAAGTAATTGTATAAGTTTCTCACTGGCGAATTTTCAGATCTTGTGTGTGGAATACGAAATGGAGAATTTATCTTCCTCGTCAAGAATTCTCTCTGTTGATTTCGATACCCTATTTTTCCGAACTCTTCAGCGCTAAAATTTCAGAATTACGTGTAAATTACCCCTTTGTTCAATCCACCCCGTTCACCACATTAAAATGCACCAAATAAGCATATAAAGTGGTAACAGTACCAATGTGATTCCTTAAAAGATGGACTGCTTCTTAAACATTTAATCTATATACAAGGTGAGCTCATAAAGTAACCGGACAATTTTTTATCAATAAGAAAAATATTACTCACCCTCAAATAAATTTATCTCCTTCAAAATAATCGCCAAAGGAGTCTATACAATTTTTCCAGCGTTTCTCCAAGTCATCGAAACACTGTTTACAGGCGTTGGAAATCACCGTTCGCAAAATACGCGTAACATTTGATTTAATATCCGAGACGTTTTCAAATCTCTGTCCTTTCATGGATTTTGCATTTTTTGATTACAAAGGACTTATTCACCGCGAATTTGTTCCTGAAAATCAAACAATTAATCAGTATTTTTACAAGGAGGTGCTTTTTGATTAAGAAAACAGGTAAGGCGAGTTAGGAAGGATCTGTTTGATTCTGGGCAATGGTTTCTTTTACACGATAATGCTAGGCCCCATACAGCAATTTTTGTACAACAATATCTTGCTAAGCATTCAATTACAGTGATAAATCACCCACCATATTCTCCCGACTTATCGCCAGCTGATTTTTTCCTTTTTCCGAAGCTTAAGATGGCCATGAAAGGACAGAGATTTGAAAACGTCTCGGATATTAAATCAAATGTTACGCGTATTTTGAGAACGGTTAGTTCCAACGCCTATAAACAGTGTTTCGATGACTTGAAGAAACGTTGGAAAAATTGCATAGACTCCTTTAGCGATTATTTTGAAGGAGATAAATTTATTTGAAGGTGAGTAATATATTTCTTATTTATAAAAAAATTGCTTACTTTATGGGCGCACCTTGTATATGAAAACAGTTCCGTAACTGACTGAATGACAGATAACGACAGACCAAATCGCTGGACCTAAAGGGCTAAATTTTACATGGCGATTCTTATTATAGTGTAGGGGTGCAGTAAGAAAGATTTTTGAAAAATTCTTCTTAGATATTTATAAATTAAATTTTTAAGCTGATTTTGTAACATTCATTAAAGTTTGCATTAAAAATAATAATTGCAGGGTTATAAAATTTATATCATAAAGAAAGATCATAAACATTCCTTTAAAACGAAATCTTTTTAAAATCTTTACTTCCATTTTCTGATATTTGGTGAATTGTTAAAGATTAATTTTTAGAATTAAATTCATTAAACGCTGATTACGTGGTTTCTTTTCTTTTTGTGATACTTTAATTTATTGTCACGTGCAATTACAACGAAATAAATTGACAAAAAAAATATTAAAATACGGTAAAAGATAAAATTTAACCACTAGACTAATTGAGATTGAAGTTTTTTAAGAATTTAATTCAAATTAGTATGTTTTATGGATATTAAACATAAAAATTATTTGCATAAATTGACCGTTGTGTTTATTTTGAATATTTTCTTCTACATTATTTTGACTATAAAAATATCCGTTACGATTTTTATATAAATATATATATATATATATATATATATACACTGCTGGCCACTGTAAATGCAACACCCTGAAGGAAACATGCAAATAACATGAAATTTAAAACATGCATTAGCGGAGGTGAGATATGCAAATGATTAGAATTTCAGCGCAGACGCACATCACGCGCGCCTGTGGCGCCACTTCAAAGCGCTATTTAAGGATTGGAGATTTCGACGATTTCAAGTTCGGCAATTGTGTTTTTCTTGTGGTTTTTTCAAAAAAACGATCAATTATGCTTCGTCGAAAACAGCAATCATCTTTTGATCAAGTATCCGAGTTCGACAGAAGAAGGATAGTGGCCTACCGAGATTGTGGATTATCTTTCAGGGAAATCGGTAGTCGTGTTGGACGAAACCAAAGAACTGTAATGCGGATATGTGACCGTTGGATGCAAGAGGGTACGACAGACCGGCGTGTCCGATCGCATCCACCTCAGCGCACCACTTCACGTGATGACAGGCAAATTGTGCGCATGGCAGTGACGGATCGCTCAGTCACATCACGAACCATAGCACAGCACATGCAGTCTGTAACGCATCATCCAGTGTCTGCGCGTACCATTCGACGCCGTTTACAGCAGAATGGTCTGTCCGCAAGACGTCCATTGCTTTGTCTACCCTTGACGCAGAACCACAGACGTCTCCGCCGCCAACGGTGCGATGACAGAAGGATGTGGACGGCAGAATGGAATGAAATTGTCTTTACTGACGAGTCACTCTTCTGTCTGCAACACCACGATGGTCGCATTCGAGTCTGGAGACACCGTGAAGAGAGGATGCTGAACAGCTGCGTTATGCACCGCCGCACTGGTCCTGCACCGGGTATTATGGTATGGGGAGGTATTGGATATCACTCTCGCACACCTCTAGTACGCATTGCCGGTACTTTAAACAGCCAGCGCTACATCTCCGAGGTGTTGGAGCCAGTTGTCCTTCCTTACCTTCAGGGCTTACCCACAGCCATATTTCAACAGGATAATGTGCGACCACACGTGGCACGCATTGTCCAACGGTTCTTCGTCAATCGATAGATTGAATTGCTTCCCTGGCCGCCTCGCTCTCCGGATCTTTCGCCGATAGAAGACATGTGGTCCATGGTTGCTCTACGATTGACCCAGATTCCATCCCCAGCTGCCACAGCAGATCAACTTTGGCAACGTGTGGAAGCTGCTTGGTCTGCTGTACCCCAAGAACTCATCCAAAGTCTCTTTGAATCAATGCCGAGGCGTGTGGCAGCGGTAATCTCCAACAATGGCGGCTACTCTGGCTACTGATTTTGGCAAGAACCACACTTCAAATAAGTCTAAAAATTTAATCATTTGATACTTGGTCAACATGTTATCTACAAAATAAATTTTGTTGTGATATCTCTTGTCTTTCTTGGTGTTGCATTTTGGGTGGCCAGCAGTGTATATACACTGCTGGCCACTGTAAATGCAACACCCTGAAGGAAACATGCAAATAACATGAAATTTACAACATGCATTAGCAGAGGTGAGATATGCAAATGATTAGAATTTCAGCGCAGACGCACATCACGCGCGCCTGTGACGCCACATCAAAGCGATAGTTAAGGCTTGGAGATTTCGACGATTTCAAGTTCGGCAATTGTGGTTTTCTTGTGGTTTTTTCAAAAAAACGATCAATTATGACTCGTCGAAAACAACGATCATCTTTTGATCAAGTATCCGAGTTCGACAGAGGAAGGATAGTGGCCTACCAAGATTGTGGATTATCTTTAAGGGAAATCGGTAGTCGTGTTGGACGAAACCAAACAACTGTAATGCGGATATGTGATCGTTGGATGCAGGAGGGTACGACGGACCGGCGTGTTCGATCGCATCCACCTCAGCGCACCACTTCACGTGATGACAGGCAAATTGTGCGCATGGCAGTGACGGATCGAACAGTCACATCACGAACCATAGCACAGCACATGCAGTCTGTAACGCATCATCCAGTGTCTGCGCGTACCATTCGACGCCGTTTACAGCAGAGTGGTCTGTCCGCAAGACGTCCATTGCTTTGTCTACCCTTGACGCAGAACCACAGACGTCTCCGCCGCCAATGGTGCGATGACAGAAGGATGTGGACGGCAGAATGGAATGAAATTGTCTTTACTGACGAGTCACGCTTCTGTCTGCAACACCACGATGGTCGCATTCGAGTCTGGAGACACCGTGAAGAGAGAATGATGAACATCTGCGTTATGCACCGCCGCACTGGTCCTGCACCGGGTATTATGGTATGGGGCGGTATTGGATATCACTCTCGCACACCTCTAGTACGCATTGCCGGTACTTTAAACAGCCAGCGCTACATCTCCGAGGTGTTGGAGCCAGTTGTCCTTCCTTACCTTCAGGGCTTGCCCACAGCCATATTTCAACAGGATAATGTGCGACCACACGTGGCACGCATTGTCCAACGGTTCTTCGTCAATCGATAGATTGAATTGCTTCCCTGGCCGCCTCGCTCTCCGGATCTTTCGCCGATAGAAAACATGTGGTCCATGGTTGCTCTACGATTGACCCAGATTCCATCCCCAGCTGCCACAGCAGATCAACTTTGGCAACGTGTGGAAGCTGCTTGGTCTGCTGTACCCCAAGAACTCATCCAAAGTCTCTTTGAATCAATGCCGAGGCGTGTGGCAGCGGTAATCTCCAACAATGGCGGCTACTCTGGCTACTGATTTTGGCAAGAACCACACTTCAAATAAGTCTAAAAATTTAATCATTTGATACTTGGTCAACATGTTATCTACAAAATAAATTTTGTTGTGATATCTCTTGTCTTTCTTGGTGTTGCATTTTGGGTGGCCAGCAGTGTATATACACTGCTGGCCACTGTAAATGCAACACCCTGAAGGAAACATGCAAATAACATGAAATTTACAACATGCATTAGCAGAGGTGAGATATGCAAATGATTAGAATTTCAGCGCAGACGCACATCACGCGCGCCTGTGACGCCACATCAAAGCGATAGTTAAGGCTTGGAGATTTCGACGATTTCAAGTTCGGCAATTGTGGTTTTCTTGTGGTTTTTTCAAAAAAACGATCAATTATGACTCGTCGAAAACAACGATCATCTTTTGATCAAGTATCCGAGTTCGACAGAGGAAGGATAGTGGCCTACCAAGATTGTGGATTATCTTTAAGGGAAATCGGTAGTCGTGTTGGACGAAACCAAACAACTGTAATGCGGATATGTGATCGTTGGATGCAGGAGGGTACGACGGACCGGCGTGTTCGATCGCATCCACCTCAGCGCACCACTTCACGTGATGACAGGCAAATTGTGCGCATGGCAGTGACGGATCGAACAGTCACATCACGAACCATAGCACAGCACATGCAGTCTGTAACGCATCATCCAGTGTCTGCGCGTACCATTCGACGCCGTTTACAGCAGAGTGGTCTGTCCGCAAGACGTCCATTGCTTTGTCTACCCTTGACGCAGAACCACAGACGTCTCCGCCGCCAATGGTGCGATGACAGAAGGATGTGGACGGCAGAATGGAATGAAATTGTCTTTACTGACGAGTCACGCTTCTGTCTGCAACACCACGATGGTCGCATTCGAGTCTGGAGACACCGTGAAGAGAGAATGATGAACATCTGCGTTATGCACCGCCGCACTGGTCCTGCACCGGGTATTATGGTATGGGGCGGTATTGGATATCACTCTCGCACACCTCTAGTACGCATTGCCGGTACTTTAAACAGCCAGCGCTACATCTCCGAGGTGTTGGAGCCAGTTGTCCTTCCTTACCTTCAGGGCTTGCCCACAGCCATATTTGAACAGGATAATGCGCGACCACACGTGGCTCGCATTGCCCAACGGTTCTTCGTCAATCGCCAGATTGAATTGCTTCCTTGGCCGTCTCGCTCTCCGGATCTTTCGCCGATAGAAAACATGTGTTCCATGGTTGCTCTACGATTGACCCAGATTCCATCCCCAGCTGCCATATCAGATCAACTTTGGCAACGTGTGGAAGCTGCTTGGTATGCTGTACCACAAGAACTCATCCAAAGTCTCTTTGAATCAATGCGGAGGCGTGTGGCAGCGGTGATCTCCAACGATGGCGGCTACTCGGAAACTGATTTTGGCAGGAACCACACTTCACAGAAGTCTATAAATTTAATCATTTGATACTTGGTCAACATGTTATCTACAAAATAAATTTTGTTGTGATATCTCTTGTCTTTCTTGGTGTTGCAATTTGGGTGGCCAGCAGTGTATATATATATATATATATATATATATATATATATATATATATATATATATATATATATATATATATATATATATATAAATATATATATATATATAAATATATATATATATATATATATATATATATATATATATATATATATATATATATATATATATATATATATATATATATAGAATATATATATATATTTTGTATAATATATATATATATATATATATATATATATGCATTAGTTGCATACATTGGCCGTTGTATTAAATTTGAATGTACTCCGTAGCGAAGCACGGGTAATCAGCTAGTTTTATATATACATTAATTTGCAATAAAAGGTTAATGCGCTACAATTATTAGTCAATATTTTGTGTTTATATTGTTCCAGTTCTTTGGAATATTATGTGTATAAATAGCCAGCCACACACACACACACACACACACACACACACACACACACATATATATATATATATATATATATATATATATATATATATATATATATATATATATATATATACTAGCTGAATATCCGGGATTCGGAGTACATTTTAGGATAATTACAATGAAAAAATAATGAAATTGCTTTAAGATAAAGCTCTAAACAAGCAGGCTCCATCTCCTACAATAGGAACAACAGTTTAATGAACATTTTCCCCGTCAATAATTAAATTTTTCTCTACCATTTTTTGGAAACGTTTCTTATCCAAAGTAATGGTAAATAAAACGGTAAATGTATGCAATCAATGTATGTAATGTATGCATAATGTATCAATGTATGCAAAAAAATTTATATATTTATAAAAAAAATCGTTTTATAAAAGAAAATTATAACGGATATTTTTATAGACAAAATAATGTAGAAGAACATATTCAAATTAAATACAACGGGCAATGTATGCAATTAATGTCAAAAAAACCAACAAACTATATTTATAAAAAAATAATAATGTCACGTAGTCTCTTCTAACGAAACTACAGCGGGTTATTAACATAGAATTACTTATCCTTGCTTACCTCTTTTTTTTGACGGATTTTGGTTCTTTTCTGTTTAAATGTTTACTGCTTGCCCAAGCGATACATACTGGATTTGTCGCGCTGCCAAAATTAAATTCTAAAAATTAATCTTTAAAAATTCACCAAAAATTTGAAAAGGGAGTCAAAGATTCGAAAAAGATTTCATTTTAAAGGAATTTTTATGATCTTTCTTGTGATATAAATTTTATAACCTCCAGATTACTATTTTAAATGCAAACTTAAAAAAAGTTACAAAAACAGCTTAAAAATTTAATTTTAAAAAATCTAAGAAGAATTTTTCAAAAATCTAATTTAGTGCACCTCTAGACTATAAGAAGAATCGCCACGCAAAATTTTAGCCTTTAAGTCCAGCGGTTTGGTGTGTGTGTTATCTGTCAGTCAGTTACAGAACTGTCATATATATATATATATATATATATATGTGTGTGTGTGTGTGGAGGTAGATAGACATACCTCGGCACCATCTTCCTTCATATGTAAGTTAAAGAAAAACTGTGTATAGTGATAAATACGAGAAAGAAAGAATTAATCGAGTCATATCTTATGCTAGTTTCCTTTTAAGCGCATATATAGAAATGCACATATAAATTACATATTGTCTTAAACTCATTCCCTTACATTTTTCTTCCAATTCATTATTAGCGTAATTTGTTTTTTTATTTTTATATTAACAATCCTTGCATAGTTAGACCTCACACAATTATTTTTCCAATAGAAAAAAGATAATTCGTCTCTGGGGGTATTTTTTTTTTTTTTTTTGCGAAGGTAATCGATTGATCTATTTGCTCTTAGCTCATTTTTTAACTGTAATCTTGCATCTATAGATTAAAAAAAGATCTATACTCCAATTCTTTTTAAAGCAGTATTCCTAGAGGCGTAAAATGCATCACAGCTTAAATAAATATCGTAAAACTTGGCTAGGTATCATGTCAATATTGTTGGCGAACAGCCACATAACTGCCAACTCGTTACTCCTATGTTCTTTCACACTTTTAAAGTGAGTTTATTGTGTATTCGCTTTCTTACTCTAGGTTCATGAAAGGTAAAACGGTTCAGTTATGAAGACTGCAGTTATGAATTCCATTTACTTCTGCTTATTCTTTTTGGCCGTGTGCAGTCTTCCATCGGTTCAAGGCTCCAGTAGTAGAGTTCCAAGAAGAAGTAACGAAGTTCTATACAGGGATCAGCAACAACAAAAGCCTGGTGTTGCCAAATACGTAGACGGAAAATATCCGAACGTTGCGTGGAATTCAAGCAGACGACTTTTTGGGTAAGTTGGCGAATAAATTACTTTAATCAAATCTGGAATAAAAGGGCTTGAAAAAGGTCCTTAATATTGTGGTCGAATAAATTTTTCCGGAAGAATAACTTATATTTTAAAGTATCTTCATATTGTTAAACGTGTAGCTTCTGTATATACAGTATTATAAAATTTAATTTTTTATCATACAATAATAAATTAATTATTAATTTACTATAATGCAATTTATTGTACACTATTTAAATCATTTTAAAATAATAATTCTCAAATAAGTACCGATCTACCATATTTTTTATTAAATATCCGCACATAATTTTTTTTCCAGAAATTTCTTTCATTACAGAAATAAATACGTACTGTCCCCAAAATAATTACTGTGAAATGTTTTAAAAAGTGAAATATCTAAACTTTCATCTGTCATTAAAATGTTTCAGAACATATAGGGCTTTAGAGAAACTGTCTCGCCACAGAGAAGGGGAAAAGAATGTCTTAGATAAAGGATTTTTTTTTTTTAACGAAGAGCGGGAAAGATTATTTAGTTTTTTTTTAAATTCACTTATTGGAATGATTAATCTTCCCCAAATGTCTTTATACAAAGATCGTTATGGGGCTAAGAATACATTGAACAGTTAGAAGTATGATTTTGAAAATATTTTACATTCAAAATTAAAATCATGTTTAGTACTTGAAATAATATGCTAAACCAAATGCTCTATCTGAATACTTTTTCACTAGGAAAGGTTTTTAAATAATTCAGGATATATCAGAAATTTATTAAGGGAAATTTAAATCATTTTAAAGAGAGCAAAACTTAATTTTTTTACAAAAGTAATTTTTACTCTAGATTGAAAATTCCGAAGACAGTTTACTGAATGTAGAACAAATAAAAAACTCTCTTCAAAATTTCATAGCGATACCTTGAGATGAATTTTACATAGATCTTTTTAAAGTGAACAAACCATGAAATATTCAGTTCGAAAGAAATCGACTGAATGCATAGATGTGTACATCAAGGTCCGCACAGGCACTGCAGCATAAAAATGATGTATCTGACAAGGTCATCATCCTAGAAACATGCGGTTTGTGTTATTTGATTCTGAAAGCTCTGTGGTATTTTTTAAGACAAGAAAGTAAAAATGCGCTCTCTCTCGACAATTTTATGTCCCAGATTTCCCTAAATGCAGTTCCGGATGTATTGCGCTATAATCAAAATTCCAAATAGCAGTATTACACGCATGATTTTCCGACCATAATCTTTCTCCTCCAAACATCAAACATTTTCATCACATTCGATAGAGCAAAAACATAAGATGCCTCTTCATGCTAGAATGACTCGTTTATGAAAATTCTGCTGCTAGCACTATACAATTTAATTTGCTGGTGTAATGGTAGATTTTGGAGCTGTGTATTTTGGAAACTTGAAAATTTAGATGGGTCTGAGGAGTTGAGGTAAAAGAAAATGAAGTTAGGATGAAAGCAAGATTATTAATTTGATATCTCAAAGTCAAAGGTTGGATCCTTAATATTTAAGCTGTACTGAGTAAATTGACCATATATATTTTATTGCAAGCTTACCCCTACTGAATTACTCACCACTTGAATGTGAATAAACACGCAGAGATGTCCAGTTAATTAAATGATTCAAACAATTAAATAGCTAGATCAGGGATTCCCAACGGGGTCCAGGTGGACCCCTTGGCGGTCGATGGAAGTTTAAAAAGGGTCTGTAGTATTCCAGGGGTCTATTGGGGGTCGATGATAAATTTTTTCGTTTTAAAATTTACTTTAATTTTTTTAGGAATGTAATTATTAGATAATAATATTAGTTTTAATATGTATAAATACAGATTTGCATAGGGTAGTTACCCATCCATCTAAAGTCGAATGTCATGACGCTTTTGTATATGTTTCGAATGAAATTATATTATCTTCTATACTAATAAAGGGACAAGTGGATAGTCGAGAGATCACGTGACCGTAACTCATCCGGGCGGGCCACTCCTCGAAAAAAAATGGCCGACAAATATACAGGAAAATCGGTGTATTTTTTTTCTCATGAAAGTACATAAATGTTACATATTTGGAAAGAGCTTCGAAAACTGATAATTTTTTCTGCGTACACTTATTCTGTTAATTCAATAGTTTTAGAGATATTTTCATTCTAAAATCACTCACTGCTGAGAAAACAAATCATCTGGTGCAGTGGTGCTGCCATCTGTCGGCAGCGACGGGAATGAAAATTGAAAGGAATTTATTCACTTGAATTTAATACATTTGTAGGCTTTTTTTTTCTTTTGTGGGGCCCGAAGTACATAAATATGTTACACGGAAGGCTTGAGCGTAGCTAGGCGAAGCCCGAGCCTAGCCGGACGAAGCCCGGCTAGTAATTAAATATAAGTCAGTAAGATTGTTTAGTAAAATATATATTTATATTCGTTATATTAGTTATTGTGACTATACGATGATAAGCAATTTCAGGCCAAATATTAAAAAAATGTATCAATACATCAAGCACAACCACCACATTAATTAAAAATCGAAGTTTTGTGCAATTGCAATCTGTGTTTCTGAAATCTTGTTTATATTTGTGAAATTAAAAATTGAAACAGTACAAAAATAATAAAACATAAACCTAATGAACCACCTTTTTTTCTAATGTTTTGTTCATTTTCTTAGTCAAATTGTTATCTTTGAGTGTTTTATGTGCAATTATTAGTATTATAATTTAACCTGTAAATTGAAGAAGGGAACAAGCGCAAAAAAGTTAAAATTCTTTTTTTTTTCACCATACTGTTATTTACGTATAGACGCTCCTTGTAAGCTGTAAAAGGCACTGGAATAGCGGGTGCATGTAAAGAATCTTATAGAGGAGAGGGGGGTATTATGGAATAGTCGGGTAATATGGAATACCGAGGTTTCAGCTCTGCTTGGTGCTGCTATCACATGGGAATACCATGAACTACTCAAGAAAGACTCCCATGATGATGTACACTGAGAGTTGACCGCTTGTTGTTGTTGTACCACTTGCTACACAACAAAATGTGTTTTGTGATTTTCAAGAGTTTTTACAGATAAGTTTTCAAACGTTTTAACCTTTTAGTACACATGTGACTTGAACATTGATGTTAAGCATAATGTACACTAAAAGAATTGTAGTTTGTTATAATATGGTCGTTTTTTAGCAGACAATGTTTTGTCCATCAATTTAAAGGTTCATTTTCCATGATGGCGTGTCGGGTATTATGGAATACTAGGTATTCCATAATCCCCTTATAGGCAGGAAAGCTAGATCTTCTATAATAACCTACTCCCCATATAAAAAAAAGAGTTAGAGGATGAACTGAAAGAAAAGGACATAAAGGAGGAATCAGAAGCTTCAAAACAACCAAAGAAACTGAACATTCAAAGACCCCCTGTTAAGAAATTAAACTTAGACCGACCTTCTAGACCTAAACCTACTAGAGATGACTCCAGTATTAGCAGCGATGAATCTTTCCATTCTGATGTATCACCTGTAATGGACTTCATGCCATCAACTAAAGAACCGGAAAACAAAGACGCTGAATGTATCATCTGTAACGTAAAATTCTCCGAAGATCAATGAGGGGATATTTGGATTCAATGCTTCAGCTGTTCTCTGCGGGCTCACCTTGACTGTACCGGAGCAGAGAAAGAAGATTATATCTGTGACTTTTGTAAATAGACTAGAAGCAGAAATGACTTACACATAATCTTAAAAATATGGTTTTTAGAGTTAAAAATAACTATGTTTTATGAATTCTAATTTGTTTTCAATGGTTTAAACCACCTATTCCATATTACCGACTATTTCATATTAACTTCCATTTGTAACTTTTTTAAAATAATTTTTTTTATAACAACAAAATAAATAGTATTTTTTTTACAAGTGACAGTTCGTTACATTTAGTTATAGTATGTACTCATGATGATTTTGGGGATTTTTATTCAAAAACCAGTACAGTTATTTTTAGAAATGTAAATAGTATTCCATAATACCCTCCTCTCATCTATAAAAGTTTAGTGAAGAAAAAATAATAAATAAGACAGTTTTTTTAGAGTTTTTTTAAAATAACCCACAAAAGCAATTTTTGGATTCGCTCCCTTCTTCAAACTGCCGATTCAATTATGTTGTATGCTGCATATTATAGAGAACAATATGAGAGGGTCGATGAAGAAAATCATTCTTTTAAAAGGGATCGGTGTAAGAAAAAGGTTGGGAACCCCTGAGCTAGATTATTACTTACTGGTTTTATGACAAATAGTCCAGACATACTGTTCGCAATCGAAGTAGAATGTTGAACTATAAAATTGTGTAGAAAACGGGGGAGGGGGAGGAAGGAAAGGAAGGGGTCTAGGCAATGTATGTGAACTATATCAGTTATGCCAGCTTTCTTTTAATGAAATTCAGTGTTTTCTTAAAAACAAAATCATTAATCTGTGTCTGTCTGATATGGTTCGCTGACTTATGATGGAGTTGTTAGCCCTTATGAACACGATTAGCCGTAAGTGCTCAGTTCCGGTAAGATTTTATTTGTCTTGACTTTTACAGATGCAACGGAATGCATATGCTAGCTTTACAGTGATTTACATGATACTAGTTGTGAAGTTTATCATGAGAAATAATGTGGTGGCTCCTATTGAAATGGTCCTAACAACTCTTAGGGAAGCACAGGGAGTGAGTTCAGTTCCTGAGCGAGACTAGTGTTACTTGAAAATCGCGAGAGAGAAAGTGCATGGCAGAGTTACCGTTTTATCCAAGCTCGAGAAACATTGATAATGGAATTACTATGGTGTCGCAAATGACAAATATTAACGGTGAAAAACAATTCCTTATAAAAATAGGGGAGGGGGAAGAAACTGTAAAAATAAATAAAATATCAAGACAAATATATTTGAGTCGTTGTTTTCATACAGATCCATGATCCGAAATCATGAACTGTCAGTCGGTTGTTACAAATTTCTTCCTGAAAGACATCCCTACAATGCACAAATCTTCCTTATTTCAATTTCCGTATAAAACAAAGTTTAATATACGGCAATAACCGTCATTTTCATGTAACAAGAGATTCCTTTATTTAATAGCCGGTGGTACATTTCTTCATAGCTGTATCTGAACTTCTGAGAATAAATAATAAGTTCATATTCCATTTTCGGAAACAGCTCTAATGTGAAATAATCATCAAGAAAATCAAATTTTTCTCTTTTACGAGCACTAACGTATAAATGAACTTTAGTCTGAGTTCCTTAACTGCTGTTGTTTGCCAATGCGGGTCACTCGCACTTAAACCGCAACAATCGTTGGTTGCTTTCAATGTTGGCACCGTAAAGGTGAACCAAAGCCACTCCCTGGTACCACCTCAATTTTAACTATGCACCACCAGGTGCGACATCTAAGGGGATCGTGCCTTCTCGCACCCTCTCTGATCTCATAGAGGGATTTTCCGGTCTACGGATTTCACATACCCATATCCGGTCTAGACACGAAGGTATCTAGCAGTGTCGTTGGGATTCTAACAGAGCATCTCCAGTCTCAAGCCCAACGCGCTACCACTAGGCTACCTCGGGCCAAGTTCCTAAACTAATAACCTAAATTTTATTGCGTTACTTTAAATTGTAAGTTTGTAGAGATTGAGAATATTACTTATTACTTCAAAACTTTGAATAATCAAATGTAACAAAGACGTTTTATTGAATATAGAGTGGTAATTCCCTTTATAGAAGTGATGTAATAGAAGACAGTGACAGGGAGTTATAACGTACGTTTACGTTCCTTAATAACGGTCCTCAGGAAAGAAAAGAAAATTCAGAGTTCGGCCTGCGCCGCGAGTTATAATTTTGGCAGCGCGCCAAACCCAGTAGCCTTAAACAGTTAAACAGAAAAGTACCAAAATGCGTAAAAAAAGAAAAAAAAAAATTCAGGTAGTCTCCTCTAACGAAACTACCGCGGGTTATTAACGCAGAATTACTTATCGTTTGATTACTTTTTTTTTAAACGAATTTTGGTACTTTTCTGTTTAACTGTTTACTGCTACTGAGTTTGGCGCGCTGCCAAAATTATAACTCGCGACGCAGGACAATTTTTCTCTCTCCGAAGGACCGTTATTGAGGAAAGTAATCCTACGTTAAAAAGGGGTAAGCAACGATAAGTAAGATGTTAATATCCCGCGGTAGTTTCATTAGAAGAGACTACCTGAAATTTTTTTTTTCATTATCTGTGGTACTGCTGCCTTCCAAAATGTGACAAACCTCCAGACCAGCAGTCAGAACGCTGAAAACCTGGAAGAATTTCATTTGAAAGAAGTTTCAAGCCGTATCATATGTCAAATCAGTGGTGCGCAAACTTTTCTCGACCAGGACCCACTTTATTTAAATAATAAAAAAAAATCACTTGACCCCAGTGAAAATTTTCTGGTTGTTGAACATTTTTTTAAAGTTAGGAAAATGTTAACGAAAAAAATAGAAATAAAATCCCAGGTAGTCTCTTCTAACGAAACTACCGCGGGTTGTTAACGTAAAATTACTTATCGTTGCTTACCTCTTTTGTATGTATATAAGTATGTATGTGTTATGTATCTCTCTCTCTCTCTCTCTCTCTCTCTCTCTCTATATATATATATATATATATATATATATATATATATATATATATATATATATATATATATATATATATATATATATATATATATATATATATATATATATATATATATATATATATATATATATATATATATATATATCGTGCATCATAAATTCGTGCAAAGTTCAAAAATTTGTAATAAAAGAGATAATGCTAGGAAAAATTTTCTGTTTGCGCGAATAGGACCAGAGGGACATTGGATTTTTTTTCATGTAAAAAAAAAGTTTCCAAAAGTAACCGAAAGAGGGCGCTTTTGCGTGACCACGTTAAGCCCGCATTGCAGGAAAGACATGCGTTACCTGTTGTCACTTTCATGCAGGATGGTGTCCCGCCCCACATTTCACGTGATATCAAGACGTTCCTGTTGGAATCCTTTACTGAAGACCGAGTTCTATAAGTCGCGGTTGTAAGGTTCAATGGCCCTCCTGATCACCAGACTTGAGCCCGGCAAATTTTTGATTGGGGGGGGGGGGGATACTTGAAGTCTCATGTGTACCGGGGCTCCCCAACCACTTTGGTGGAACTGAAAAATGTCATTCGACAGACAGTCGCTGCCATCGATACTACAATCCGGTGTAATGGGCTTAGTGACGGGCCTCACTTGCCTATTACCTTGTGCTGGTAGAAATGTTGAACTTTAAAATAAATGCACAGTCTAATGTTATTGTGATCTGTTTAATTTTTTGTTTGAGTTTGCCTGATTTGCATAAAATGTCTCAGTATGACGTGTGAGCACCCTCTTTCGGTTACTTTTGGAAACTATTTTTTTTTTACATGGAAAACAATCCAATGTCCCTCTGATCTTATTGGCGCAAACAGAAAAGATTTCTGAGCATTGCTTCTTTTATTATGAATTTTTGAACTTTGCATGAATTTATGACGCACCCAGTGTGTGTATATATATATATATATATATGTGTGTGTGTGTGTGTGTGTACGTACGCATTTATATATATATATATATATATATATATATATCAAATTTTGACATATATATATATATATATATATATATATATGTCAAAATTTTGACGTATTTTGGCACTTTTCTGTTTAACTGTTTACTGCTTGCCCAGGCGATACAGACTGGATTTGGCACCCTGCCAAAATTATAACGCGCGAGGTACGGACGGGCGGTCTTAGCGTCTGAAATTTTGCTTTCCCGAGGACCGTTATGGAGGAACGTAATCCTACGTTAAAAGAAATAAGCAAATTTTGACAAACTATTTTAAAACTCAATGAAATGTAGATTTTGGATATACAGTCGGACCTCTATTTAACGAAGTCGTTAAATCCCGAAAAAAAGTTCGTTACATGGAAAATTCGTGAAATAGAGATTTACCTTTTAAAATACTTTAAACTACACAAGACAGATTTTAAATTCATAAACACTAAATATTATTAATAAAAGTAATTAATCACACCTTTATTTTGTAAATTAATGTCTATTTGTTTTATATATCTTACCCATCAAATAGAAATCTTCAAGGAACAAGAATAACACAAAACATTGCCCGTGAATACACTGCATTTTCAATAAAAAAAATTATATTAAAATTAATGAATTTTAATGGCATTATCGCATTTATTATACCAAGTAATTTTAATCTTACATTACCACATGCGTCCTTAAATTTAATTACTGATAAAGTTTGTTAATTTTGTCTGAGTTTTTTGTTTTAAAAAGTGTTTTCTCTCATAATACGTCTCGCATCTTTGCAATACACCAAAACCCCCCTCCAGGCGTATTTTCTTCAAACTGTTATCCGCGTCGGAACGTGTTAAAATAAAGTTAATGTGTTAAATGTGTTAAAAGAAAATCTTAATTTGAAATGTTCATAAATATTTTGAGAAATATGAAGAAAAAAATATTGGATCACAAGAAAAAGTTCGTTAAATGGAGAATGCACTTCGCTATTTGGAGGTTATTTTACGAAGAAATTCGCAAAATGTTCTTGGTTCCAAGGAAAAGTTTGCAAAATAGAGGTTCGTTAAATAGAGGTCCGACTGTATATTTAATTTGCATAATAACAATAAAAAAAGTCTTGCTTATCTCCTATAATTGTCTTTGACTAAAGTGTAGAATTTTATGCTACTAAAACTTTATGTTTAAATAATAATATGCATTTTCAATTAAATATTTCAGTATGATAGAAATTTACTTCAAACTATCTGCGACCCTTCCAAATGTTTTTCACGGCCCACAGTTTGCGCTGGACTGTGCCAAATGATGGATGAATAGTGACCGTCTATGTACAAAAGAAGGGAAGTAATTTTTGTGCAGGAAAATCAATTGACAAACTCTTTCGAACTTAACGAGCATAAAAGTGTACATTCTCCAAAAACCCCACCCATTATAGCTCCAACTTATTAAAACTCTGGAAAACATTGCCAAAATATAATATTGAATACATTACTTTGAGTTAAAAATTTATCACTATTTTTATCAGCCCTTTTTACCTAGCAATATATTCAAGTTAATTGCGTAAATGTTTTGAAATGTAATTTGGTGTTTTTGATTAATCTATCATTTGTCTTTAATTCCATTCATCTGTGTTCAATTTTTATTTTTAAAAAAAGGAATAGCTTAGAATAGGTTAGAATATTTTTTTATAATTTTTATTTATCTCGCTGATGACTTTTTAAAGGAAACTTTTTAAAGCAATAGGTTATCACTACATACGGACAATTTTTTTTATGATCATATAAAAATGCATTTACAAGGTATTTCACGAAACTCAAATGAGATCGTTAGGAATTTAAAAGTCTGCTGTTAATTAATGGAGAATATAACATTACCATAATGTTACATTAAATTATGCGTTATCTGTTAGGTGAGAAATACTAAGAAATTAGCATTGTTGCTATGAATATTTTATGAGTAAATGAGCGCACACAGGGAAGGTCAAATAGGGTCATACTCTTCCTTTAATAAATCACAACGTTAGCTAAGATTTATTAAGAGAACAATTTATATGGTTTAATTTTGTATAAGTGGAAGCTTTTAGTCACAAAATTATGTAGTAAGATATAGTATATATTCTTTCTTCCTGTATTTTATACAGGAGTTAAATGCTGTAAATGCATTTAATATCGTGAAATGTTTTAGAGAGAACGTTATTTTTCCAATGCCCGAAAATATTGAAATTTAATTATTTCTGTTGAACTCTTTAAATTCTGGTACGTCAGGGTCCCTGTAATGAAAAAAAAATAATAAATTGTGGTAAGAACAAATATTATTTAGGTTATACAACATTTTTGTAATAAACTTCATTTAAAAGAACTCAGTGTTGAAGATACAATATTTAATATTCTCGCCTCTTTTGCGTTTATTTTTGAATTTAATGAGATTTTTAAACTATAGTTGGCTTCCATATTCCTTGCAGGTAGACAGTTTTTTTTCAATTCTCCTCTTGACTTGTCACAAATGAGTACTATGTCTGAACTATGTGTGATTTAAAAAAAGCTAAAATATTCTAGTTTTGTTCAGTTAATTATTTTCTGAGAATTTTATAATCCTTTTCTTTTTCCTCATAACTTTTCATTGAAGACTAACATCAAATGCGGATGGAATTGCCTCGTAATTATCTCCTATATCAATCAAATCATTAGTGAATTATAGGAAACGTAAACCTATTGATGAAATCATTATACGTACGTAATGAAGAAATCTGATAGTAAGTGTAAAAGGAACTTCACATTAGCCAGATGTGCTGTCGGGAAGTTAAAAGTTCTTTTCAATGATGACCTCAGAAATCTCGGTCGCAGAAAAGTCGAAGTCTCAGATTATTGAATCGAATACCTTTTGTCCATGTTCAGATATCTGATTCCGACCAGTTGAAGAGTAAATTTCCTGCGGAGATGTATTCCTTTAAGTCAGGGATTCCAAACTTTTTATGTTTGTGCCACCCTTAGGAATGAGTTTAGAAAACTGGGACACCCTTGCAAGAATTTTAATTTTTTAAAATTTTTTTTCAATTTTTTTCAGAAATATGTTAAATTTAAGTTCAAACAAGCATTGACTCCATAGATGATTTTATTCACTGATTTATATTCAATAAATCACCAATGAATACAACATGATGATTCATGATTCATCAAACATATAAATAACAAACACTAGAATAGAATATATTAATACAGTTTCAAAAATTGCCATGAGATTCAGTAGAGTTTTACCCTCAGGACTAGAATGGAGACTTGCGTCTGACTTAAAGGAATCAGGAATTTATGATTGTGAGACTTGCGTCTGATGCTTAAAGCACAAATGTTTGAATTCAAGCCCAACAGAAGTGGGGTTCAGGTAGCTAATTCATCGAAAGAGTACATCGATTTGTGTCACAATCTGTCGGACGTGAGAGTCATTAATTCAACTTAATATTTATTTTTAGTGGTCCCTACAAATGCAGAAGGTTGTTCGCATTTATGGAAACGATTTTGTAATATATTTTTGTCATTTGCATTTTGAGATAAAAATTTGGCACCTTCAGAATAATCGTCTGCTACTGCTTTGTTTTGATTGGAATGTAAAATAAAAGATTTACTTTGAAAAGGGTTCCTAAAATTGATAGATGGCTCGAAGGTTACGTAACTGCGCTTTTCGAGGAAAACAACAAATTATAAAGCGGTGTAAAAATCGCGGTTATGGCATTTCCAAAAAAGGTATTTATAATATATTTAATTCGAAAGGAAACAAACGTCTTACTGAAAGTAAAAAGGAAAACATGACCGCGAAACATCATCCTAAGACCGTTCGAACGCAGGTAAATATCAAGAAAGTGAAGTCTCTGATCCTAAAAGAAAATCCGCCGACTCAAAGATCCATTGCATCGAAACTAGGAATGGCTCCCGGCACTGTAAGTAAAATCATTCACAAAGACTTGAAGTTAAAAAAGATGTTTGAACCTAAAGTTCATCTGCTTTTGCCAAAGAATATTGCTGAAAGAAAAACAAATTGTAGAAAATTATATGAAAAACACCTAGCTGCTAAAAAAGGGAAATTTATGGTAACACTCGATGACGCATGGGTGTATTTAAGTGACTGTAATATAAAAAGATCAATTTTCTATTGCTCAACTGACGAGAATGACCGTATGAAATGGTTTCGTTAGTGTACAGAAAAGTTCCCAAAGGGATTAGTGATAGTTGCAGACTTTGTTACAACGGCAATTTAAAAATAAAAAAAGTTCTCAAGTAAGGCCAAAATTAATTCACTCTACTTTCAGCAGAATATTTTAGAACCAACTTTTGAAGAAGAAATTCTAGTCTTATATGGAAAGGACATTAATAAAGTTGAGCTTCATATGGACAAAGCCTCTAGTCACACATCTAAATAAACCGTCACTTATTTAGAAAAGAAAGAATCAGAAACCGGAATAAAGTTCTCAAGTAAAGCCAAAATTAATTCACTCTACTATCAGCAGAATATTTTAGAACCAATTTTTGAAGAAGAAATTCCAGCCTTATATAGAAAGGACATTAATAAAGTTGAGCTTCATATGGACAAAGCCTCTAGTCACACGTCTAAATCAACTGCCACTTATTTAGCAAAGAAAGAATTAGAAACCGGAATAAAGTGTATCCCATTTAATGAAATACCTGTAAAATCACCTGACGCTTCTCCAACGGACTTTTTCGCTTTCGGTTTACCAAAACGAGCCTTTGGAAAACAGCATCCAAGAACACTGAACGGACTTTGGAAAACGGTCCAAGAGGAATGGGGTAAAATTGACATGACAGTCCTAAGAAAAAGTTTACTTTCATGGAAAATTCAAGTTCGAGCTATTGTCAAGAACCATGGCTATCAGATAGAAACAAATCACCGCAAAAATACGGTATTTATACATGAAACTGAACTATGAAAATCGTTTCCATAAAGTGCGAACGACCTGCTGTATTTTTTTTTTTTTTTTATTAATCAAAAAAAAAAATCTCCCGGCACCCCTGACTAATCTCACGGCACCATAAAGGGTAATGGCACACCGGTTGGGAATCACTGCCTTCGATGAATGGCAAGAAATTTACTTTGAATTTTGGTCTTAATTTTGGAATTTATATCCAGGGAGTTGAATCAAACTTTATTTAAAGAAAAAGCTTTCAAAAAAATTGTGGATTTTTATATGATATATTCATTTTTTACAAATGCTCAGTTCTGTTCGGGTTAAACCTGAAATTATAATCTTATGTACCATTTTCTTATTTGAAATTTTTGTCTCTGTCTAACCGAATGCTTAGAGTACTTGAATTTGATATTGTTCGGATTACTTTTTACTTTCCTCTAAAACTCTGTAACGTCAGGCTTCACGTACGAATAAATACTTTGAAAAGCTGCTTGCCGTGCTGTACTGAAGAAAAAATAACATGAACATAGTTAATGTGCAGCAACATATCTCACTAGACCTAGCGGTATTTTCGTTGTGAGAAATGTGTAACGCTGTGATGCTTTTCAAGGAAAAATAATCTAGGCAAGGGTGTCACAAAAATTGTTTGTATGGATGTGTGGGTACTTTTTGAGAATAAAAACGTGCTGAGAAAATCCCAAACTTATCTAGTTGTGCTGCATTTAAACAATTAATAATGGCGTAATAGGATCGATTAGATTATTAATTGTTGTTCTTGTTGTTTCTAATGCCCCTTGACCGGAAGTTCCAGACCGTCGATTTATGTAGATGCGGATCAGGTTTATATAGCACCACAAGCTAATTGCCACCTCAATTTTGACAGAGCATCCCCAGGGTGACATCTGGGGGGATCAGACCCTCCCCCCCTTATCTGACCTCATAGAGGGACTTTCAGGTCTACGGATTTAACGTGCCCATATCCGGCCTAGACAGGGAGGTATTTAATGGCACGTGTCGGGGTTCGATCTGAGCTCTTTCATCACCGAGAGATGGCGCTCTAACACAAGGTTTTCTGTTCAGATCCTGTGGGTTCGAGTCTCACTGTTGGCATGGCTGTTTGTAGCCGTTCGGAATCGGCTTTAAACTGTAGGTCCTGGTCTAATTAGCCCTCGTGTAGCAAAACGTTGACCGTAGCGCTGCAAACCAAACCAAACAAAAGTACCACAAGGCTACCTCGAGCCCAGATTATTAATTAAATCCCTATTATGAAAACTGAGGTAGTAAATTAAACTAGCATAATTTCGCTTAAACAAAATTTTGTATCGCGTTGATCGTTTAGATTTATCCCATATTAACGATGAAACGTGATAGGCGGAGAGAGAAAGCGCTCAGCAACTGCGAAGCGCCTTACGGATCGCCGTAACGTCAAAACTATCCGTTTCAAGTGACTGCTGTGAATACTAATGAATGCTGAAATTAGAGACCCGAAGATTTCATCCAGGTGTAGCTTGAAAGTGGAAAATATCGAGTGTAAAAGAACGCCTCAGTTCAACATCGTTGAAATCAAATTGATGAAGAATTAATTCAGGCGGGAGTGTGAATAAACATCAATCTCTCCTCAGAAAAACCTTTGGTCCATTATGCTTCTCACCTATAATAGTTTCTTAACGAGGGTCTCAGTGCTTCAAGCCGGGATCATCGCGATTTTTCTTTCTTTTTCCCTTTGTCCAGCTGGTCAAAGGAAAAAAACAAAGAGGGATAGTGAAGGTCTCGTTCAAGCTGGAGCGTCATCTCGATTCACTGCATATTTAGCATTAATTTTAACAGGGAAAATTTAAAGAAAAAAAGTTAGTCTATTCGATAAGGCAAAAAATGTCATTTTGATGGGAACATGAAAGAAAATATTAACTACTGTGGCTATATAGGAGAATGAAAGAGAAAATGTTTTCTGAAGATCATGTCAATATATGCTTGATCAATCATATTTTGAGGAAGGGCATTGAAAAGTAATGAAACTTAATCGCTTTCAAACAGAACTACTTAGGCAGGGACCTTTAAAATACTTAGTCGTATCACAAAAGTAAATTGAGCGAGCTCACTCTATGGGACATATTCTTTTATGAGTTAAGGTTAGTGAAATATGATCCTAAAATTCAACATAGGATAGTCAGCGCATATAATTTGGCCTTGTTCACCCTGCTTCCGGAGAGGGGCGGAGCGCAAGAGATAAAAAATTTAGCCAATCACAGAGGTCAACGCAATGACCACTTGATACGTCAACCAATCACAGATTATGTCAACAATCTGGAGGAACACTACACTACAATCCGGAAGCAATGTGAACAAGGCTTTAGGCTGGAAGAACACCCGTATTCATAAAGCGATTATCACTCATCGATGAACTATTATTCTTGTGAACGGAAAGTTTGCATTAAGTCGATTCATCATATTATGACGTCGCTGATCTTCACTCCCAATGTTAAGCTATGGAGAATTTTAGTCTCGGAATTTTCCATATAGTGGATTAGGAAATGCATATTATTTGAATTCCGTTTTCTTCGTCTGAAAGTAGATCTTTCGATGCAATATAGCTGATTTTGAAAATCTGAAAAAAAAATTAATTTTGATTTGATAGACGTCAATTAATTCAATGTCCTGGGGGAAATTAACTGTGGAAAAATGTAAAATTTTAAAAACTATGTCTACCTTAACCAATGCTTAAATTATAATGTCTACCTTAACCAATGCTTAAATTATAATGTCTACCTTAACCAAAATTAAAAATTATGCATTTTCTAATCTGTTATTTAAAAAATATCCAGAGGAAAATTTCCCATAACACTGGGACCGAAGATCTAAGAGGTAAACTAATACACAAGCCTGAAGCATATTTTAAATCAGTGGTTCTTAACCTGGGGTGCGAGAGAGCATTTCTAGGGGTGCGAGAGAAGGTTCTCAATTTTTAATGAAAATTATCAATTCAGTCAATCATTTGATGAATACTTTTCCACGGGAAATATAAGTAAAATTAATAGATGGATACTCAATCCATTTTTGTTTGACCTACATTCAATGGACAACAACGTTTTATTAAAAGGCGATCTTATCGCAATACGAGATAAATGTACGTATTGAAATGGAATTGGAAAAACTGGACTTGGAACAGTTCTGGTGTACGCAGTTAGAACTTTATCTAGAATTGGCGAAAGCATCATTAGAGACACTTTTACCATTTGCCACCCCTTACCTTTGTGAAATGAGTTTTTCGTCACTTTTGCACATCAAAACAAAAGCCAGAGATCGCTTAAATACATATGATGACTTACGTGTGGCTCTTTCAAAAAAAAAAAAGCCTCGTTTTAAAAGGATAATTATGAACAAACAACAACAACGTAGTCCTTAAAAATGTAGATATTGCTTTATATGCAATAATATAGTATGTATTGTAAATGTATTAATTTTTTATGCTATAAACAAATTATCTTGCAATAAATTACTTTTCCTAAATAAAAAACATAAACATATTTCAAGGGGATGCGAGAGCTTATTTTCAGATTCAAGGGGGTGTTTGATTATTAAAAAGGTTAAGAACTACTGTTTTAAATGAATTTATATGAAAAATTGTTGCCAAAATATGCCTGGTTTCATATGTTTTCTCACTTTTTTAAAAAAGCACCTTAATGAAGAATGTCATTGCGCTGCTAAAATAGCTCATAATAAATTGTAAATGATAGAAATTTTCGTCAAAAAATTATTATTTATATGTATACACATTTGCATATGTTTCTGTATGGGATTTTCACATAATGTGCCAAAAAATAAAGACGTAGGCGAGGGCAGGGTTAGGTTTTTCATATATTTTTACAGATAAGATAATAAAAAACCTTTCTGCAACATTGTAGCTTTCAAAAAAACCTTCATAATGAGAGAGTAGTTATAAACTAATGGGATATATAACGTGGGAATATTCTTAGGAGTTGTAACATGAGGATTATAAACAACAGGGGAAAAAATTAAACAATTAAAAGTGGGAATAACAGATTTAAAGATTTTGTGTTTTATAAATACTTTAACCTGAATCCTTTCACTATTTTTTGTGAAATCTGCAAAATTTAAATTAAAAAAATTAATTCGGAAAATAGTTCGGAAAATTTGATAAATCATCACTAAGTTCTTAAGACTACATATTTTTTTTTTTGTCATTAACATTTCTCCAGCAAAGAAAACATTTCACCCAGTCTTATAAAAACAAGATAATGTTTCCAAACAGAATAAAAAAATATGAAAACATCACTCCATGAATGAACTTGAAAAATAAGAAAAAATGTCAGTCTTCTTGGTCGAGTGACAAACGATATCCATTATTTTGGGAGAATAAGGTCAGCGCCCTCTGGTGATCGTCTATAGAAAGAAATGATGATGAGCAGAGCAATTAGTTTATCGGTAGCACGATGAGTAAATATATATTTGATCCTGATAGTTCAAATAACTCAATCAAAATTACACTCTACTTGTTCTCTTTTGATTTTCTTAAACTATATAACAAATACAATATAAATAGCGCTTTTGGTTCAGTGATAATTTATATTTGGTTACAAAAAGTTGAAAATTTGATTATATATAACGTACTTTGTTTTGAGAGTTGAAGATATGTACAGTGGAATCTCGATCTATCGTTTTCGGATCCATCGTTTTTCCGTATGTGTCGTTCATTTTATCCAGTCCCAATGATCATATTGCTTTGTTATGTGTCCGCATCTATCGTTTTCCCGCATTTATCGTTCATTTCAGTCGGTCCCTTGAAAAACGATAGATCGAGATTCCACTGTATATGGATTTATAATATACTGTAGGCACACAACACGGAAATTATCAGTTTCTACTTTTCAGTCTTAAGCAGTGGGTGAGTCTACTTCTGTGAGCTATTTTATTTCCATTTACCCGACTTTATCTCAGTTTGGAATTGGGGGTTAGGCGTGATATGAATAATTTTTAATCTTTGTGTGTGTTCATAGCTCATTTGTGTGTTCATTGTTCATAGCTCGGGCCCTGCCTACGAGGGGACAACACGTTGACGACCTACCCTTATTCGGGATTTGAAACAAAGCCCACTGCGTGGAAGCTCACGACGCTAACTACTAAACCATGTGGTCGGCTGTCTTAATGTTGTACCGTAGAATCTCGAGTATAATATGCACTTTTATTTCACTTTTTAGTCGGCAAAAATGAGGGTGCGTATTATACTCGCGTTAAAAAAAACGTAGGTTTAAACATTGGATAAAGGAACGTACAGCAGCTGTAAGACATTATCGCAACACGGGTGCGTGCGCATCTATACTCCGTGATTCATCCACCCGTTTACTAAGCAGGTATTCCTTTTAAACAAACGGAACTCACAGTTCGTATCTTCAAGTGAGGATGATGATGGCGATATATATTACGACGGCAACAATAATTATGACATGGACGCAACAACCCAACAACAATAGATATTTCCTATTGCTGTATTCTAGTGAAAGTGATTAAGACTGATAATTTGACAGTATTGTTTGTTTTGAATTAAAAATTTAATTTTTTTTTCTACCGAATTTGATGTTTCCGTTCATTTTTATTACAAATTTTATTTATGTTAATAAGTATTTGTGCAACTTTTAAATAAAATATTGAAAAGTTATGGGTGCGTATTATAGACGAATTTTAATTTTTTCCGAAAATTTCGCGCAAAATCAAGCATGCGTATAATACTCGGGCGCGTATTATAGTCGAGATTTTACGGTAACTTGAAATGTAACATTAATAATATTACTATGTATCTGGCCTAGTGCACTCTCTGTTTCTAGCGCCGAAACATCAACAACAAGCCGTAAAACCATGTTACAAAACAGTACTCCGATTCCCATCTTAACTTTTTTTTTTCTGTTCATTTGAAGAGGTCCCCTGATCTGGAAATCGAAGTAGGGATCTCCCGTTCGCCCGAGAAGTCCGCGGAACCGTTTCACCATCGGAACTTCTATGTCAACAACCTACGATTATCAATACTTTTCGGAAATAGATCCTTTTACCGCAATACTACACAGATGAATTTTTTAAAAGTTTAGTCATTAGAAAGGTAATTTTTTTTAAATAATAATTTTTATTGTTGTGTCTAGCATCTTTAACTGTTTAGACAAGACGTGTCAAGTGTCGACTCTGGCCCCAAAGAGAAAATTATTTTCGAGTTCCTAAATTTTACGCTGAGCCGTTAAATCTCAGGTTCCTTGGGGGGGGGGGGGGAGTTGTTCTTAGGGTCAGATTATTTCAAAACATAAGTTATTGTTTATTAACATTGCTGATGAAGAGACAATGCAGATAAACCTTTTCATTTGAGTCTTCTCTTTTCTATCACGTTATTATTTTTGTCTCTTTTTAACTAATTTCAATATATTCTCCTACTATGTAGTATATTGGTCCTTTAATTTCTGTTCCCTGATATTCACACGCACACGCAAATGTGAAAAGGAATTTAAGTTGGAGTACTAGGAAAGTAGGTCACCGCTGAGAGTATTTAGAGCTGACTCTAAAACTGATTGACAAAAATGAGTGTTTGCCTATTTTCCTGCCTTAAAACCTGTCGCTATCAGCGTGTCGACAAACATTAAAGCTAATCTGACTTCGATAGCAGCCATGCATTCTTGCATTTCCTAATGTCGTGATGCACTCCACGTAGAGTGGAGCTTTTAATGGAACATTTAGATAACTTCACATCGACATGTGTTGAAAGCCGACAAAGGGATGGGAAGGCCTCCCATTTAGGGATGTAATATCTACTTATAGCTTTCTTTTCTAACATAAATGGACACTTTGTGGCTTTGAGAACGCTGCGCTTGTTGATCCACTGATAAATGTCTGCATTGACTAAAGTTTTTTTCTTCTTTTTTCTATGTTCAAATCGTGACTTTTATACGAAATAATAATAAGTGCAGTTATGCGTTTCGTTAAGTCAAAGGAGATATTTGCTTTAATCGAGTTTCATCATAAAAGAATGAAAGAGAACAGATCTTTTGGGCGCTGTCCGTGTGTCTGTATGCGACATCTTAGCGATACTTGGACCCTTAGGAAGCACATGGCAAGTATTCAAGCATCTGCGTCGGGAAAAAAAAATAGACATCGTCGAAAAACAAAACGAAGGGAAAAAAATCTACAGGGCAGCATCCTGTGCCGTTGGTCGCAATGTGTGATGCATGGAAATGGAAAATTGAGAGTTACTCACATCACTGAAATAGCTCAATTGATTGTACTGTAGAATACAGTCCTCGAGATAAGAAGACCGGTGTTTAATAAGGATGGGATATTGATAGCGATATTATCGAAATATCGATATTTGATTTCTGATAATATCGGAATATCGATATTATATTCCCGATATTATCGATTGCACATTTTCAAAAGAATTTATTTGAAATAATTATAACTTATAAAAATTTGGGTTGAAAAATCTCAAAACCAAAGAGAAAAAATAAATTAGTGATACAAATAATTTCTAATATATACAAAGTAATTTTTAATACAAGCAATCAAAAAATGTGTGAAAAAAATCAAAAATTGTTCAATATATAAAAAGAATTCTAGAAAGAACAAAAATTTAATAAACACTTTGCATTTTGCCCTTTTCTCGTCAATACGACAGAAATTACTCCACCATTTCGATTTTGAGATATAATAGAACTGAGGAAATCGGTTATCTTCAATATCTCCTTCCAATTTGTTTACATACGTGTTGCCATTGCTTCACCCGAAGTAGGCTTTCTTTCTTTCACTTTCCTTCTTTTAATTTGATAAAATATTGTTCATTCAAATGTTATTTCATTATTGAAAAAATTACCATAATTTTTTTAATCGTACTATTACCATATAGTATATATCATTTTACCATACAATCATTCCTCCGAATACGATTGACTGCATATTGAAAGGAAAATGTGTTATCGATATTTTGAAATATTGTTTATATTTTGAAATATCGTGAATATTTTGAAATACAGTGAATATTTTGAAATACAGTGAATATTTTGAAATATCGATATTTTTGTGCCGTTATATTATTGATATCGATATTAATAACCAATATTATTATCGATATTAATATCGATATTTTGCTTTCGATATCCCATCCTAGTGTTTAATGGAAGACAGTCGTTACAAGACACAGTCTTAAAGGCGGTATAATGGTCATGAAAGTTAAACGAAATGCATATTTTTTTTTTCATATCTCATATGAAGAAATACCCTGTAACTGAAAGCTAAGCTTAAGTAATTAATTGATAAATTTCACAATTTGTAAAACAGAAAATAATTTCTTTAACGCTAGAAAGATGGTAGCTGTCATTTTGACGGTTTCGGACATACTATTCAGCGCTATGTATGTATTTATGTCCTCAGGCTTCTGAAATTTTATGACTTTTTCTAATTTTACGCGGCATATGCATACACATTTACAAAATTACATTGATATTAAAGAGGGGGTGAAAATGTGTTGTATACCTACTAAGGCTGAAAGCCGTCAATTTGATGGCAATATAGAAAACAGGCAGGAATCTTTAAAATAATACCGGAAAATGTTAGTTACTTTTAGTCTTTTCCCCCCTTTTGCAAATAACAGAAATATTGGCTCCACGGAAATATTGGTGTTGAAAAATAAGGACTGCACAAACAATGCATATATTTTTACGGATAAACCATACCAGGTTGTCAGCTCGGCATACCTTCATAAAATATATCTAAATATATACTAATTTATTATACATTGGTATGAAATAGTTCACAAATTTAAAGTATTTAACCATTAAAAAAACATTAAATAGTTTAAATTCTTGATTTTATTTTTAACCGCCAAGATGACGTCGTTCAGTCTTTTTGGTAAGAAAAAAATTCCCGTCTTTCTAGTGTTAATCGCTAGAAGTAAGTTAAGTACTATAAGTAATTATATGTTTTTTTCTCATTCATAATTTTGAATGCGAATAACCTAAATACTGATGACAGTTTTAGTTCTCAAGTGTTGTTATAGTGTTAAATTAAGTAGTGATCCAATGTCCCCCCGGACTTATATTTTAAGAAATGTTTTAATTTTTTAAGAAAATAAAGTCTTCTCTTGACTCGACATAAAAGTAAAAATATAATATAGTAAATGTATATAAATAATTACCAAAGTTTAATTATATATGTGTAAATCTTATGAAACACTTAAACACTAAAACGTTTCTTGGTTAGTTTAACGTTAGATTTGCGAAGATAAATTGAATAACTAATTTTGCGAATACTCTTACGGTGATAAACTTTATTTTAAGAGTTGTTATAACGTTCAACTATTCTTCAGAATGTTATTATAGTGTTAAATATTTAAAATCTAGTGTCATATTGGAGAAATATGCTTTGATTCTTCAAGAAAGAAAAGACTTCCCTCATTTCACCTAATAATATAAAGCTACTGTTCAAAAAATACCCGAATAATTACTAAGAATTTATTATATCTCCATGTTTATTTTATCTTACGAAATACTTAGATGATTAATAGAATGTTTCTTGGTTAGTTTAACAATAAACTTACGGACCTTTATTTAAAAATATATATATTTATGAGTGTTGTTATGGTGTTTAACTGTTTTAAAGAGTGTTATTATACAGGGTTACTACAAAAGAATCATTCATTTTCAAAACCCGATTTATTCAAAAGTATTATACTTACAAATATGATTGATATATGAAAATAACCACAAAATATTCAAGTTTAATGCTCACTTTACAAATATTCTATGTGTGCCCCCTTGGTCACTAGTGCTGCCAAGCCACCTGGTGTACAAACTTGAACTAGTGCTGCCACGCCACCAGGTCGCTTTGTACACCAGGTGGTGAGGCAGCACTAGTTCAGTATCTTTCAGTTATCCTAACGAGTTCAGTTCAGTCTCTCCCAAAATGGAGGCAAAGCAAGAAAAGAGTTTCTGCGTCCTAGAGTATGCGTGGAATGAATTGAACTACCGCCTAGACGTGTGTCGTGTGACCAAAGGAGTACACATAGAACATTTGTAGAGCGAGCATAAAACTTGAATATTTTGTGGTTATTTTCATATATCAATCATATTTGTAAGTATAATACTTTTGAATAAATCGGATTTTGAAAATGAATGATTCTTTTGTAGTAACCCTGTATTAGTTGTGACTTCGAAGAGATAGAT
Organism: Dolomedes plantarius; assembly: GCA_907164885.2. Lineage (NCBI taxonomy): Eukaryota > Metazoa > Arthropoda > Arachnida > Araneae > Dolomedidae > Dolomedes > Dolomedes plantarius. The sequence goes on along the minus strand of OU015491.1, from coordinate 73,641,965 downwards.
TCATCAAAAAATAAAGTCCTCCTTTGTTCCTATAAAAATAAAAAGATACTACATTAAAAAATATCTAAACGTTTTCTAAAGTTATATCACGTCTATTAGGCTATTTATGTTTCCTGATTAGTTGAAATTAGATTTACGGACATTTATTGAATAACCATTTTTTACAGTTTTGTTAAAATTCGATTTTTTACGTTATACCATAAGTCCATTTAATTTTAGATCAATAGCTTTTATAAACAAATTCATTCAGTGCATATCTTACTTTCCTCCATTCTCGCAATTGCATCAAAATGATATCAGAAGAATCTTTATTTTAACTTCTTATTTTCAGGAATTCAACATCTTTTCACGGTTTCCTGTAATTGAATAAGAAATCAATTACGGAAAAATAAATATAAAAATTTATCTTTATGAATATATTCGCAAATTACCGGGAAAATTGTTATCTTCGTTTGGAAGGAAAATGTTTCAATCATGTGTAAATTAAAAAAGGAAAAAGGACATTTCGCTTGAAAATATACTGTTCAAGAAATGTGGCGAAATGATAATTTGGTTGCTTTAGAAGGTATACGCATTTCAGATATTGGGAACGTGATCTGTTTCGGTGGCGATTTGATAAATGTGTCAAGTGTGAGCGATTTTTAGCATTTTATTCGCTTATTGCTCTGATTCGATGACCCATTAGTCGTGCCGAGGTAGATTTTTCAGAGAGAACGAATATTTTCTCTTATAGTATTATCAGTTTAGACCCTCTCATGTTACAAATAACTATAAAATTAATTAACTGGACAGTTAAACTGGCTTTCGGAAAAATATGTTTGCCATAAACAGATGTTCGAAGGATTTAGGATATGTATTGTTTATATGAATACAACATTTTAGATCAACACAAATGAACTAAATAGAAACGCATATAATTTCAGCAGCTTAATGCCTAAAATCTGAAATCTGTCAAATTGATGGTCTTTGGAAAATTTTATGTTAAAATAAATAAATATAACAATCTGGTTTTAGTGCTATAAGTATAGCACTGAACTTCTATGGTTATACAAATTGCCTCATAATTCACTCACAATCTGACGCAAATAATTAAGCTAACATGTTGTTTCTCTAGGACCTGAAAATGATATTCTTTGTGCACCGACCATGTAGGCTGATCGGTGTATCTGATTTGCATCTATTACCTCTCTCTGTTTCATTCAGAGAATTAGTAACATGGCACCCTAATGTAGTGATCAACACGCTTGTTGGGTATGGGTAAGCAACAAGCACACGCTTGTTGCTTACCCATACCCAACAAGCGTGTTGATCTCTTCTGCTCGGGAGAGGGTTCAGTCTTCCACCGATCCTAACTGATTTTAAGGTGAAATGAAAAATGGGAACAGAATATGCAGATACGAGTGGTCATAGGCTAATGAAAACTCTAAGTGATTTTGACTGAGGTAGAAGGGGAGAACATGGGGTTCATTGAGAGGAATTATTGCATCGCCTGTGAGCAGCAAGAGATGAGTGGGCAAGGACCTAGTTGTTTTTTGCGTGAATTATAGAATGCGAGTTATAATATTATTCTTTTTAAGAAGAAATTTTGAGCCTAAGTATTATTTAATTTACGTGGCTAGAAAAGAAATAATTATATAATTAATAATTATATAATTTATATAATTATAATATTAATAATTATATAATTTTCAACATTTTACCAATGTGATTAAAAAATTTCCAGGAATTAGACACTTAACATAGTCTGAAGTATATTTGAATCAAAGGCATTTACGAAGTGCGTTCAAAAGTTTTGACTGAACTGATTTACAGAAAACGGTGTCAAGAACTATCGAAAAGTTCATAGACCAAGAACTGTTGTAAAATATAACGATATTTGGGCAGAATGTGTTTCCATCTACAAAGCGGGAGCTCAGTGGCGCAAGACCCTGAACAGCAAATAAGTGTTTTAAGTGAATTAAGCTTTTTAAACTGTTATGCCCACAACCTAGATCTAAGTCTGCAACAATTACCTCTTGCGAACTTTTGCGTTCATTTGCAGGGAACGCAAAATTAGTCACGAACTAGGATATTTGAGGGGAATAACACATTATGGTGAGGAAAATATGGAGAAGGTGGAGAAATCTTCCATGTCTGTCACATATGTCACAATCAACTCGATTATAGCCACTCGAGCAAGGTTCGCCTAGTAAGCATGCAAGACATATCTGATGATATTCATGTATCCGTTGAAGATAACATAATGATAGGTTCTGATGGGCTATTCAAAAACGTCACTTAGAAGGCAAATGCATTAGACTTGAACTATTCCCCCAGAATATTCCCGCATGATAATCTAACTATAGACTGGTGAATTCAGTTTCTAATTAATACTCACGGGACCTAGTAACTTTTCCTTTTACCCGATTTTCTGAAATAAATGCAAGGACGAAAATTCAGGAAGAGTCTTTTGAAACATCTTTAACCGTAACTGAAATTTCTCTTTTTCTTCTTCTATTGTATTTATTACTTACAGTCTCGTAACTTTTTGAATTCACTTTGTATAAATGACTTTAATCTGACTATGGCATTTTTCACTTAAAGAAAGGAAACATATTAGGTGATGTAAGTATTACATTATAAGTATTTAATAATAATCCTCTTTTTTTTCAACTTTCTGCTTATTTCGCTTATTGTTTCTCTTCTACTTGCAGTCGTCATGTTTGTACGCAGAGCAAGGTAGTCATGGTGCCGGTGAAAGATATGCAATCTTACTGCAAGCCCATGTATCAGTCTTACCTCAGGAGGTGCGACAAAGAGGGTTCTGGATATTGCACAGGTTATAGGTCAGTGTTAAACAATTTGACTTCTTGATTGATCTAAGGATAAACAGCTATAAAGAACATAGTTTTATCTAATTTAGCAACAGTTTTTAAATCTCCTTTTTACCACTGTAACATTTTTTTTTCTTTTTAAGAGAGTAGTTATATTTTATGAGACAATTAAAGAGAAATATTTATTGAAATGAAGGAGTTAGTTTTTTTATTTCAGAGAGTATTATTTTCTATAGTATCACAATGATACAAATTGTACTTTTCGGGGCAACTCGCAAAACTATTTTTAAATAAACATAGCTTGAATTGATATGGTATAACATTATATGCTATTGATAATTTTAACATACAATAAATCTTATATAAGGATGAATCCAACTACATAAATTCCTTTTGATACTTGTGATACTTTCATTATTTTGCCCGGTGTTGGGACTGAAGTACAAAATTTGCAATATCCCTAGCTTTTCCAAAATAAAATAAAATAAATAAATAAATAAAGTTTATTTTAAAAAATGCAAAGAAATTCTCTAAACTTCATCCTGTATTTTAGATGGTGGTCATATTTAACAGGAAATTATTTTTTCTGTGGTGTCTGACATTTTAAGTTCAGAAAATTATTTTGAATAGATAATTTTAAGAGTTAAATGAAATAGAACGATATTATCCTTACACACGCATATTTAATCCAAAAACATTTATTGACAATGAACTATGCTTAAGAGGTACAAAATATTCTTAATATATGAATCGTAGTTTCCTAATTAATCCAAATTTAGATTGGCATTAGTTTTTACTGGCAACGAAGCATTTTGTTGAACACACATGCTTAACTTATGCCTGAAACCTGGGACGTAGAGAGAAAAATCTTGAGGGGGAGGGGGGGGGCACAGTTCTATTTTTGTTTGATACATTGATATAATATATAAAGCACCCAAATTTCACGAAGAGGGAAGGTAGGGGTACTCTGCTGACGTTCTTGTTTTATGCTCATTTACTTGATTTAAGTACGAATAAAGTTCACTAAACGATATCTAAGGTTGATCATGTTGCTAGTGAAGATCTACAAGTGATACTATTTATTGGGCTGGGATTGGATGTTCAGTTAAATAACTGGATATTGTGTCTAAAAGCAGCTAATTTCAGAATGGACTAGTTTTGCTGCCCTTAACTGTAGAGTTGTTGTTGTTGCTAATGCCCCATGGTTGTAGGTTCCATTCACCAGGTCGTAATAGGCTATTGGGCTGAAAGGGGTGGCTCCTGTTTTGAATTACCACCACAAGGGTCGGAGTCCGACTTGGCTAAATGACCGGTCCCGTAATTTTGAACCGAGTAAAGTGACGAGACCGGAACACTTGGACACCGCACCTCCTGAGATAAATTTGAGAACTTGGAGGCCATTGGAGCCATGATCTATTTTACGTGCCCCGGCCACCATTAGTGAATACGGCGGTGAATTTGCAGCGACGAGCATCGAACCAGGGACGTTCAGATCACTGGCCCACTGCTCTTGGCAACTGGACCACCGCGTCCGACTATAGAGTAAATCCGCGGTGGACATATAGGTTTTCTCTGGACAAAAAAATCTGCATATCCATCACGACGCAATCCAGGACAGGCCAACCGAGTCGCTACCTCAGCCCAGTAGAGAATACCTCGGTTACTCTTCACGGAGAGTCAAAACTTAGTAGTCTTTGTTCAAAACATTTCTAGGCGTCATAAAAGAATGATATTGCCTTTAAAAAATATTATAAAGTACTTGATATAAATCCACCATTTTCTTAAATTAAAAAAAAAAAATTCACTGACTTTGTTCTGTGGAATTCCTAAGTATCCTAAGTGGGCAGCGGGTGACATCGTTACACTACTGATTCTCCCCATCTGTAGTTTTCGGAGTTTAAGTTTCGATACCCACAACAGTTCGCGATTAAATTCTTCGTTCTTTTCTTATTGGGAGAAACGTAATGATATTTATTTGGTATTTATTGAAATATTTTTCAGGGTGGTATACGAGCTTGCATATCGGAGCGTTCAGATGCTTATGCCAAAGACAGAATCCCTGCACACCTGCTGTCCAGGATGGACTCAGACGCAGGTTTCTGCAGCAGACTGCAAAAAGGGTAATATTTATATAAGATTATACCGGAAAAAAAATATTCATTTTGTTTACATCATGGATAATGAAAGTTTTTTATCGGAGCTCCACTGAAATAAGAATTATGAAACTTTGACAGACCTAAGACCTTTTTATGAAAGTAGTGCTATGGCAAATTGTCTATTTTCCTGTGCTAGCAATTAATAAAGTTTAATATTGATAAGTAACTTTTTATCTCAAAAATCTTTTTTTTAAATTCTAAAATAGCATCTCATTTGTTTTTAATCATCATAATATAGAAGTTTTGAAATCCCAAATATAGGTTAAAAATCAAATAAAAACTAAGCATGCATTTGCAGTTGCTATTTTCAGCGTCTTTGAGCAATGATGTTGATAATTCTTTGACAGGCTATCACTAAATATCACTCCAAGAATCATTATAAAATCGTGCTGTTCGGTATTCGTCAAAGAATTTATTTTTTGTCGCATTTAAATATGGTTCTGAGACTCTATAAAGCGTGTTTGGGACAGTTTTATTCAATCTGTGTCTACACATGACTGTGCGTACATCCACGGAATAACACAAAATAACGTTTGAATACTTCCTAAAGAAAGTTTAATGAACAAAGCTAAATTCTATGTACAGGAGCAGTAGATAGAATTATTTTGAAATACTACTTGATTCATTATATTACATGCTAAAGTGTAGATAATAACTACATATTCATTTGTAAATAAATTTTTCACGTGATCAAAAATCGTGATTATTTGAGAAAATAAGTATTTTTTTAAGAAAAAATAATTTTAAGTTATTTCATGTATTACTTTAAAATAAAAAGTAAATTTATAAGCTAATAAATAATGGCGAAATCACCCTATTCTGAGATTTAAAATATTAGAAAGTTCTTTTTGCTCTTAAAATTTTTCCCCGAAATAGTACACGTGTGGTGTAAGACATGAGATTCATTACACCAACATACTTTTGTCCAATCATTAAGAGTTCAACTTGCGCCATTTTCTGCCCCAGATGAGTCTTTTACGCTAATGATCCGTGTGTTAAAAGAGTATATCGAACTCGATACATTGCTTTTATAATCCATACGTGCGAAAGTAGAACTGACGATTAACCTACACATTGTTTTAGGTTTCACCATGTAGTATTTGTCTGCCAACTGCTGAACAGTGATGGATCTGTTTGTTGAACGGTGACTAGAAGTTGGCACCCATATCTGACGTTTAATTTTTGTTCTCTTCCTCAGTTTTGCACGAGGTTAATTTTTTTTTTACGATTTTGGCAACAGTACACAGATATTTTAAATTCAGAAATTTTTAAGTTGCCCACAAATGTAGCAGTTTTTAAAATCAAAGAAGCTCATTATACACCCATAATCTGGCCCTTTATAGTCTGATCAATCCTTGAGTTTTATCGGATTCCTTGGCCCCGCCAAAAATAGAGTAATACGGAAAAGGTGATGAGAATGGGACAACGATAGGGAAAAGGAGGAGAGCGCTACTGTCAACTTTTATTACACTAATAAGATCAGGATCTAAGATCACTCACAGAACGCAATAACAGAAAAATAGGAGTTCACAACTAGAAAGTGTTAATAAAATTAAAATTAACAGGCACTGTCTTTAGAGAACAGCGTAGACTATATGGAAAAAATATTTGGACACTGCAGAAAATCGGCAGATATGCAAATACTGGGTTTATCGAACGGTATGCTGGGAAGGGCATGGGTAAAATAAAAAGCAGATCATTTTCCATTAACTATTGATTCACTATAGTGGAGCTATGCCTCGTGGACCTGAACTTACAGTGTTCCAACGCGGGCTCATCATAGGATACCATTTGTGTAATCTTTCGGTGAGAGCTATTGCATCCAAACTGGATATCCCAAAATCGCGTGTAGCGTAGGTTATCAAGCACTGGAACCGAGACGGAGCAACAACATCAAAAAAGCGTCCCGGACGACTGCATAAACTGATAGAACGTGGCAGAAGATGCTTGGTACACCATGTCAAGAAGTCGGACACTTTTCCTGCCCCTGCAATCGCTGTAGAGGTTGGAAATGCATCTGGGAGCTCCGTTAGTGGCAAAAATATCGGCAGAAAACTGCACATGATCGATTATTAGGATCAAAGAGCTGCATACAAGCCATTGATTACATCTGTTAATGAGAGGCGTTGTTTGGCCTGGTGTGATGCTCGTCGTTCCTGGACCATTGAAGAATGGAAAACTGTTCTTTGGAATGACGAGTCTCAGTATTCATTCTTCCAGTCTGATGGACGTATTTGGGTATGGCGACAACCCGGAGAATGGCTTCATTCACACTGTGTTGTTCCAACATTGAAGTTCGAAGAAGAATCCATCTTAGTGAGGGGTTGTTTTTCTGGTAAGGACTCGGCCCATTGCTTTCTGTACCTGGTACCATAAACACTGACGTGTACGTCGACGTTCTGAATAATTCGGCCCTGCCTACGCTATGGCAATACTACGGGAGAGGGGATGGTTGTTTCTTCCAACAGGATCGTGCTCCATGTCATACTGCAAAATGTGTGCTGGACTAGTTTCCTGAAAATGAGGGGAATTTGCTGGACTGGCCCTCTCAGAGCACCCATCTCAATCCGATCGAGCACTTGTGAGTCGAACTGGAGCGACGGGTATGGCACCGCCACCCACGCCCATCTTCAAAGCAATCTCTTCTCAATGCCTTGCAAGAGGCATAGCGAGCTATTCCTGCTCAAACTTACAGAAAACTTGTGGAAAGTATGCCTCGACGTGGTTTCGCCGCAATACAAGCAAAAGGGGGGCCTACACGTTACTAAATAGAATAATAAAGCACGTTGTCTGAAAAAACATGCAGTGTCCAAATACTTTTGTCCATATAGTGTATATTCACAAAGGTAAAGGAGAAACATCACAAAGCGTGGTGGGCTACGATCCGAAAGCAGGTAAACAGAACACAACTGGGATTATTTTTAATTGTACAAAGCTAGATATGAGAACGCAAATACGTGTGCTTTCACAAACGAAATGTAGAACTTGAAGTAGCGAGTGTAACAGCTTACAATTGTGGGGATCCCAGAGGCCGCGATTTACAAATGTAAGTGGCTGCCAGTGATCTTGGGACAAATCAAAGAAGTAAATAAAACAGAAAAGAAGTAACATTAAATTCATACAGACACATAAGAACATTTAAAAGACATAAAATATGATGATGTTAATAGTAACAATAATAATAGAGTTAAGCAATGAGAGGCAATGAGAGCGGTATGGTATAGGAAAGATGCAAAAAGCAGTCTGAAGCGAGAGTTCAGGAAGTGAGAAGAAATGCATAGCAGTCCTTGAGATTTCACAACAGATTGGCCATGATCCAAGCACAATTACGTTCCCAAAGAAGCCATAATAAGGCTTTGACTTATCTTAAGGCGCATCTTAATCTGTAGTCTTACTTATCACGCTTTAAATATAAATGCTTTCTAAACCACTGATACAACGTAAGTGAAAGTTACTTAAGTTGACTAGCTCCGCACTCTCAATGATCAAGTGGTTATCACGTCTTATTCATTTTGCATGGGGATAATCTTAAGTCACTGGCTAGTCAAAGTGTAAGTTCGTATACATATCATAAGAGGTAATTGGTTCGCAGTATTAGAGACATTTTGATATGGTATAAATAATTCTTACCTTTATGCTGTTGAGCAAAATTAAAGTGCTTCATTCTTTTTCAAAACCGTTAAGTTTGAATTTCCTTGAATCGGAATAAAATTCGCTCCTAACGTTTTCACTGATGAGACTTTACGATCGACAATTTTTTTTAAATTAAACTGTTTTTCGTATTTTCCTGGCCTTAAAATTTCGTTTTTGCAGCTATTTGCAGTGAGCCATGCCGGAACGGTGGGATCTGCACTAAACCTGACCATTGCACCTGTCCTCCGGGATGGACAGGAAAAACGTGTGAAACAGGTACTTCTCGTTTTGCTTTTACTACATCTCTACTATATCTTTTACTACTCTCTGATTTTCTAATTATATAAAATTTTACATAATTAAAACAGCTTGCTAATTTGATAAAACACATATTATCTATATTCTTTTCGTTGAATGATTGCTACAGCACGACTGACAATCTTTTGCAACGTATTCCCATTAAAAGTGGGAGCAACATTTTATGTCTGGTGTATCAGCTTTTACCCTAGAAATAAAAATAGATAAAAAAAAATATAAAAATAGACTGACAGGAGCAGTGGTATAATCATTACCTTACCTCCTCATAAATAATGATTAGCTCTCATTTTACAGATATTCCATTTGTAAGGCTTGGAGGCATATATTTATCGATATATGAAACCAGACCTACCTGTGCGCAAAGTTGGCAACCAGCCTGTAAGCTAATAAACACATCAAGTGCAAATATGCTAATTTCTCCCATTTATCACCTTTCCAGATTTAGCTCTCTGATTATTAAGCAGGTGGAGTAATGAGGATACACTTGCGAGACACTTGCTGAGGTTTTTTTTATTATTATTTATTTTTTAATTGGTTAAGATCGGTCACGTGAAACATATATGTGTTGAAGGTGAAGTATTTCACCCTGAAAAATTTTTTACACAGTTTGTGTTTACAATTTCAACCCTAAATGTATAGTGTAGAGCAGGGATTCCCAACTTTTTTATGTTTGCGCCACCCTTGGCAATGAGATTAGAAACTTTGGGCCCCAAGTTTAATTGTTTATATATTAAATTGAAGTGGAATATTTTTCAGGGACATGGTAAATATAAGTTCAAATTAATACTTACTCCATTGCTGATTTTATTCATTTATTAAAAGATATAACTAACAAACTCTAGACTAGGATATATTAATACTGTTTCAAAAATAGCCATGGGGTTCAGAATAGTATTACGGAGGCTGTTAACACATTTTTTAGACGATGTATATTGTATTCACAAAACTAAATTACATAAAATTCTTGTGTTTAAAATGTTCTATTTGACATTCCTTATTCTGAACTATCTTTCGACACCGCAATTTCCAGGATAATAATGCCTTTTGAAGTGTCAGAAGAGGTATTCTATCCAATTACTCCTGAACAGCTTTCCAGAGTCCTGTAAGGGTTTTGGGACGACGTTTGGATAATGCAGATTTTAAAAGTCCGAAAGCACAAAAATCCATAGGTGATACATCGGGAGATTTAGTAGGGATATCAGCGAAGGGGCCCAATCTTCTTATATGGCCTTGATACCAGTTTTTTGTTCCATTTCTTTTAGGAAATTTACAGTGGATTTTGATGTGTGACTGCTAGCTTTGTCCTGATGGAGTCTCACAGATTGATGGCACTGTGGGTAAAGCGATGGTATTTCATTCAGAAAAATTGGGGATAAAATATGTTCCTGATAGTATTTGGAGTTAATCTTGACATTTTTTTCTACTCTCTTTATTTTTAACTTGCCATTATAAGAAAAACCAGCAACAATCAAGAATCCCTTAGAAAAACTTTCTTTCGATTCTTTGAACCATGTACTTAAATTTATTTCTCCCCTTTTATGATAATAAATAGCTTTTTTTGTTGCAGTCATTTAAATACACCCATGATTCATCTATTGTTACAATTGTTTTCCATTTTTCTTTGGATAAGTGTTTCTCATATAGAATTCTGCAGCGTGTCCTGCGTTCAGCGATATGATTTGGATGAAGACGATGCACATTGTGTTTTTTCGCTTTCTTAAGATTTAAATCAACGTTTATCATTTTGTTTCCAGTGGACACCGAGCATTTTAATGGTTTTTCAACTGTCCTTTGACTAGGGGGATTTTCTTTTAACATTAAACAACGTACCTTTGCAATAGTCGAAGATGTCCGTTTTTTCCTTGGATACTTGTTTGGAATTTTTGTCCCACTTGATGCTCCAATTTGACGTTTTTTTCCTTTCTTGTTGACGATATTACCTATCGACGCTTTAGATATCACAAAACCATGACTCTCACATCGTTTTTGGATAACGGAGTATGCATATTTCTCTTCGGAAAGAGCATAAATGTAGCCTTCGAACCACTGCTTTGTTTAAAACGCCATTTTGAATAAAAACAAAACTTTCAAGCCGCAGACTATAATTTTGACTTTAAAAACATAGTACAATTGCAATTATTTCTTTTGCAGCAAATGGTTTTTTTATTACCGCTTACCAAAATCGTCTAAAGAATGTGCGAACAGCCTCTGTACACTAGAGGACTAAAATGGAAATCGCTAAACATTTTCAGGTAGTCTCTTCTAACGAAACTACCGCGGGTTATTAACGTAGGATTACTTATCATTGCTTACCTCTTTTGTATGCATATATGTATGTATGTGTTATGTATATATGTATCTCTCTCTCTCTCTCTTTGTATATATATATATATATATATATACAGTAACCACCGCTTATAGTGATCAGTGGTTATAAGAATCAACCGTTTATAAGAATCAATATCGCGAAAACAAAAACAAATGTATTATTTCCATGTTAAAATTTTTGCTTTAAAGAATCAATCCACCGATTTTAAGAATCAGTTTACACTCTTCGCTTTCCTTTCATTTTTCCAAAAAAGCCACTTAAACCCTCAAAAGGAACGAAGTTCTTTCTTTTTTTAAGAAAGATTGATAAGATGTAATGGAATATAGTCGCAAAATTCATCCCTTTCTTTGTTAGACATAACATAATAGTTTCCCCTTAAACTCTTTAGCACAACACCGTCCTATTAGCTTGAACAAGGCGCATCTTTACCCTTCCGGGTCCGATTTCACTTTTCTCCACTTTTCTCCACTGACAAACAAAAATAGGGACACTTTTTTTCCCACCTCCCACATCCTGGTTGTGGCTTCCTGGACCCTGAAACACATAAATATTCGGCGAAGTGTCCACTATCACTTAGGCAAACGTGACATTAGTAGATTCAGCATGTTATCAAACCGTGAAACGTATGCTAGAAGGTGTATCTTTGTCTGAGACTATTAGTATTGAAAGAGGTATAAACAGCCTCTGAAAACTTCATTACTTCAAACTACCATAGAAATCTTTTTCTTGCTCCCTTCCTGTAGTTGAAATGTTAAAACTGTTAAGCAGGTATGTGATAACAAATATTGGATTTTTTTCTTCTCTTACTATAATCATGTGTATCTACTTATAGGTCTAGAAATTAAGTTGTATTTTTAAAATTATAAAAAATAATTTTAATAAAAGATAATTAACGTAAATTAAAGAGTATTTTATGGTAAATTATCTAATATATGTATATATAGGTGTGTGTGTGCCTGTCCAAAAACCTAAATTTCGGCTATAAGAATCAACCGCTTATAAGAATCAAAAACAGTAATAACAAACGTGATTCTTATAAGCGAAAATCACTGTATATGTCAAAATTTTGACGTATTTTGGTACTTTTCTGTTTAACTGTTTACTGCTTGTCCAAGCGATACAGTTTGGTGTTCTGCCAAAATTATAACTCGCGATGTACGGACGGACGGCGTCTGAAATAGCGTCTGAAATTTTCTTTCCGGAGGATCGTTATGGAGGAAGTAAATCCTACGTCAAAAGAGTTTTGGTTTATTAATGTTAGACTTACGATGGATTCTTAGAGCACAAATGTTTGATATCAAGCCTAACAGTTGTGGGCTTGAGGGTAGTTAATTCAACCTCAGGAACGAGTACATAATTTGTGTGAGAGCCATAAATTCAACTTAATATTCATTTTATGCGAGCCCTACTAATATTATTTTGTTTATCCAAAAAGAAAAAAAATCTCTCGGCACCCCCGGCCGATCTCACGGTAACCTAAAGGGCCGCGGCACACCATTTGGGAATCGCTAGTGTAGAGTTTTGAAGTATCTTTTCATTTGTTTGTTCTTTTTCTCGTGGAACTACATCAAATAGTCAATTTTAGAATAATCCAAAAAATAATGCAGAATCCTAAAGAATATTTTGCTGTGTAGCTGTAGTAAATCCCGAAGGTCTTCAAGTTGAAAATTTTAGAAATAGAATCCTCTTGTTTCGTAAATTTTGGTGTTTTCATAATCTAACCACTGTCTCCCAATCTCAAAATTGAAAGGTATTGTATCTGTTCGCCAAACTATGTTGTGGATATTGTTGTTGTTGATCACTTGTCATCAGACGTGCAGATTGAAAACTTTATGCCTTTCTCTTGGATAATCTAAATTCTACGCTATAAAAAAAAAGGAAGTCAGACTTGCGATTTCAGAAGTATAGATAAAAAGGAACAGAGAGAAAAAAATAAAGGAAGGAAGGAATAGAGAAAAAGAAAAAGTTTTTACAGAGTTTTTCCGCATACCCCTACATTCTCCCTTAAATATAAACGCCACAATATTGTGGTCCAAAGGCCATCAATTAAATACAGGTACCTTAATAATTACTTAAATTTTTACATCTAGAAGGTATATTGATATAAGGAAATCTCGAATTAACAGCCATTCAAAAACTTAGCTTACCGTATAATCAAAGATTCTGATGAAATAAGTATGGAATCAAAATTAATTCTAAAAAGGCTTGAATCTTTCCCTGTAAAAATTTTTACTTAATTTCGTAGCATGAGAAGCTTTGCAATTATTTCAGAATTTTTTTCCAAGAACAGCGTCCCAAAATAATTGAATTATTTCGCGATAAATCCTTATATTATGCAAATTTTAGTATCTTTGAGCAAAAGACTTCTTTTTCGGTACTAAAAGCGAATGACATGTAACTTCTTTTGATGCATTTTGGTTGCGTAAGTTCCTTTCTTAATCATTGAAAACACAGGACCAGATAGAAGTTCATGAATTGGGTAACTGTCGACTAAGTATTTTGAAGGTCATTAATTGTTTCCATAGAGTTGTTCAAATTACCTAAGCTCGAACTGATGTAATACGGTAAAAACAAACGTACCGGTTGCCTTTCTTCAGATATTTCCCTTTGACGTTCCTAAAGTTGACAAAATAAAATACAGGTAACCCCCGTATAACACGAGAGTTATGTTAAAAAAGATTGCCGTGTTATGCGAATCCTTTGTTATACGAAACAAAGAACTAGTACGAAAAGTGGGGTTGGGTTCCAAAAATTTAAAAACATGCTATTATATTTTCATAATTAAGATAAATATCTTTATTAAAATTTTCTTAAGAAGTAATACATGTTAATATGAATTAAACAATGTTTTCTTCGTCCTCACTAAGGACTATTTACCGAGGGCGTTTTCTTTTTGGCAACATATCCTTATCCTCCGAGCATTTTTCTGCATTATCTTTAGATCCATGCTCTACCTTTTGCAAAAATTCCGATATTTTAGACTGCTTGCTTTTAGTTAAAAAATCTTTATAAATTTCCTCATATGGTGCTAAGCACTTATAAAGTTCTCTTTTAAACTTTGTGCTCCTCTCATATGAAGTATCTTCATTTAAGAAATAGGAATCTAACTGTTCGACTAAGCCTAGGCCTTTATGCTTTGTAGAGTAAACTTTTTAACTTCTTTGTCTTCACCTACGCTATCATCATCTGAGTTATCATAGATTCCAGATAACATTTCTACCAAACCTGCTTCATTTTCTTCTTCCACCAGTAATTCTTGGATATCTTGTACAGTCATATCGTCAAAACCTTACCCTCCTAGAGACTAAGGCCGTCTGCACACGGAGCAACTCAAAGGAAACTGATAACTGACTCAAATCACAAACCACTCCGTGATGAGTCGCAACCTATGTAATTGAATGGAGCCACGCACACGACGCAACTGGTTACAAACCCGTCGGACGGGTTTGTAACCAGTTGCGTCGTGTGCGTGGCTCCATTCAATTACATAGGTTGCGACTCATCACGGAGTGGTTTGTGATTAGAGTCAGTTATCAGTTTCTTTTGAGTTGCTGACGGGTTTGTAACCAGTTGCGCCGTGTGCGTGGCTCCATTCAATTACATAGGTTACGACTCATCACGGACTGGTTTGTGATTTGAGTCAGTTATCAGTTTCTTTTGAGTTGCCCCGTGTGCAGACGGCCTTAGCAATTTCTACTACTGTATCCATTCTGTTTTCTGCTGTCTCGATCAAATTTACACTTTCAATTGACTCAGGCCATATTTTTTTCCAACAACCATTTAATGTCCTCGGTTTTATTTCTCTGATCGATGAGTTTATTAGATTAATGCAATCCAAAATTGTAAAGAGTTTCCACGCCTCCTTGAAGACCATAGATTCATCATCGATTTTGATCAAAACCCGTTATAATGATCTCTTTATGTAATTGGTTTTAAATGTAGCTATAATTACCTGATCTAACGGTTGAAGTAAAGCAGTTGTATTTGGAGGTAAAAAAATTATTTTGATATTCGGGTTATTTAAACCTCGCGGATGGCAGTTTGCATTATCCAGTATAAGTAGTAATTTAAATTTTTCTGTTTTAAGTAGTTTTCCACCCTTGGTACAAAACAGTTTAAAAACCATTTCTTAAATAATTCAGTAGTCACCCAAGCTTTTTTATTTGCTGCCCAATATACAGGTAAATTACTCTTATTTAGGTTTTACATTGCACGAGGATTGAGAGATTTGTAAACAAGCATAGGTTTTACCATGTGATCACCAGAAGCCTTACTTCACACAAGTAATGT
Source organism: Dolomedes plantarius (assembly GCA_907164885.2). NCBI lineage: Eukaryota > Metazoa > Arthropoda > Arachnida > Araneae > Dolomedidae > Dolomedes > Dolomedes plantarius. Next base: position 73,626,426 of record OU015491.1, on the reverse strand, counting down.
TACACGGTCTTTTGATACCTTGAAACCTGGCGCAACTTTTTCGTTTTTAGAAATATAGGTCCTCTTGGGCATTTTTTTTCCACCAAAGAGCAGTCTCGTCGGCATTAAAAACCTGGTGTGTTGAATGTCCACCCTCTTCAATAATTCTTTTCAATTCCATTGGATAAATTTCGGCTGATGCATTTTCACCAACTATTTTTAGGTTTTGTGGTGATAAGCGTTTTCTCATAGAATCAAACCACCCTTTGCTGGCTACAAAATCTGGATTGGAAGCAGTTTCTCCATTTTCCTTTAAGTAGTCGTAAATTTTCAAGATTTGTGTTTAATAATATTGGTGCTCAGTGGAATCCCCCCCCCCTTTTTTTTAACAATCTTCAATCCAGATGTTAAGGGCTTTTTCCATCTGCTCAATTACTGCTGCCCTAGGACGAGCTGTCATTTTTAAGGAGATAGAACAGCCTGCAACAACGGAATTTAATTTTCTGTTCATTTTTCCTTGTAGTCCGTATTGTCGCTTCATTTAAATCCAACGATTTGGCGACTTATGACATCCTTTCGCCCTTTTTGATCTGATCTAAAATTTGTAATTTTATTTCCATAGAAATGAAATGTCTTTTAAGATATATTTTTTTTTTCCGCCAGACATAGCTTAGGGCTACAGATTAATTCATAAAAATAAAAACATTAATTATTATTTCTTTTAAAAAAAATCGAGTACTACTTACCCGAAAATTTTTAATCTACACAGTCAAAAAAGAGACACAATTAAAGTCTTAAAGTTTACTTAAGTATTAATAGTTCACGAAAATTATGCAGGAAAATATGATAGTACGTACGCGCTCGAATGAAAAATATCAAATGAGATATCTTTCGCACTTAAAAGTTTTATCACGTTTACTAAACTGTTGTACGGGTATTTTTCTATTTTAAAATTAGTTAAAGTTCGCTTTCAATAGTTTTTATTACATTTCATGTTGTACGAGGGTTTTACCCAATTCTTGAACCGTCTTAGAGTGAATCCGTGCTATAGAAGTGCCGTGTTATACGGCGATGTTCCCAATTCTCGAACCGTCTTAGAGTGAATCCGTGCTATAGAAGTGCCGTGTTATACGGCGATGTTCCAACTTCTCGAACCGTGTTAGAGTGAATCCGTGCTGTAGAAGTGCCGTATTATACGGGGTTGTTCCCAATTCTCGAACCGTGTTAGAGTGAATCCGTGCTATAGAAGTGCCGTGTTATACGGGGGTTACGTGTAATTGCTGATTTGAGGTAAGTTGCATCTTCTCCGTAATTTAAAATCTCTTTTCTACTAAGCCTTCGTAGCTGGGAAAGGAAATTTTGCATAGTGCTTTCATATGTCGTACCTTAAAATACTTGACGGAGCTAAAAACCACATTTCATAAACTCAGAAATGGGGTGCATCTGTTTGTGATGTGGAGAGCAGGTTAATTTTGATTATCCTATAATGTAGATAATTTGAAAAGGATTTTAATATTGTCGCTACAACCTTAGAAAAGGAACTCAAAATTTCTTAAACTCCGAAACGGATGTAAAGGTATAATTGTCTGCAGTGCAATCAAAGGAAGTAGAGGAATCTTACATTCACCTTTCCGAAGGAAAGGTGAGCCTTAATGTCACCCTAATGTCCCCTAATGTCACAAGCCTTAATGTCACGTGATATCTGCACTTATTAAATCTACTTTCACCCTAGTTTCTGACTTTTCTATGACTCTTGAGTGCATTTTGACAAAATTAAGCTTCATCTCAGAACATAAACTAAAACTTAAAGCAATTTTTTTCACTTGAAATCCGGTAATGTACTGTCTACCTTAACTTCAGTCCTAAGCCTCCTTAAAAAGCATGTGAGGAAGATTAGTATTGAAATAAACAATGTTACAAATCTTGAGTGTAATTTTCAGAGCAAGGGAAAATGTTTTCTAGCAAAGAGACCAAAATCTTGAGAATTTAATGCTAAAGCATATGTTTGAAGTCATTAAGTAAGTGCTAATTTTATTAAATACAGAAAATTCTTAAGGCGTTTATGAATGCAGTCATAAGTGTTTCTGGGAACAGGAAATGTGGACATCGGGAACAATGAAATATTTTTCGACCCTAACAAAGGAAAGGTTCTGATGATTTTAGTTTTTATCAGAAAAATAATGAAGATAATTAGTTCCCTTTTAATGTTTGTTCTGAACTTTTAATTCTTTTTTTTTTATTTATATCAGTTTGACTATGATTCAACCATTTTAGGACACACAATATTTAATCACAGTCTGGTCTGAGTTTTTATCTGATGAACTAAATGTGGAGTAAACAAGAAGCCTATTAAGTTGCAAAATTTTGATCTTTTCTGTTATCTGATGTAGTCACGAGACAAAAGAAAATGACTTTTTCAAAATCCCGGTTGTCTACTGATAACAATTTCTTTTACTGATGGAAAAAAATGCTTGCAGATTTTGTGCAGAGAGACTTTAGAATTAATGAACATTACTATAGTTTTTCTAAACGTTATCATAAATTTTCAGGACTTCATAAACATGGACACACTTAAATAATGTATATGTTTCTTTGGCTTCGGGCCCAAAAAAGAAGGCTTCATAGATTACTTTTTAGGGAAATAACAATAGATCACTGAAATCATCAGAGAGTGGAAAGGAAGAGAACATAATTTAGCAAAACTGGCCTTTTTAAACGTGAAAATGTCACAGAGATTTTTTTAAAAAGAAGATAAAAGATCTTATGCTAGAAAAATAATGACAGGAAAAAATAATATATTCTTTACTGAATTATCATAAATGCTTTCTCTGGAACCATAAAAAGATTGCATGAAGTTAAGAGATTTAAAACTCTTATGTAGTTCGCTACCTTTGGTTCTAAACATGAGGTAAACAGAAAAATAGGAACTAAATCAGAATGTGCATAGCACCCTATGAATTTTCTAAAATAGTTTTAAAAACATTACATAGTGACAGCTAAATACTATCAGAAACGCAACTTGCCTTCGGAATCTTTTAGATTAGAGGCCTTTTTTGTTTGTTTGTTTGTTGGTTTTTTGTAGAAGAATACTGTATAGAAATCTCGTTTAGAGTTGTTGTTGTTGTTGTTGTTGCTAACCCCCTTGGTTGGAGGTTCCATTCACCAGGCCCTAATAGCGCATACAGATTGGTACAGAGTTCTCTGCATCTGCCAGTGATTTATGTTCCTCCCTGTACTCTGTATATGCGTGGATCTCCTCCTCTAGCGGTCCGATGCATAGCATCAAAGGAGAACCCGAGGTCCCGGGGGTCAAATGGTGACAGTGGGGGCGGGGGACACTAGATCAAGAAACACGAGGGACCTTGGCGGCTTGAATGGGGGGGTTCTAAATGGGGGAATATCTGGAAGACACGTGTTCATTGGAATGGGGGTGGTTCTAAATACCGTGTCTAATGTTACCGTGACTAATGTGATGACAGGAGTCGGGGATCTGCAGGCAGAGAACTCTGTACCAATGTATAGGCACCATAATAGGCTATAGGACTGAAAGGGGCGGCTCCGGTTTTGAATTAGCACCACAAGGGTCGGAGATCGACTAGGCTAAATCGGTTCTGCAATTTTGAACCGAGTCAAGTGACGAGACCGGAACACTTGAACCCGCACCTCCAGAGGTAAATTTGAGAACTCGGAGGACATAGCAGCCACGACCTATTTTATGTACCTCGGCTACCATTAATGAACACGGTGGTGGATTTGCAGCGACGAGCATCGAACCAGAGACATTCAGATCTCTGGCCCGTTGCTCTTGGCAACTGGGCCACCACGTCCCCAGAAGAGTTATTTAAAGTTTTAGGGGATTTTTTTTAACATTTGTCCTCTTTTGTATCCTTTTTCATGGTCAACCTGACTTGACCTTTAACGATTCAGAAAATTATAAAACTGATTTAATCATTTAACAGAGTTATGTATGATGTTCTCAATCACAATTTCTTGTGGGTTATATTTACAATGTAGCTAGCAATTAGCTAGCAACACATCTCGATTGCATTCACATTGTCCTAACTTAAAAAGTTTATTGTTACAGATGAAATTTACCTTTCTGGGGAAACAAAACACTTATGCATCACAATATAAAAAATCGATTTAGTTGATTGTATATTTGATAATTTCACTGGGCTCAAATTTTAAGGCAGGCTGAGAGATCACGCGCAATGGTAGTTTAGTAACATAGTTCACGTTAAAGAAGTTTTTAGTAAAAAGTCCTAGGCCTTTAATTTGAAGTTTCGTCTCTTATCCCCCCCCCCCCGGTCGTAATACTCCAAAGAAGGTCAATAGAAGGGTTGCATGCAAGGATTGCTGCTCCGGTTTTATGGCACCACAAGGGCCAGACGTAGAAAGGTGCCCCCGCAATTTTGAAAGCGCACTTCCAGGAGCGACATTTCGTGAGCTCGTACCCTCTTCCAAACCCTTACAACCTCACGGAGGGACTTACTGGCCCACAGATTTAACATGCCCATATCCGGCAGAGACACGTAGGTATTTAGTGACGCTTGTCGGGATTCGAACTAAGCTCACTCGGGTCCGAAAGCCGGTAGATCAACCACTAGGTTACCTTGGGCTAACAGTCAATTTTTAAATTGTCTATTACATGTTTGTACGTACGTACGTACACACACACACACACAGATATATACAGGATACAGGATACACAGATATATACAGGATGATTTTTATTAAACTGAAACTACTCCGAGCCATTTGTAGAGCGATCTGTCAACAGGAATTCCACCAAAATTGATAGTGGATCTAAGAACGGCATGGGAAAGAATTTCCATTTAAAAAAAAAAAAAAAAAAAAAAAAAAAAGGTCCAAAAGTTGCCGATAGGGGAAGATATGGCACTGATGTTGTCAGCGCACCTGAGAATTTGCACAAAACGCAAATAAAACACTAAAATGGAAATTCACGACTACGTATTTTACAGCAGCGCCAGCAATTCGGGCTATAGAGATAAGGGGTGAATACCGAAAAAGTTGTAATAAGCAGACAAATAAATAACAAAAAAAAATTCACTGCAGCACCGTTTTATGAAGCAAATTCACTTCTCCCTCCTTCAATGGGACTGTCATCCTGGTGGGCGACACATTTCATTCTGAACACTATACGTTCTTAACGGCCGAGAGTAACATGTCACCAGGAATGTTCATCACATTCCGGATATGTTGTCCTTTAGGTTCGCCAAGTTAGAGATTCCACCAACATACACCTTAAACTTTAAATAACCCCACAGAAAGAAGTCACATGGGTTAGGTCCGGCAAGCGAGTTGGAAATGCAAGTATTAAAAAGCGACTGATGACACTTTCTTCTGTAAAGTGATGGCACAACAGATTCCGCACAGATCTTTATAGCCCAAAATACTGGTGCTGATATCGATTACGTGGTCATGAATTTGCATTTTGAAGTTTTACTTGCGTTTTAAGCAAATTCTCGAGTGTGCCGACAACTACAGCGCTATATCTTCACCTATCGGCGACTTTTGGAACTTTTATTTTCTTTTCACGGAAACTCTTTTCCGTGTCGTCCTTTGTCCCTTTATCAATTTTGGTGGAATTCCGGCTGATAGAGCGCGCCACAGGTGATCCTGAGTAGTGTCAGTTTAATAACAATCCTCCTGCATATATATATATATATATATATATATATATATATATATATATATATATATATATATATATATATATATATATATTTATATATATATATATATATATATATATATATATTTATATATATATATATATATATATATATATATATTTATATATATATATATATATATATATATATATATATATATATATATATATATATATATATATATATATATATATATAGAGAGAGAGAGAGAGAGAGAGAGAGAGAGAGAGAGATGGCGGTTCATCAAAATAAATTAGTTATGAGTTTTGACATGAATATCTGTTTTTTTTTCAAAAATGAAACTTCGCACGAAAGATTGGAAAAGGAAAGTAAGATTTTTAAAAAAAGTTTTAGTATAAAACCAAACAACTTGGTGAGTTTTTTTCCGGTTTGATTTATTTCAGATGTGGACGAGTGTGCCAGGAGGAAACACAGCTGTGAACAGGAATGTTCTAATACACCTGGATCCTACAGATGTTTATGCAGGGAAGGTTTTACTCTGCAAGGTGATAGGAGGAGCTGCAAAAGTAAGGACGTCGCCCTTTTGTTGTTATAACTTTACGGTTAATTCATTGCCCTTTTGCAGATGAATTTTCTTCCCGTTTATTTCTTACTACGTTCTTTTAAAAATAATAATTTCACTTAGAAATAGGTAGTTCTAAACCTTTTATCACATAGATATGAATTTCTTAAGTTTTAAAGTTTTTACAAGGTGCGCCCATAAAGTAACCGGACAATTTTTTTTTTATAAATAAGAAATATATTTACTCACCTTCAAATAAATTTATCTCCTTCAAAATAATCGCCAAAGGAGTCTATACAATTTTTCCAACGTTTCTTCAAGTCATCGAAACACTGTTTATAGGCGTTGGAACTAACCGTTCGAAAAATACGCGTAACATTTGATTTAATATCCGAGACGTTTTCAAATCTCTGTCCTTTCATGACCATCTTAAGCTTCGGGAAAAAGGAAAAAATCAGCTGGTGATAAGTCGGGAGAATATGGTGGGTGATTTATCACTGTAATTGAATGCTTAGCAAGATATTGTTGTACAGAAATTGCTATATGGGGCCTAGCATTATCGTGTAAAAGAAACCATTGCCCAGAATCAAACAGTTCCTTCCTAACTCGCCTTATCCTGTTTCTTAATCGAAAAAGCACCTCCTTGTAAAAATACTGATTAATTGTTTGATTTTCAGGAACAAATTCGCGGTGAATAAGTCCTTTGTAATCAAAAAATTCAAAATCCATGAAAGGACAGAGATTTGAAAATGTCTCGGATATTAAATCAAATGTTACGCGTATTTTGCAAAAGGTGATTTCCAACGCCTGTAAACAGTGTTTCGATGACTTGGATAAACGTTGGAAAAATTGTATAGACTCCTTTGGCGATTATTTTGAAGGACATAAATTTATTTGAAGGTGAGTAATATTTTTCTTATTTATAAAAAATAGTCCGGTTACTTTATGGGCGCACCTTGTACTTTAATGCCAAAAGCAATTGAGATGTTGCACATAGAAGATTTATATTCTAATGACCTGATCTGCGTACTCAGAGACTGGCTAGAAATATTACTATAACTTTACAATTTTAGGTTACAATTTCACTAAAATCCACGCATATAATATGTAGATCATACTCTAAATCGCAATCAAACAGTCGATACAAGATCTATCCCTTCCATTTGCTCGAGAGACTACTATTCTTATCCCAGAAATAGCTGAGAAAGTATTTCAGTTGGTTACCATTGTACAAATTCGTATAGATTATACTATAAGAGAATTTGAAATCAGCTTATTTAATAATATATGAACCTTTTGTGTTTTCCCAGAGCTATGTGTTTGTATTATCAAAGAGTTTTAGAAACAAAATGAGAGTAAAATGTTCCCAAGATTTGTCACTCCAGAATGGCAATATACTATCATTTTTAAAACGGCACTTTAGCCAGAAAATATTTTGGGTGTGCGCACTGCCCTTCGGAAAGAGGATTAAGGACGTTTTGGGGTACAAAAAGATGATAAAATGTGAGGTTTGCAAATTTCGGGGATGTGCATGTTTGTGAAAGGAGGGGGAACTCTAGCTTTCCCCCAGCTGACGACCCTGTTTAAAAAGTTCGAAATATGTGGATTATCATATTGCATCATTGTCCGGATAAAAAGATATTTATTTGTATAATTAAATATCTTTTGAAAATAATGTGGTTTCAACAAAAGAGTAAGCGAACTACAGTTTTCGAGATCAACCATATGCTTAAAAAGAATAGATAGATAGTTTATCAAATATTTCTACTTTATTTACTCGGCAATTCATAGAGGACAAGCTCCCTTTGCACTTCATCTTCATTTTCTTTTATTTTGTTTCATATAGTCACATGCTAGCCTCTTTGGTGCCCTGCTTATTAGCAGGGTTAACCATTTGGCAATCTTCGCCCACCTGCGTCACTTTGCCTGCATATACTTATTTGTGTTTGTTATTGTCAAAAAATAAATAAATATAAATAAATGAAAATTAAAAATTAATATAGTCTGAAAAATGAATATAGATTTTTATTATCTGTACCCTGCATATGTATATTTATTATCTGTACAATAACTATAATAAATATTCATTATTAAAAAGAAGAAAAAAACTTTTATTCCATGTTCTTAATGTATTTTTCTGTATTTATATTTAATTTGTATTGCATTTGTCGTGTTTTTTATTATCTGTACCCTGCATATGTTTATTTATCATCTGCACAATAAATATAGTTAATATTAATTATTAAAAAGAAGAAAAAAATTTATTCCATGTTCTTAATGCATTTTTCTGTATTTATATTTAATTTGCATTGCATTTGTCGTGTTTTTTATTATCTGTACCCTGCATATGTATATTTATTATCTGCCCAAAGTAAACTGTGCCGTCCCCTTGTCCTTTTCTTATTTGTATATTTATGAATCATATCTTAATAACCTTTTTAAACCTCTCACGAGAACCTTATTTATCACTTTCTATATTCATGGTTGGAGATAAAGCACCGTTGGCTATTACGCGCAGCAATTCTCCTGTGCATTCAACAATTCTCCTGTGAGGCACATATTTTCATGTTATAGGGCGATGTTATAGGGGAACACAAAATTCCCCCTGAAAAGCACTTCTTTTATTTTCTTTACTCAAAACATACAACAGAACCTTAAGGCTGCTATGTACTAACCCCATTGGATTCGCTCACCTCAATGTTAACCTATGGAGAAAATTTGTCCACGGATTGCCGACTTGGATTCAAAGATTTTTAAAAAAATTGTACTCCGTCATAGAGAAAGAAATTTTACATTTGTGTACATTTTTCTTTTTTTTTTTTTAAAAAAAATGCAATTAATATTTTAAAATTTAAATTATTCGGGGGAAAATCTGGCATAGTGTGTTTTAAACGCTCATAAATTTCTTCGGTGGACGAAATTTATAAAATGAATCCTGTAGCGCTTTGCAGTGAAGTTCAGTCTATCTCACAATACCAATTTTATTTGATTATCAGCATTTATGTACCTGTAAATAGTTGACAAAAATATACTTTAAATATAAAATTTGGGGGCAGCGCTTAACCCCCCTACAGACAGAGAGCCATTACAATCCCTCAAAATGTCAATCCTAAAGGGGGTGGATTTCTCGAACTGTCAACTGGACTCCTCCCACCACAAGAGTCTGCAAGAAGAGGAAAAGGGAAATACGATTTTTTTCTTAGTACTGTGAGATTTCCCCTCCTCATGGCCCAGCGGCGGAATGCGAAAAGAATAGTTCCCCCTGCCGAGGGTCACTTACAAAAAGAGTCAGTTTTTCGACTCTCAGGAGAGGAGCGACTTGACAATAGCGAGGCGCCCCGATGTCTACAGCGAAGACACTATATCACAAAAGACTAACAAAGGCAGACCATCCCCCTGATGAGACGCTCTAATGACCCAACGTGTGCCGCCGAAATAAAGAACAAATATAGTTTTGCACACGGTTCACGGCCAAGGACCTATCAGAGCCCCAGATCAAAGAGCGGGGTTGTTACAGATTCCGCCAGGGAAAAAAGTGTTAAAAGCGGATGCCGGAGATTTTAGAGGAGAGACGAGTTTTGAGACGAGATTCGAAGCCTGAGTTTAGGAGTGATAGCTGATCTCCTCGCTCCACTCACTTTGAGTGACTTCGATATTTTTGGAGGCTCAGCCCCCTGTGTGAAGAAGACCTTTTTCTCGCTGAGAAGGGTCGTTTGGAGATCAAAACTTGATCTTTAGTATTTTCGAAGCAGCTAGCTTCTTTGGTGAGAACGTGGGACGAACCGTCCACTACTCTGTGATAATTAGATCACACTGCGTCTGGAGTTCGAGTTCGCCTCATTCCAGCCTGTTCCGACGAGTGGAATCCATTCCCAGCAACTGAGACTTCTGCAATTAGAGCTTTATTGCCTGAAGGCCCGATCTACGATCCGTAGCGACAGAGCAACCAGCCAGCTGAACGGACAATCTTAACGTGCATCGCAGACTTTAAAGGACATTATTAATGTAAAATCTATGTTCCAGAACACGACCTAATCGTGAAGTATTTAATCCAGAATCTCTAATAAATTTATATTCAGTGTAAAAAGTTCTTATTAGTAAGCTGTTTATCACTAAACATAACCGGTGTGACGCTACCTAGCGTGTCGGCTTTGACACCAAGCACGGAATATGTTACAGTACATAGCAACCTTAGGACCAAAGACCACAAACCGCATGTTTTGTCGATGATTGCATTGCCAGACGGAACATTTTATGTTGTGTGTACTGTCCACGCATATCCTGGCATGTCTGTCTGTCAATTATCTCGGAACAGAATATACCATGATTTGCATCCCTTAAAGGATGTATCAAAAGTTCTTTGAAAGTGTCGCATTGAAATTTTGTACAGCGTTCTTTGGTTCTAACTGTCAGCAGGTTTTTTAATTTATAGTAAAAATTCCGAATATATTTTTCTTAAAGAAAAAATTACTGTGAAAAAATTTGATTTTTGGCCCTACAAAGTGGTTAAAAATTTTATAAGCAAAATTTTATAAATTTTGAGCATAAATTAATTTTGAAACCTTGATAAAAAGTTTGAAAATATATAAAGAGAACTATTGCTTTCTCAGATATGTCAAAAATTTAACTAATACTTTCTCCATCGGGAGATGAGTAACAATATGCAAACAATGCAAGCTATTGGCGACAGAATGGATTCCATTTCGCTTCCTTTCTTCGCACTGTCAACGCCAAATAAATCCTTTAAAATATTGGCTAGAAATTGTATATAAGAAACACCATTCATGAATTTTAAAATTAAAAATGTGTTCTTCATCGGGTACTGGACATCAAAATTCAAACGGTGCAAGTAATGGTGACATAATGGATTGCATAATTTTGCCACTTCTCGCATTGCCACAGCCACCTGTCGACCATGAAAATGCAAAGCCTTAATAAATACAAAAAAGGATGAAGTATTTGAAGATGACATTTATATTTCATATTTCACTCTATTTGGTCTTAATATTACTCCTAACAAATACTATCGCTATCTTAATTATTGCTTATTTAGCTTGCGAAAATACATGTCTAATGTACTCGTAAAATCTCGACTATAATACGCATGCTTGATTTTCCCGAAATTTTCGGAAAAAAATTTAAATTCAACTATAATACGCACCCATAACATTTCAATATTTTATTTAAAAATTGCACAAATATTTATCAGCAGAAATAAAATTTGCAATAAAAAGAAACGAAAACATTGAATTCGGTAGAAAAAAAACTTAAATTTTTAATTCAAAACAAACAATACTGTGAAATTATCCGTCTTAATCACTTTTACTAGAATACAGCTCATCTATTGTTGTTGCGTCCATGTCATAAGTATTGGTGCCATCGTAATATACACTGAAGTGCCACTGAATTAGGTATAGCTATCTAGTAACTAGTTGGGCCTCTTCTGGCCTTGATAACGGCTGCCACACGACGAGGCATAGATTCAACAAGTTTCTGGAAACGTTCCACGGGAATGGCTTGCCAAATATGGGCTAAAGCTGTCCATAATTCAGTAAGGTTCTTTGGTGCTGTGTGATGGCCTTTCACTCATTGTTCCTAAACATCCCAAAGATGCTCAATAGGATTTAAGTCTGGGCTTCTAGGTGGCCAGTTCATGACAGAGAAGTCACAGGAATGCTCATCCAACCAGCCAGTAGCCAACCGGGACTTGTGAGAGGTACAGTTGTCTTGCTGGAAAACTCCATTACCGTGCGGATAACAGAACAGCATAAACGGATGGAGGTGATCACCCAGCAACTCTACGTACCGAATTGCATTGAGGGAGGTTGGTACACGCACCAAAGATCCCAAACTGTGCCACGAAAAATCACCCCAGACCATGATTGAGCCACCATGCCCTTGTATAGTTCCAGCCAGGCATGCAGGATCCATGGCTTCATGAGCCTGACGCCATATTCTCAGCCTCCCGTCGGCGTTAAGTAGTCCCTCCATGCTACTCGTTTCCAGTCCTCTACACTCCAGTCTCTGTGCTCTCTTGCCCAGGCAAGATGTGCAGCCCGATGGCGAGTATAGAGCAATGGTACTCTCGTAGGTCGACGGCTCCCGAAATCCATACGGTGAAGCGAGCGTTGCACAGTCCGTTTACTGACTGTACGACTGGCACCGTCATTAAACTGGGTGGTAATTTGAGCTATTGTTTGGCTTCGCTGGCTACGTACAATACGCCTGAGACGTCTCTCACCACGCACTGTCAAGGCTAATTGTCCTTTGCAGTTTGCCCGATCGCTAGTTTTTTTCACCATCCATGTATTCTTGGTATACTCTTGACACTGTCGACCTTGAAAATCCTAGCTGTCTGACGATTTCGGAAATTGAATGGCCCATGCGTCGCGCACCTACGATTTGTCCGCGATCGAAGGCGTCTAAATCAGGCAGTTTACCCATACTGGCAATTCCTACAACTAATTCAGAACAACCACAGTACGCGCTATATATGCAGTTACCACAGCGCCCTCACTTGCGCATACATGATGCGCAGCGCTGCACAATTTGCATAGGCTTTGCTATCCCTAATTCAGTGGCACTTCAGTGTATATCACTACCATCATCCTCATTTGATGACAACTGCCCATCTTCCCATAATATGTCGCTCTCACTGCCGTCTCACGTTTAACAATTGATAATTTTTCTGCTGCCGTATAGGGCAGTTTTGAAGAAAATTTGAGGGAAATAAATAAAATAAAATAATATTTTTTTGCACTTGCAACAAGCGGGAACTATCACTATTTCAAGGGACCTGTTATTAAACGGACGCGTGTGTGATACGAATCGTGAGTTCCGTTTGTTTAAAAGGAATACCTGCTTAGTAAACGGGTGGATGAATCACGGAGTGCAGATACGAGCGCACCCGTGTTGCGGCAATGTCTGTACGTTCGTTTATTCAATGTTTAAAACTACTTTTTTTTGTACGCGAGTATAATACGCACCCCCATTTTTGCGGATTAAAATGTGAAAAAAATGTGCGTATTTTACTCGAGATTTTACGGTATTTGCGGAAATTCAATCTCATACCTCTAATGTATAGCCATGGTTTAGTTTTCAGTAATATTTAATTAATTAATTTATTTATTTATTTATTTATTTATTTTATTTATTTATTTATTTTTATTTATTTATTATTATTATTATTAATTTTTTTTTTTTTTTTTTTTGCACAAGTGCATCTAGAAGTTCTCGCAGAAGTTATTTTTAAACATCAATAAAGTGTTATTTACATCTCAGTTCTTCGTAATATGATTCTGAAGAACTTTTTATGTCACTGCACTACTGGCGCAATAAGAATTACCTTTAAAATATTAAAAGCGTAATTATAGCTGTGTAGCCTATTTATGATATCTACTACGTAGTTGACGGGCCATGATTACTTCCAGAAGCATCTTTATAGAATCGGCGTGGCGGCTTCTGCCTCGTGCCCTTTGTGTGGAGATGATTTTATGAATGGACAGTATCTTCTTATTTGTTCCAAATTAAGGGATATTGACACTGGAGATACATCTCCTTTTGGTTTTTCGCATTTGTACTGAACAGCAAGACAGCGTATGGCCGAATGGCCCAAACTGGGGCATAGGATAAAAAAAAGAATTTTACTATCTCAATTAAAAATCTCCACAATTATAACAGCGAAATCACATTATTCCATTTTTGGATTCGGTGGAGTCAAACTTACATAACTCTTCCTACAGATCTGTCTTTTACTGCCCCCACGTTTTCATTTAACATTTCAACGTCTGACATTTATAACGAGACATAAACGCATGGGCGGTAATTGAGATAAGGTTTGGGCTGCCGTCGCTGTCCACAAAATAAAGGTTTTGCTGGGCACTGCTTATTTCGAATCATTTTCATTTCTTTCCAACGAAAGGGCACAAGAAAAACGGTGTAAAATCAGCCTGGGATGAGTACACTTTAGTTACGAGTGCTCTTATATAGTGACAGAAAATACAGTGATTTCCGCTTATAAGAATCACGTTTGTTATTACTATTTTTGATTCTTATAAGCGGTTGATTCTTATAACCGAAATTTAGGTTTTTGGACAGGAACACACACACCTATATATACATATATTAGATAATTTACCATAAAATACTCTTTAATTTACATTAACTATCTTTTATTAAAATTATTTTTTATTGTTTTAAAAATAAAACTTAATTTTTAGACCTATAAGTAGATACACATGATTATAGTAAGAGAAGAAAAAAAATACAATATTTGTTACAAGTTACAACATACCTACTTAACAGTTTTAACATTTCAACTACAGGAAGGGAGCAAGAAAAAGTTTTCTACGGTAGTTTGACGTAATGAAGTTTTCAGAAGGCTGTTTATACCTCTTTCAATACTTATAGTCTCAGACGAAGATTTACTCGGACGGGTAAAGTTGCCCACGGTTCAAGCTAATAGGACAGTGTTGTGGTAAAGCGTTTAAGGGGAAACTATTATGTTATGTCTAATAAAGAAAGGGGTGAATTTAACGACTATATTCCATCCCATGTTATCAATCTTTCTAAAAAAAAAAAAAAATAAAGAACTTTGTGCCTTTTGAGGGTTTAAGTAGCTTTTTTGAAAAAATGAAAGGAAAGCGAAGAGTGTAAACTGATTCTTAAAACCGGTGGATTAATTCTTTAAAGCGAAAATTTTAACATGCAAATAATTCATTTGTTTTTGTTTTCGCGATATTGATTCTTATAAACGGTTGATTCTTATAACCAGTGATCACTATAAGCGGTGGTTACTGTATTTAAATCGGCATGCCACTCGACCTCGTAGATCTCCAAGCCCAATGTTAAGCTATGGAAAATTCTCGTATAAGAATTTTTCTAATTATCAAGTGCCTATTTTTGAATTCCGTCTCTCTTACCTCAATTTCGAAAACGTATTTCCTCTAAACTATGGGATTTATTAACCCACCACAATAATTATTTCTGTTGTTTTTGTGACTTATGACCCTCAACCCACCCCTGGCCGGAAAATCAATAATTCTTTCCATTTCAAACTAGCAATTCAAGTACAATCGACCCGGCTCCCTCATTATAATCATCACTTCACAGTAGTATCCATATAACTGAAACTCTCACTTTGTTCATCTCTAGTTCAGATTAAAAAAATCAGTGAATAATATCGACTTATTTCGTTGAGTATGGTACCCTTGAAAAGAGAAGAAATGGATTCTAAACTCACTAAAATCGAATCGGAGATTGCAGAATTATCGGTATTTTCTCAGTTACTAGCCGCTGCGCGACCAGCATGGTCGCTTTTAGATTTATATTTTCTTTTGCAAAACAACTCAATTGGAAGTAACATATGTAAGGAATGTTACCATTACCTGTCATCATAAATATGCGTTGTTAAGGGGTAGTGAAAACTCAGACAAAAAATTTATAATCATTGATAAATTCACTATAAGGCTGATTCTAAAACATCATGATTAAAAAATGTGAATTTCCATTACTTCAGAACAGAGTTAAAGATAAGTCTGAGAAACCCAACACCAATGATTTTAAAAATTATATCTCTCACTGTATGTACTATTTTTCAAAACTAAGATATCTACACTTTATCATTACATCAAATAAGAAATTGTTGGGGAAAATTTTCACTTATAAAATGGAGTGAAAATTCAGCAAATACTAAAATATAGTATAGATTACATTTCTCTCTGTATGTATTATTGTTCGCAATTCAGATATCTCCACTTAATCATATTAAATGAATAAATTAAAATTATTTCGTGTATAAATTAAAATTATTCATGAGTAAAATACAGCAATTAAATTGTACCAAATTACGTGCTATCGTCGAGCCACACGCGGACAGCCGCTAATGTTTACATCCGGTAGTTGCAGCCGTTGCTATTCGGAGTGTAGAAATATCGTCGATTTTTGTGCCGCGTACCTACGCGTTTTATATATATAGATTGCTAACGGTTAACAACCAGTTAACGATATTTTTTTTTAGCTTGTTCTAATTTTTGACGAATATTCGATGTAGATATGTCATATAAATGAACGTCTTCAAAGTAAAATTGAAATTTAAAGGTTGCCACATTTGGAGAGATATAGTCCCTCACCCCAAAAATATTAAAATTAAAATAAAACAAAATAAAAATATTATCAAAATACAAATTGTAGCTAATTGAAACTACAGCCATTTTTCACTCCATTCCCAATGTTGATTGTTCATCATAAAGTTTAGATGAAAAATGGGTTCGTTTCAAATTTCAGTGCTGTCATCTCATGGCTGAAAGATGAGTCGTCCATTTTCAACATAGCTATTTCATTTTCCGCAGGAAAGGCTCTAAACATGGCACCAAATAAAAAAGCCAAATAGAAAAGAGAAGGAAATGTAGTGCGAGGGCTTTTAAGAAACCTAAAATGAGCCATAAATATCACCAAAAGAACTTTTTTATGATCTCAGAATAGTTACTTTATAAAATTTTAAGTAATTGTTACGCCCATTCTAGTATTATGAATAACATGAGCAGAGGGACAGAATTATCTAATTAAATTATCTTAAAGTAAATCTTAACTTCATCGCAATATTGAACTTAGCTTTAAATATTCATAACATGGTCGTAGCGGTAACATAACATGCTACAGGTGGTCTAGCACAGTGCAAAAATATTTGGCAAAAGTATTTAATACAAGAAAGGGTATTTACTAATAAATTATTTGAAAGTGTTTCCTTAGTAGTCAATTCTAAGTAGTGTCGTACACTTACAAATAAAAGGAACATCACAAAATTTGGATTATACTCAGTAGCTCTTTTATTGAAAAAACAATTTAGCTAACTTTTAACGTTACGAAATTTTACTCCTGGCTATCAAACACCTTACACAAGCACCAAAATCTGTGTTCCAATAAAAAAATTGCGAAAAGTAAAGATAAAAGGGATATTTTAATAAAATGTATGAACAAAGAATTTTTTCACGGTTTTTCTTTCCTGTTAGCGTCCTATTTTAAATCCTAACTCTTTAGACAATAAGTTTGATAATCGTTGATGATAATAGATGGCAGCACTACTTAACAATAAATTTCAGGCTGAAAGATTTTTGTCTCTAGCAAATCGGAAAGCTAAAAGAAAATCTTGAGCTCACTCAGAGAGAGGGTTTCTGGGTTGGGTTAAATTTCTGCTTAGAAATTTCCGTTCCCAGAGAAGGATTAGGGGTTAATGATGAATCAGCTGTGCTTGGAAGTTAGGATATTGTCTTTATCATCCACGTTTATTTTAGCAACTCGTTTGCGGTATTTTCCAAAACGGATTCTGAAACATGATTTATCACTACACAGACCCAGATATTGTGAATGTTAACCAAGAAGCATAATCATACGTTCTACGACTAATTAAAAATTTATAATTATATAATATATACTTAAATAATTATAATTTTAAAAATACTTTCGCTGATAAAATGACTATAATAAAATATTATAACTAAATGCAATAATTTATAATGTATACGAATTGAATTATTGCATTTATTGCAATATATTGCTCAGTTTAAATCTAAATATACTGAAAACAAAGGTCCACCAAAACTGTCAGCTACTTTTACTAATTCTCTAATCAGTGGCGCACCCAGGGGGCCCTCCCCCCCCCAAAGGAGTAGAAACATTGATTTTGCATTATGAATTTTTTTATTCGTTCATCTCGCCCCCCCCCCATGCATTATAAATATTTTTATCCATTCATCTCGCCCCCCCCCAAGAAAAAATCCTGGGTGCACCACTGATTATAAATAATTTTATCCATTCATCTCGCCCCCCCCCCCCCCATGACAAAATCCTGGGTGCGCCACTGTCTCTAGTTGTCAAATTTGTGGAAACGATAATTTATATGACAAATAAATAAATAAATAAATAAACAATGAATCTAGTTTATGCGAGGAACAAAAGACGGTTGAAAATTCGAACTACTTCTATGGATGTTTTTTGCCACGTCGCAGTGAAAAATTTTGATAATTAGATTGCTGGAGGGTTGAAAAGCATTTGAAATTACTTGAAGTCAGTTTTTTGTAATTTTTCTAAAATTTCTATAAAAACTTCTTGGTTTCCGTCTATATGTTGAATTAAACATAGAAACTATACACATGTTTCATTTATTCATTTTTATTCCCCCTTTTTTTTATATTTGCATAGATTTACAGCTCTCATACAGGACTGCACATCATACGACCCGAGGGGGCTACATGAGGCTTCGCCAGCATTCACTCTATGACCCGCAAAGCCTTTTGAAAAGCTGGATAATACAGTGTGTACATAAATGAATATCCCAACTTTGCAGGGCTATTGAAAAAAAAACTAAACAAAGTACAATCTTGCTGTTCATCGGAAATCAAAAATAACAGTTGAAAGTTTAAATTCCACACAGTTATAAGTGTTCAGCGTGAGCCCCTTTAGTAACACGAAGGATATCGAGGCGGTACGATAACTCATCCCACACTCTTTTTCAGCATTGAAAGGCTGCAGATACGCGTGCCTCAAGTTCGTCAACGTCTTTTGGTAGCGGTGGAAGAAACACCTGATGTTTCATGTAGCCCCAGAAAAAAAAGTTTGTACTTTGTTTAGTCTTCTTTCAATAGCCCTGCAAAGAGGGGATATTCATTTATGTACACACTGTATCGTAAATCTCAAAAATACGGAATATTAATATTTGATATATAATGTTTCGGAAGGAATATATATGCAATGAATAATAATTCCTATTTAATTTTCAATATATTTTTTGTTTGATAAAATATTTTTCGCTTTCCCATCTATCCTACTTTCTTGCAATCCGCAGCAGCTTTCCTTAAAGTAATATGGCTCTCATAACGTTTCGAGTTGTGAGGTCCTACTCTAATAAATAATTCCATTTCAAACTTCATAGGCTGTAAGGAATCACTATAGGGAATCAAAACGGGGGTAGATCGGCCGTTATGATTTTAAGATGTAGAGAATAGCTGTTTTTGTTTATTTTATTTTAATTTAAGCGATTCCTGTTGAACTTTTATCCTCATAAAAAAATGTTATTTTTAAAGGTGATCATTGAGTGATGACTGTAAACATGATCACTGAAAGACTTTAATATAGGCTTTCTTTTTTTTTTTTCTAGAACTTGAAGCCAAGAAAAGCTCAGAAGATAACTCACAATTGTTGAAAGAAATAGAGTCTTTACGACAAGTAACAATTTATTTTATTCTGCTCTATTTATGTATTTAAAATGCCTTCTGGGTTTTTATTGAGGAATAGTATTTTTCTTGTTAAAAAAAAATAGATAGATAAATCAATACCATTGTACGATTGAAAATAATTTTGATATTGACGAAGAAAATTCAGGAAGATATCTGAAAGCTGTTATTTTACCTTTTAACGTAGGATTACGTTCCTCCATAACGGTCGTCCGGAAAGCAAAATTTCAGACGCTAAAACTGTCCGTCGTTGCGAGTTATAATTTTGGCAGCGCGCCAAACCCAGTATGTATCGCTTGGGCAAGCAGTAAACAGTTAAACAGAAAAGTACCGAAATGCGTCAAAATTTTGACATACCCACATATATATATATATACACACACTACATATATATAGATACATATATACATAACAAATACATACATTACATACAAAAGAGGTAAGCAACGATAAGTAATCCTACATTAATAACCCGCGGTAGTTTCGTTAGAAGAGACTACCTGAATTTTTTTTTTTAATTTCCTCTCATTAGATATTTTTAGCCAGTGTTTCAATTACTATAAGGTCGATATTTCAAAAATATGTACAAGCACGTTTTTGTAGAAAAAAAATTCCTTAAGATTATAGAAATATGGGGTTATAAAAACCTAGGTCTTTGGATTATTAGAAACTATACTGTGTTAGAAAACAAATGTCTTTATTAAACCTGATGCTGAAAGATCAACGAATTGTTAGAAACAACTTATAGAGTTTCCCGCATGTTTGATTATGCCCGTCTCTATTGTTCCCAGCCAGCCTGAAACTGTGAGATTTAATCTCTCAAACTTCATTCTTTAACCCATTTATGTATATTTCCTCTAACACGGGAACAATACTCTAAAATCGCAGCTCGGTGTACAAGTAAATGTTGAAGGCGAAATAAGTTCCGGAGGATTTTTTAATTGTAAAAAATTCAAATTGATAATTCAAAAGATGATAGTATAAGGTTGATAATGATTCAGTTTCACTGAAATAATTGTTCATTCTCTTGAAAATTTTATCAGCATTTTAAATTAATTTATTAGTATTCCAACATCCAAAAAAATCAAAATTGCGAGGGGAATAACACTAACTGGAGAAAAAAAAATTCAATGAAGTCAGAATACCTGAAGATCAGATTTCTGCATCTAATTTAATACTGATGCAAATTATAAAATAATAAGGTGCCAAATCTTTGTAAAAAACTTGGGTTGCCTTTCAAACAATAATGTAATATCGTTTAATTTTGCAAAATTTTATTAAGATTAATAAATATTTAGGATTTTGTTTTAAATCAATCGCAGGTACATAAATATCTTAGGCCGTCTGCACACGGAGCAACTCAAAAGAAACTGATAACTGACTCAAATCACAAACCAGTCCGTGATGAGTCGTAACCTATGTAATTGAATGGAACCACGTACACAGCGCAACTGGTTACAAACCCGTCGGACGGGTTTGTACGAGGACTGGGATTAGGGAGCTATGTTGACTCACCTATACGGTGCTTCCATAATAAAGAAGCCAGCAAATTCGTGGTGGGGATTTCTCAAAAGACAAAGTGCCTGCTGCTTTGGAAACAACAGTTTCCTTTAAAAACTGTATTTATTCATTGACCTTTTCAATTTGGGGAATTTTACTTGAAACATACGAGGTATTTATTTCCTTTTAAACCACTGTAATTCTATGACTGTGCTTTTGTAACAAAAGATTTAGCTTATAAATTAATTTTTATTGTCTTAGGAATATAAATTTCCTTTATGATTTTGATGTGTACATTTTTTGTGTCCTTAAAATATTGTCAATTTTCCTCTTAAAGCGTTCGGGTGACTTTATTTAAAACAGAGATAATTTCAAAAGTTATATAAATTAAATGTGCCCTTCAAAACATCTCTATCTTTTAGACTGCGTTGGGCTGCGTTTAGGAATTAAATAATTGATGACTCTTGCTAAAAAATTTTAGTTGTTTTGGAAAATAATAAATAAACATAGAAAACATATTTGGAAAACACGAGCATTGCATTTAAATTTTTTTTTTCAAATGCAGAAAACAGAATTCAGCAATATGCATTTGCTAATCTGTTATCAGGAAAAATACGAAGACGTATATTCCCCATACAATAACATGGACATTGGAGATCTGAGAGGTAAAATGATGCGCCAAACTTTATTCCGATCGATGATACTATCAGGTACTTTTCCATGTCGTGAGTTTTTAAACTTCCTTTTCTTTGGGAATTTCCATCCTTGCTTGAAAAGTAGTTATTCCACATTTCCCTACTTTGCTAACAAGCAGTTGTTACAGTTTTAAATTCAGAATAAAAGTTGGTTTGAGAAGCTTAAGTGTAAGGAATACTAATCAAATTTTTATACAACTATCTGCAAAAACTGCAGACATACAATTTATTGCCGCTTTTGGTCAGTTGAAATATTATTCGTTGAAAATAAGTTCTGCAAACACATTCTGAATACGTAATGCATGCATTTACTACGGAGACATCTATGTTTCGTTTGCATTTTTTATTACATCACAATGTTTCATACGATGCCAAATAATTCTATTTTGGTTCTTTGAACTAAATCATCTAATACAGTGTTTCCCAACCTTTGTCGAGTCGCGACCCTCTTCAATGATTTTTAGGCATCTCGCGACCCATCCCCCTTCAAACTGTATATTTTTATAAATAAGGTCTTTTGAGATATTAAGGAAAAACACTAAACTGGTTTTTCAATAATTTAATTGTAATCGAATATTTTATTTAAATAAATTTAATTAAATGAAATCATTTTAGCGTGATGGCTGTGCTTGCAACTGCATATTCCGTTTCGAAATCCGTGGTTGGGTGTTTGATATAGATAGCCACATATCATTTTCGACACTCAGTAGATTTCAAAACTTCGATTTGATGTGGACAAGGGCTGAAAAACCACTCTCACATAGATGCGTTATGGCAAATGACACCAAAATACGAAAGGCAAGTTTCGATACTTGTGGAGGATTGATACATAGCATACCAGAGCTGAATGAGTGATTTTTATCTAAACAAATCACGTGCCGATGAATCATTCCGAAGATCCAAAAACTCATTTTGTATTTCATCGGTAATACTAATCAAGTCACGAGAAGTAGAGAATGGGTTTCGTGCAAGTGCAGCTTCTTCTTTGAGCTCAGGGAAATACCGTTGGAACTCTTTTTCCAGAGATTGAAGGTGTCCCGTAATATACGACTTCAGATGCTCATCGAGTTCTTCAAATTCCTTAATATCACTGGACAATTTTTCAAACATGGCGATGTTTCCCTAGTTTACTTTTCGACGCCTGTTCTGCAGTTTCGAGACAAAAGCCCTCAGACCGTCATGGAATAGGATAATGTGATTGTCCTTTCCTTAAAGCTTCAGGTTAAAATTATTCAACTGTTCAAAAATATCTGCTAAATAAGCAAGTCTTTTCTTCCACAGTTTATCATGGAAGTGAGACAAAAGCTCGTATTTTTCTTGAGCTCCTAAGAATAACTTGATTTTGTCTTTCATCTCATAAACACGGTTCAGAATGTTTCCCTTTGATAGCCAGCTTATAGATGTGCAAAACAGTAGACTTTCATGATCTGCATTCTTGTCTTTTCAAAATTTTCTAAAAAGACGGTGTTAAGGGTTCCAAATTTGACATAATTAACAATTTTGATTACTGGATCAAGTACATTTTTCAGAGGAGTTAGTAAAGTTTTGCTGGCAAGCGCATATCTGTGAATGATACAGTGTGTACCCTTTGCTTCAGGAGCAAGTTCTTTTACTTTTTTCTGAAAGCCCGACTTTGACCCAAACATAGCAGGAGCTCCATCAGTACAAACGCCACAGACATTTTCCCACTGTAGTCCTCCGGATTCAAAAAAAGTTTTTATCTTCACCGTAACATCTTAACTTGTTACTGTAGTTTCGAGTGCGCTGCAAAATAGGAACTATTCTTTGATGTCCTCTGAATGAACATATCTCACGAAAACTAGCAACTGAGAACAGGAACTTACGTCCGTTGATTCATCGGAAAGAAAAAAAGGAGAAACTTTGATTTCGTTCAACACTTGCTCTTTCACATCTTCGGATATATCGGAAATGCGTCTCTAAATGGTGTTGCTGTAAAAAGATATTTGTCTCATCTTTGTCTCACTAGATTCCCCAAGAACTGACTTTACAGTCTTCAGCAAACAGGGTTTGATAAGTGCTTGTTTTTTTTGTTTGGAAATTTCGAGTGCGACTTCATATGATACTTGTTTTGGGGATGCACTTTGTTGAGGAAAACTTCCTGTAAGATTAAATCTCTGACGTTTAAAACCGGCTTCATGGTGTCGAAAGAATTCCAAATCTTTTTTGATATGTTCAGAATGCTTTGTCACTAAGTGGTGTTTCAATTTCGAGGATTTCATTGATTCTGCACAGAGGACAACGTTGCACAAAATACACCATGGCTTCTCAATGTCATTGCTGACTACGGTGGTAAACCCAAATTTCAAATACTCATCTGAATATTTGCGTTTTTCTCCATTTGAAAAGTAGAAATACAATAAGACATCTACTTTATAAATAAATTTAGGATTCCAAATAATAGTAAATTTGTCACAATATATATGATTCGACAATATATATGATGCAATATTATGAACTGCAGTAATTGTCATACAGGTATAAACTGGATTAGTCAATTTTTTAAGAAATGGAGAACACTAAGAAACCTTCCTCAGTGTAAAATCAAGAACAGTATACAACCCCAAGAAAAAAAATCACCTTTCGTATTGATCCAGAATTTTATAGCAGTAAAAATAGAAAATCTCTTACCTAAATAAAATTGCTTTATTTAATTGGGGAAACTTCAATAATAATGGGGCCAAAAGGCATAGCACAGACTTATGAAAGAGAAACTGGCGTTTAGAATTTGTGTACTGTGCACAAGAAGTAACCGCAATTTTCATTTACCGCTAAATAATGGCAGTAGTAGATCTCTAACTGAGTTGGCATTTGAACAAGTCCTTTAAAAAACACCACGGCCTCAGAGTTTGATGGTTATTGGGAGATCACAGACTCCAAGACTAAAATATGTGCTACCCAGTCACATATTCACCACCCTATCAAAATTAGCTTTGGTTCTATTTTTAGCGTTCTACTGATATTAGATTCTGTTATTCTGTTTACTTACAGAGTGTGTGTAAGCTCACAGCTTGTGCTGTTAATAAACAGTGTGTTTTAGCTTCGCGACTTATTTTTCAGAATATGACAAGTGCTCAGCAGATAATTAATACCTGTTAGGTATTCTACATTATCACATCCAACATTGGTAAATAAATATCGAAAATTGTTTTTGGTGAAATTCACTAAACAGTTACTTTAATTCAATAAAGCCTTGGCGACCCCCTTGAAATTACCAGGTTGGGAATCACTGATCTAATAGTTATCAAACGCGCATGATTTTTAACCACCTTATGAAAAAAATTCAAGAAATATATAACCAAGAATTCAAGAAATATTAATCACAAAGATTTCAAGCGTCAGGATTTTATTCGTTCAAGAGTCCAACACAACTAACTAAACTACACATGTTTAGTGCAAATCACGAAGCAGCCAGGTGGCGCTACCAGTATGCCAAAAATAATATACATCATTTCAATTTGGAACACCTTATGGTATTACATTATTATGCTTTGTCTCTAACTTGTTTTCATTCAGTTTATTACACGGTTACCAGTTTAAATTTTTTTTTAAATTTTTTTTTTTTTTTTTTTGGGGGGGGGTGTTTAAATCCTTCGTGAAACCTTCGTTTTTATTAATTTGCATGTATGGAGTATTCACAGTGTAGCGTCACGACAAGTAGGTAAGGCGATTCTCTCTGAGGTATTTTTTAGAAATTTCACAACTATTGATCCATACCAAGAAAAACATAGTTCTAATTAAAAGCGAAGGCCAATTTTTTAAAACAAAAACTCAACAATTTATTAACAAAAAAATTAACATTTAAACAGTGCAACATATTCAATTAAAATCCCGTGCAGATTCACAGCGTACGGAGTCTAAAACACACATCCGCACAGGCCGCGTTCTCTAGCGTCTCTCTCTCCCAGCGAGGGGGTTGCCAAGCGTTGGTGTCAGTCTCTTCGTACACGCCGAACTTTATTACCTTGCAGAAACGTTAGGATGACAGCTTTACAGGCTGCATAGTGGGAAAAACATTTTTAAATCCCCCCACGTGTTCCGAACTGGTGGAACCGAGCAACACATTCCTAGAAAAATACGCAGCTGTGTTTCAAGCTCTTGTGGGGTCTCGGGAAAAAATAAGACCATATTTCCAGTACGCTACAACAGTAACTTTGAAACAATAGGGTGATTTCACTCGTTCTAGCCGCAGGGGATTCCACACGAAAAAGCTGAAGGAATCAACGATAGTCCACATCACTGGATTCAATAACATAGATGCAAGACTGATTCAAATGGATTAGACCTACCGTAAAATCTTTACTATAATATGCACACGTGTATAATACGCATGCTTGATTTTGCGAAGTTTTCGGAAAAAATTAAATTTCGACTATAATACGCACCCATAACTTTTCAATACTTTATTTTAAAATTGCACAAACACTTATTACATAAATAAAATTTGTAATAAAAATAAACAAAAGCGTCGAATTCGGTAGAAAAAAAATTAAATTTTTAATTCAAAACAAACAATACAGTGAAATTATCAGTCTTAATCACTTTCACTAGACTACAGCTTCTCTATTGTTTGTCGCTTATTCAATGTTTAAAACTACGTGTTTTTTTTTTGTATACGAGTATAATACGCACCCTCATTTTTGCGCACTAAAATGTGAAACAAAAAAGTGTGTATCATACTTAATATTTTACGGTATATGTGGGAAACTAGCTGCTGTAGAGTAATTCACTGGAGTGAGAGATTTCAGAGTTAAGGGAATTTTACACTGGTGGTGCAATCTCTGGTTAGGAGTGTGTTTAAAACAATTGTTAATCGATATTCTGTTTCCCTCGCACGTTAGTTGTATGCTCAGGAAGAATGATAAAGTTTATCTTTGTCATCTGAGTTCTAGTTTAATTTCTGTTACTTCAGATATCTTGTCAAAATCAAGTTACATGGTTAGATTTGTAGATTTCTTTTCGTTTATAATTTTTATTTGCAACAATGACCTCATACTTATAGTTTAAAGTAAACATCTGTTTTCATGTTTCCTTTCAGAGGCTTACTGCTCTAGAAGAGTGGCAGCGAAGGATACTTACAGACGGTCCAGATAATAGGCATCCTCGGGAGGACAGAATTAATTCTCTTAGTGAACAAATAGCCATCATTGAGGAGACGCTAGAGGAATGTGAGTATTCAAAGAATCACTCCAAGATATCGATTTTCAGGTGTTTAAAAAACCTAGATAGCTCTTCGGAGCACTTAGATATCGATTTCTAGACATTCACATAGACACTCCTAGACATGGGCGTAGCGTTCTTCTAATTTAATTTTTTTTTTGGGGGGGGGGAACAAATTGAATTCAGTGAGGTCCCCTCCCCAGCGCATTGACTGCCGGACGGTCCTTAAAATATAAATTATTATGATTTTTTTAGAAATTGAATAACAATAGCATAATTTTTTAGTAGTATTCAAAAGTTATACAATGAGAAAAATAAATATAATATAAATAAAATGAGAAAGAAATATAGCATCGAATTTTTGTTATGGATCATATCATTGTTAAAAACTACGTTAAGGCTTAAGACACGATTGGAATCTTCAGTTTCATAGTTTGAAAAAGCGGGAAAAAACCAACTTTCTTAAAAGTTTTCTACATTTTTCCGATTTTAACTGAACATCTATTAACGTTTTAATTTATTTCAAGTTAAGTTAAGGGGGGGGGGGGGTCACATGCCTCCCCAACGCTACGCCTATGCTCCTAGATATTCATATAAAACACATAGATTCGATCTCTATAACTTCACAACAACATGTTTCGATACCGATTCTGAGATCCTAGACACTAATATCTAGAACTTCAGAGAAACATATCGATACATCGATTAAAGGCACCTAGATATCGATTTCTGAAATTTTAAGGAGTGCCTAGATATCGATATCCAGAACATCGGAGAAACATACCTAGCTATCGATTACCAGAACTTCAAGCAAAACACCTAAATATCGATTTCTAGAACTTCAAAGAAACACCTAGATATCGGTACTAATTGCGAATGCAGAATTTGCGAATTATCAAAGAAAATACAGAATTTTTTTTTCTAAGGATTAAATTAGTAAAACATGTTTTAGGGGGAATATCATATATATATATGTGTGTGTGTGTGTGTGTCGCTGTTTTAATATCAGAGTTTACATCTAATTTATCAATAAAGAAATGGATTTTCTAACAATGTAGGATATGACTTATGCAACCCCGCAATCAAATGTGAAAGTAGGGATTACTGCATATTTTGAAACAAATTCTCTTAAAAATACTATTATCTAACTGAGAGGCTGTACTTCCAAAGTCATTACGTGTGACTGTTGAGACTGGTATGTCTCTGTATTCCCCATTCTTACTACGGGAAAACCCGACCTATGACTAGAGCAAAACATAGGATTTTCCCTTTTGCGGTGGCAGAGATAGACAGCAGGACGACCGCAAAGATGAGTTTTCTAAGTGGGGTAAGATATATTTTTACTCGTAGGAAATGCAAAAAGTAAAAAAATAAGATAAGAATTCTTTTAGAACTATCCATTCACCTATATTATTGCCTCACGCTTATAGTTAACATTATGGAATGTATCCAAAGAAAATTGCTACAAATGTACACTTAAATAGCCACAGAATTCTACCAAATTATTACCTATTTCTTGTGGGATCCTATTTGGTGACGCAAATGTAAAGGACATTAATTTTTTCTGAGTTCATGAGTTCACTTTTTGAATTTTTATGAACACATTTCCATCCTCAAGGACAGAGTGAAATCCTGGTATGAGTGAAGTCTCAAGTTATAATGGCGTAATATCTCCGTCGGAAAGAACAAAATACTTTTTATGTCCTTCAGTGTGTAAGATATATAAATATGAGGGTAAGTCATTAAGTAAGTCACAAAAGATAATTAAAATATAACTTACAGTGATAATCACTTCAAATCTATCTTTATTTCTCAACATAATCTCCACCAATATTTGTGCACGTATCCCATCGTTTTTTCACTGCCCCAATACCAGCTCCATGAAATTCTTTGGGTTGCTGTCTCAGCGATATAGGACATCATGTTTAACGTCTTCATCATCTACAAAGTGTTTGCCTCCCAGTAAGTTTTGCATTGAAGCACGTTTTAATTCAGGTTGATAGTGATGAACCCATGATCCATCACCAGTGATTTCTCTGTTAAACATGTCTTCAACTTCATTACGATACTGAAAAAGATCTTGCAAACACTTTGCAGATGATGAAGAGGTTCAACATGAAGTCCTAATTTGGCTGAGGCAGAAACCCAAAGAATTTTATGCAGCTGGTATTGGGGCACTGAGAAAATGATGGGATAAGTGCATAAATAATGGTGGAGATTAGGTTGAGAAATGAAAATAGTTTTGAATTAATTATCACTGTAAGTTATCTTTTAATTATCTTTTGTGACTTACTTAATGACTTTCCCTCATTTATATATATATATATATATATATATATATATATATATATATATATATATATATATATATATACTCAAAACATCAAAATTGAAAAGCAAATTATTGTTGTCGAAACATAAGTTTAGGTGTATCTACTTCTACGTCGCCGCTACTCGAAATGTTTCGTCCTTCATTTAAATCATATTGTAGATTTTATGAAAGTTCTTACTATTCTTTAACTACCTAAAGACATATACTTAAGACTTCAATAGAGTGAACTCTTTCTGGGATTACTTATTGATATGGCTATCTAAATCTTCGTGGAGACCATCATATCTGATAAAATTTAAGACGAGTTTTGCCACTGTTATCTAGATTTTACTCTCACGATTAACCTTGACATTGCACTAATATATCATCCGCAACGTGCAGGTACTGTATCTTTTCAGTTCTGGGGATTAACCGTATAGCGGCGACTCTGAGGATCCTTAGATATGAAGTTAATCACTCATTTTGGTCATCGTAGCATTCTGAGAAACTTGAGTATCCGCTAGGACGAGGATCATAATGCCATCCTCAAGGACAGAGTGAAATCCTGGCATGAGTGAAGTCCCAAGTTATCCTGGAGTATTATCTCCGTCGGAAAGAACAAAATACCGTAGATCTTCCACACAAAATAACAGCGGCACTTATTGGAGAGAAATGTGAATCATCATTTTAAGGTTTTAAAGCATATAATTTGTCTTTGTGTCTGAGATGAAAAACTACCACAGATGTTAACCAAACAAAATGAAATTTTAATATAATCGATGAAATTTGTTTTTGCAGAAATACAGGGTTTCCGGACTAAAAGTATTCAAAAGTTATGACTTACTTTACGGAACTACCCATTAGAATTTTGAAATTTTTATTTAAATAGAAAGAGCATCTCTAAACTCACGGCGCAACAGTCCGATGTGAACCAGGGCCGGCGGTACCCATCTCCGCTTTCTTGACCGTGGGTTTGGGGTGCCATACAGCATATGTCTCAGTCAGGTGTCAACCTGACGTGGGACCCCCAGAGTTTAGTTCCCAAGCATGCTTGGTCCTCATTTTATCGACCCACTCAAGGGATGAAAGGCTGAGTCGACCTTGCCCAGTCACAGGGTCGAACCCTGAACCTGGGATGGCAGCTTGAGAAAGAGCATCTCACCAAGTTTTAATTTCAATCTTAGATTTCGATCATAGTATCATAGATTTCGATGTGTTCACCTTTTGTAGAACGACTAACGTCTAAATCGTAATCTAGTTCTCTCCAAGTGTTTCGTAGCATATCAGGAGTTATTAGACATTTTTGCTTGGGAATTCATTAAATTCGTTGTGTATAAACAAAAAATTTTAATTGTGGATGAGTTGAAGAAGCGTATCATTCAAGCAATTCGTGTAATGACTCCTGATATGTTACGAAGCACTCGGAGAGAACTGGATTACCATTTAGACGTTTGTCGTGCGAAAAAAAGGTGCACACATCGAAATCTATGATGCTATGATCGAAATCTATGATTGATGTTAAAACTTGGTGAGATATAATTCTACTTAAATATATTTTTTAAAATTTTTAATGGGTAATTCCGTACAAATAAGACATAACTTTTGAATACCTTTAGCCCGGGCACCCTGTATTTAAAAAAAGATTATAACTATCCGGTTTCGAAAATATGAACATTTTGAAATACAGATAGTAACCATTGAACGCCTTCCTTTCCGGTTTGCCTTTTAATATATTATCCTTTTGTGTAGATAAATTTGATCACAACAGAGAATCAGCGACCAACATTTAGTACATTCTCATTTGTAAATTACCTAACTTTATTCGAAGTATTTAAGACGGGCAACTACATCAAAGCTGTTCATACTGAAAACCAAAACATAAAGGTAAATCAAATTATTAAAAAAGAAACAAGAATTTAACTGTTTAATGATAATATGTCCTCTTCAATAGAAACCACATTATGAATAACCGAATGACTGTTTCTAGAAGTTGAGGTAACTTGACACTGGACAATACTTCCAAACAATCAACCAGCAATAGGAACTAAAAGACGGAAAAAGCGAGTTACATGTCCCACCAGAACACGCAGAATAACGTGCAAGGTTAAAGCTAAGAAGACCGGCTAACGAGATGAAAAATGGAATATACCTCAAATATTACAACAAAACAGCACGAATACACTACATATAAAAAATTAATAGATTTTAACCACAAAACTAAATTATAACATTACAAATTTAGGAGAAAATATTATGTTATTTTAATACGGTATGTATCTAAATTAATAAAATGATAATCACTTATGATTTTAGTATTATATTCAATATCGTATAAATATTTATTGAATTTAAATTAAAATGTTGAATATCTT
Source organism: Dolomedes plantarius (assembly GCA_907164885.2). NCBI lineage: Eukaryota > Metazoa > Arthropoda > Arachnida > Araneae > Dolomedidae > Dolomedes > Dolomedes plantarius. Next base: position 73,594,943 of record OU015491.1, on the reverse strand, counting down.
AAAATTATTTAATTAATTTGTTTAATAAAATTAATTATGTTTCAAATTATTATAATATTAATATTTTATGGATTTCAACGAATTTTATCTAGAAACATATCATCTATTCAATGAATTCTATGTTTCAAATTATTTGTACGTAAATATTTACAAGTGATACACGACATTTTATTACAATCTTAGAGCAATATTAGCCTGTAAATCTAAAACTACTAATTAATTTATTGAGAAAACTATGGAGATGTCTGCCTATTTCGTAACTGTGCTTATATCCAAGTTATTTCAATCTTACTCCTACTTATGAACAAGTAGATACATTAAAAACTAATGAAATGATAAAATGTTTCCTTCTAATCTTAAATTAATACATTATGAAATAATCTGAACGGACAGCCAATTAATTTGAAAACTACACAGCATTTTCAGACTGACAGTATCGTCTTAAAAGCTGTCGTTCATGTGATTTACATTCCCCGAAAAAGCCTGATGCATTTCAGAAATTAGATTATTAAACTTTGTCCCAAATTATCAGTTCGTAATTTTAAGCTTTTAGGAGAGTGAAAATAGATAAACATTTTGTCTTTTTAGGGTAACTAATGTTTTCACTCTTTTTTTTTCTCAGGTGACTGTTTCAGGAGAAATTCCCTATCACTTCCGCAACCTCAGAAATGAAATCTGAGATGAACATAATTAATAATGGTTGAAACTTGGACTAAACTCTTCATCCGCACAATGGACTGAAGAAACATGATCTGGACACAAGAAGTTCTCAACATCTAGGAATTAGTATATCATGATTTTGTATAAGGTCTCTTCCTGTCTTGTATCATGCATTATGTCTTCCATCTACTATGTAACATTCATCAACCCTGTACTTTGTAAAAATATATGTTTAAAACTGAAATCTTATCTCTATCAGTGTCTTAGGATTGTGGAATCATTTTAATACATGAAAATTATGTCGATATCATCACAATCGAATTAAAACTGTATTAAAAAGCTTGAAACTGAAAAAATGAAATCGAATTGAGGTTTATAAATTTTTTGGGGAAACAAACCTTACATTTTTATGGCTAAATCAAAATACTGATTACAAATAGTTAAACATTTGTTGTATTAAAACTCTGTTCTATAGAGATCGTTCAAAAGTAATCATATATAAAAAAATTACTTTTTTTAGTCGAGTTTAATTACCTAAAATTTCCCAAAATTTTTCTTTGAAGTGGAATTTCCATTTACTCAGTGATAAAAAGTAATGCAATGCAATGAAACATGTAAAATCAACCATTCGTGCTTTTGTCTACTTAAACGGCAATTTACATTCTTTTAAAAATTAAAACGATGTCTGTAGAAGGGTTAGGTACGAATACTTGGTTATCAGCATAAAAGAACTAAATTTTCAGAAAACTTGACTGTAACGAAAGTTTTTGCGAAAGAACAAGTAAGAAAAAAAAAGAGTATCTTTCTGGATTCAACTGTAAGGAATCAGCAGTTTTACAGTCCGCTCGCAGTTTCTCAGTGAAATGAATTTTAGAAACTTTTATTGTCTATTATTCAAAATCAGAGTAAAGATTTGTAAGGAATGCATGCCATTAGTTTACAAACTGCTGGCTATGAAAGTGCGGTGGTACTGAATAGGAGACAAAGTATGTGAGCTCTGTAGCGTAACTGAATCCACGAGGACGAAAAAAGTTCATCAGACAAGGTAACGAGAACTTGAACATGTTCGAGATTGTCATAACTTTCGGTGTTGCGAAGAATCAAAACTGACAATAAGATGTATTAACGGTTTTTATAATTTGCTGCTTGATCTATCCAAGTTGGAATACACAATGTAATTTCAATCCGGTGCCGTTAACATTTCATCTGCAGCGAGAATATGTAAGTTGCCATACTTCGCAGACTTAAATGACTGACAATAACAATACCAAATAGAATCAATACACAAATAAAGAAATTAAAGCCTTTGAGCTTATTGTCCGTTGTGCATATATGTGGGAAATTTAAAAAATTAAGACCTTTTAAGGAAAACTATAGTAATGTGGAGAAAAAAAACCAATACTGGTATAATTTCATGTTAGGCAGAAATATTGTTCTAGACATTGATAATACAGAAGGTCGTTCGCACTTTATGGAAACGATTTTGTAATTTATTTTTGTCGTTTGCATTTTGACATAAAAATTTTGCAACTCCAGAATAATCGTCTGCTACTGTTTTTTTTTTATTTATTGGAATGTAAAATAAAAGATTTATTTTGAAAATGGTTCCTAAAATTGTTAGATGGCTCGAAAGTTACGTAACCTTACGTAAAGTTACGCTTTCCGAGGAGAAATATTTGTATCAACAAATTATAAAGCGGAGTAAAAACCGCGGTTATGGCATTGTAATAAAAAGGTATTTATAATATATTAAATTTGAAAGGGAAAAAAACGTCTAACTGAAAGTAAAAAATGAAAACGTGACCGCGAAACCTCATCCTAAGACTGTTCGAAAGCAGGTTAATATCAAGAAAGTGAAGTCTCTGATCCTAAAAGAAAATCTGCCCTCTCAAAGATCGATTGCATCGAAACAAGGAATGTCTTCTTATGGCACTGTAAGCAAAATCATTCATAAAAATTTGAAGTTCAAAATATGTTTAAACTTAAAGTTCATCTGCTTTTGCCAAAGCATATTGCTGAAAGAAAAACAAATTGTAGAAAATTATATGAAAAACACCTAGCTGCTTAAAAAAAGGGAAATTTGTGGTATCAATCGATGAGGCATGGTTGTATTTTATTATTTTTTTCAAATGCGGAGGCACATGTCGCAAAGACATTCACCTATAATTCACCGCAGTTTTGCTGTCCATTTTATTATGGAGGCGCCATCTAGGAAGACCAGCATTTCCCCCTATGAACGGACGACACAAACAGAGGCCTTTAGTGGAGCTTCGCCAGGATTCGATCTGAGCACCCTCAGCACCGAAAACCAACGCGCTGTACCACAAGGCCGCCACGGCCCTACATGGGTGCAATTAGGTGACTGTAATGAAAAAAAAGATCAATATTCTATTGATCAACTGACGGGAATGACCGTACGAATATTTTCGAAAATAACAGCTAGAACATTAAAATTACGTTTAATTTGTATTTTTAATATTATTAAGTTTGGTTGAACACACTCATGTACTTGGCGCTGCTAGCGCAGATTTGAATGCTTTGTGTCCAGATACCTTCTGGATAGCTTACGAGAAACACGTACTATGTACGAGCGATGTGAATATTAAATGTTATTAAGTTTTAATTGATTGTCGTTGATGTGTGATGTACCACAGATTTATACCACTGAACAAAACACAGATTTGAACCACCGATGCTGATAACTAAAGTTATTGAAGTATTTCATTATTTATTAAATATGTTTACAATCCAAAACCATTCAACTGTTGAATACGTAATATTCGTAAAAAAAATCCTATGATAATTATAAAAGTATCGCTCGAGTTTTTCATATTTCTTCAATTAAAATTTCCCTAAAAGATCTTAACACAGACCATTTACAAACAAATAAAAACGGGTGACATAGAACTACCCTTAATATCTAACATTTCCATTTGAATTATCAATTTAAATTTTTTTTTAAACTTGATAGAGTTCGATACAAAACTCACCGATCCTACTATTTCCTTTGTATACTACCAAATTCTCACAAACTTAAAAGGCCTAAAAAGCACTTACAACAAAATTGCTCAAAATCCCCTGATAAGGGAGAGATATAAGGGCTTGACAACATGTTATGAATATCTCGAATTTGTATTTTTAATATTATTAAGTTATTGAATCATTTGATTATTTATTAAATATGTTTACAGATTGTTAGTGTAATCAGGAATTTTTGTAAAAATTTAGAGGAGAAAGGTATTTGTTTTAACGTTCAATCAAGCGATTTGTTTGGAATGTAATTGTCAGTTGTACAACTTTTGAAAAATGAAAAGTAGACTTAAAAATTCCTTAAAAAAAGCCTTAATCTTTGATTTGAGGTCTGTGTGGACAACCTGATTTTGCATATCTTTAGTTAAATATATAATGATCCCTTTGCCCCGCATTATCACATTTGTGATTTTTTTTCATTTTTTTCAATGCACCTCACCATATTGGAAATGGACTATGACTTCTAAACACCTGAAACATATGCTTTTAAGCTTTGTCATGGTCTTCACCAAGGTATGAAAAGAAAAATCCTTTCACATCATCACGCTTTTCCTAACTCCATTGAAAAAGAGAAAACGAAGCATATATCAGGTAATATTGCTGAAAAAAAATCTTGTGAAAAGGAAAAAGTATTAAGAGGAATATAAATACTCTAAAATTTCCTTAATACTAATTGAATATTGCCACAATTTATTTCAAGGATATTTTTCTCAAATATTGACACTCCCAGGTGATAGTTTGTAAGACTTTTACGACAGTGTTGAGCGTGTTTACGTCACAAAAATAGACTGTGAATGATGGAGTAGGGTAGAAAGATCACGGCCATCGTCAAGTGATTAGCCTAATCTCTGACCGTCTGCGACTGACCTAACGTGTGGAGCAGTTTTCCACTCATCTCCTCACGACTTTTCATCCTGATCTGCATATCATGTAAATAATGAACGAATATTCGAGGAATAGTGGGTTATTTATTGCGTAATGGTATTCTGCTTAACATTCATAAACGGGTCTCAAAGAAGATGATCGGATTCATGATATTTTATAACCTTGTCACGTTAGCATTTTAACCTGGTTTCAGCCTGTATATACATGCGGTTTGATCTGTTATTTTAATTGGAAAGGAAAAGGTATAAACCTTTGATTTCTATAATTATTTCATGGTATCACACAACTAAGCATCATTATTTCATATTTATACGCGAACTTAAATGTATGCGAACTATTTAAATGTGAGACTAAACAAAAGTAAGCTTTTCTTTCTCAAGTTAAATTTAATGAAATGCGTGTCTTATGATCTCGAATGAAAACCTATACCCTGCCTCTACATCCAGTCTAAAGGTAACAATTTTAAACATGCTTCATTGATAACAGGGAATTAAATTATTCATCGTTCATATAAACTAAAAAATTATACAACTTGAAGGAAGGTATATTCTTAGTCCGGATTATAGTATTAAACGTAGACATTTAGAGTAAGCAAGTATAAAAAAATTTCAGGTAGTCTCTTCTAACGAAAGTAACGTGGGTTATTAACGTAGGGTTACTTATCGTTGCTTACCTCTTTTGTATGTATATATGTATGTATGTGTTATGTATATATATATATATATATATATATATATATATATATATATATGTAATGTCAAAATTTTGACACATTTTGGTACTTTTCTGTTTAACTGTTTACTGCTTGCCTAAGCGATACAGACTGGGTTTGGCGGGCTGCCAAAATTATAACTCGCGACGACGGACTGTTTTAGCGTCTGAAAGTTTGCTTTCCGGAGGACCGTTATGGAGAAACGTAATCCTATGTTAAAAATATTCGCGAGGTAAGACACGAGATGAATAGATATACCATTATATTTACCCATACAAGGTATGATTTTTAAACTAAATTATAATGAAATAGACTTAGACAACTTTTTTTTTTTTTAAATTGGTCTCCCTTAACATTGTCATTTTTTATGTTAAATTCCATTTAGTACGAGTCAGTCGCTTTCGGTGAAATGGAAGTGCAATCCATGTGATTTACTCATGAGTATCTGTCGCCAAGTTTGGAGATTTGTCAGACTCCCGTGGTATTTTTCAACAGGTTGCAGTGAACGGAAGGGTCAGTGTAAATGTTTAACTGGTGAAGCCGTAACACTAAGAACAAGAACCTCTATACATGAGCTGAAGCATTACTTAGAGCTTACAGAATAAAAGGCACTTTCTAAACTGAATGCACAATGCTGAGAGCGTATAATTATTTAGCCTGAGAAGTTTGATTTTAATTTTTCTTTACATTGGCTGCAATTGTGTTACCTTCTATTTCGGAATCCAGATTCTTCATTACAAAAAGCACTGCATTACCATAAAGGAAATATCTTCAGTATTACCAGTACAAAATGCAAAAAACTGTGAAGTTTGATAAACAACAAGTGCCGGGCATTTTCCAAACCTAGATTATCTTACTGAAGTACCAGAGTATGATTTACTTTCTTCAGATGTTTCAGATGAGAACCACCTGATTACAGAAAATTTTCTACTCTAGAATCTTACCACATACTCTAAACTTAGAGAAACATTTCGAAAAGTTCTCGTATGATCGCGTGTTAGCACTGCCATAATTTCCTCAGAATGCGGTGTAACGTTTAGTTCCAAAATAAATTTTTATCGTCTCGAAAAGTTCACGAGGCCTTTGTTTTGAAAAATATCTGATAAAAAAGGGAGTAAAATTCGTCTAAAGGCTTAAATGATATTGACAGATTCTTGAAGCACTAAAGTGTAGGGGTTAACTTTCACAACATTTCGGCTCATGCTTATTTCAAACAAGGACTTGAGAAAAGTTAGCTCAAAATTTCGATGACTAGATGCTGTCTAAGGATTCGTTTACTAAATATATTACGAAAGCTAAACCACTTCCAAATTAGAGTTGGAATTTAATGTTTAACATGTATCATAAATTAATGATAGATGAAAGAGAAGGGTAAAAAATGTTACGCAAAATTATCTCTTGCTTTCCCTTAGAAACAGCTCGTCGTTACAACTCGATCCATGTAATCTGTGGTGTGAATTATTGCATTATTAATATTTATTTACGCTTTCTTGTAAAGCATTTGCAAGGACGTATAAAAATATTAATATAATGGACTTAAATTCTATTGGTGAATTCGACCAATACAAAGTAAAAAGTTATTATGTCTACCAGTGAACGTTTGTTTTCATTTTACATATTTATCCTTACAGCTTTATAATAATAATAATAATATTAATAATTATAATTATAATAATAATAGTAATAATAATAATAAAAATAATAATAAACTGCTGAGCACTAAGCACCTAAAGTTCAGTACCTACCATCTCAAATCATCAAGAATCTCTTCAAGGCATGTGAATCAAAATGCATTTAAATGAAAGATTATGTACTTGATTCTCCGCTATTTGAAGATTAAAGGCAATAGAAAAATTCAGTCAGAAATTTCTAAAGTAGCAATTAGTCAAAATGTAAATAATTTGTGATTTTTACTTGTTCATTTTACTCCTGTTGAATTTAATTAGAAAGCATCACTTAGACCATTTTTACTGCAACCGTAAAAAACAGTGTGTGCCTCAAGGTTGCTGGGATTTTCCAAGAGGGAGGAGCTCCGGATACGTTTTGTCACGGAGACGAATAATTGCAGTGCTTAGGTAGCTTGTTGGAGCGCTACAGACGCCCTGCACAGCGTTAGAAGGTGACAAACGCAGTTTCCGTCCTCGCTTTCCCCCTACCCCCAAACATTTTTCAAAATATTTCTTTAAGCAACAAAAGTGATTCCTCGGTATGCAAATTATCAGGTAACCTCAAGTACGGTCAGACAATATTGGGTGTTAACCAAACAGAAGTTAAAATTTACATTGGAATTGAAAGGAATGTAAAAAGTATTCGTGGTAATGAAGTTAAATAAAACCTAAAAACTGGAAATTTTCGTGCATCTTACGCTGTCGCCTTAATATGACAGAAGAAAAATCATCTTCTTTCAAACGGGTAATAATTTTCGCTTAGCTAGGTTTTGCTAGGATCAAACACCCGTTTATTTTTCCTATCGTCTTTTCAACTCCTAGCTTTCCTTTCCCCATTGTTATACCAGGCTTCATATTTTGATCTGTATCACAGACATTTTGGAGCAATCTAAAAACTTTTTATCCTTTTTATATTTTGCATGGCTATTTTCTGTTTTGTTTTAGAACCCAGAAAAAAAAAAGTTATGAAATGCAGATGTATTTGAATCTTCCAGTAACTACAACACATTAGTACATATAAAATAGTTTGTCTGTTTATTCCGTGCGGAGACTAAACCCTTTAACCAGTTTAGACGAAATTTTATAGAATTACTCTTTAGACTTTCTGTTAGTTACTGTTATTTTGCAAAAAAATAGTAACATATAAGTTAACATTAAACGTGGGCCAGTGGCGTAGCGAGCATAACTGGCACCCTTTTGGGATACCTTTTTGGCGCTCTTTTGGGATACCTTTTTGGAAAATCTTGTTTGTCTTGGGGACCATTTGGTGCCCCTCTGCGAGAGGCGCTAGGGACATGATAGACCCCCCCCCCCCCCCTCTCGCTGCGGCCCTGACGTGGGCACCCCGACATTTCCTCGCTTGATGTTTTTGGTCGTCTTATTAAATCCTCAGATCACTTTGTTTCTGAAGGTCAACGATTAGCTCCTTGCTACAAAATCGTTACACCAAAACACCTATAAACTTTTGTCTTTGAAGACAAAAGAAGAGATAAATATGGTAAATTGCGAAAGCGTAGAACATTATTAAGCGTAAACATTACAATAAATTATTCACGTTCCAATTATACTTGTATGTACTTGTATGAAGAGGGTTTCGATTCTCGACTTCTGCAACTGCAGCCGTATCTAACTGCTTGTTTATGTATATATATATATATATATATATATATATATATATATATATATATATATATATATATATATATATATATATATATATACCTGTCTGTGTGTGTGTGTGTTTCTTTTGATGCATGCATACGTTTTCACATATTCCACTGATGTGGCATATGTATCCTAGGAATATCTTCAACATGTATGATTTAAGAAACATAATTTTATGAACAACTGCGAATCTCAAACAGCAGCCTCAGTTAATCATCCATGTTAAATGACCAACTGACCCAACGATAGATGGGTTTTCCCTGTACATCGCGTAAACTTTGCTCATTTTCCTGCAGAGTGTATTTTACGAAAGACATAAACTACCTCAATAACAACCAAATACAACTGGTTTTTAAATGATAAACATGTTTTGTTGCATTTCTGGTATCTAGAAGTGAAATCTGCCTCCTATAATGGCTTTCGCATTTCATGGTACATTCTCTACCTGTATGTTGCAAATGTTAGGTGAAATCTTACGCTACGCCTTAAACTCAGCTATTTTTTTTATTTATCTTTGTTCCTTGTATGAACTAGCTTTGAACCCTTGTACCGCATTTGTACTCCAATATCCAGTGCACTCCGCAAAGTCTCATTAGAATTCAAGTGAGTTTTGGGCAGGAAAATCAAGCTTTATCACATCCTTGACCTTGGACCATTCCGTAATACCCTTTAGAAAAGCCTTTTATGCACTGTCACTGTGTTACGCTGTCTATGCTGATAGTACTCAATTTCTAAGATCATTTAATACTTCTTCGAATTAATGTCTCTGTCAATAAGATTCATTGTAGGTCCAAGGTAATCCATGAAGTGATGCTCTATACCCTGTCATTGCTCCTACTAAACTTCACTGTTGGGACGATACTGTCTAGAATGAAATGCCTTTCTCTGACTTGTCATTCGCCACTCTTAGGTACGGTTAACCGATACATTGACTCATCTGTTAGCAGAATTATATCCTATGGCTTAGAGCAGTGGTACGCAAACTTTTTCGACTATTTTCTTCAAAGAAAAATCTCTCGACCCATATGCAGGGCCCGATTATGAACGCTGAGGGCCCCTGGGCAGATGCTATTTGGGGCCCCACCCTTACGAACATTTATAAAAATAAGAACTATCCATGGGCTATACATACTATTAGAAGTACTAGGTGCATGCACCAAGGCAGTAGCTTAGCGAGCATAACTGGCGCCCGGGGCACGATACCTTTTTGGCGCCCCTCGTGGTCTTGGGGACCAAATGGTCCAATGGTCGTGAGGAAAATTTGGCGCCCCTCTGCGAGTGGCGCCCGGGGCATGATAGATTCCCTTGCCCCCTCTCGCTACGCCACTGCACCAAGGGGGTTTGGGGGGTCCCCTAGCATCAGGGGGCCCTGGGCAAAGTCCCGATTTGCCCATGCGATAAAAAGGCCCTGCCCATATGAAATTTTTTTCGTAGTAGTAGTTTTTTTTTTTTAATTAGGAAAATGTTAGCAAAAATAGAAAAAAAGAAATAAGCAAATGTTGACGAACTATTTTATAAAAATAATTGAACTGTAGATTTTGGTATATATTTACTTTGCATAATAACAATAAAAAATGCCTCGCTTACCTTCTGTACTTGTTTTAGGCAAATCTCATGTGACTAAAACTTCATATTTAAATATTATTATATAGTTTTATTTCATTTAGGTAAAATTTAACAAAATTTAAAATTTAAAAGCGCATAATTTCAATATTAGCATATTTAAAGTAAATTTTTGAATTAAATAATTCACTATGATATAAATTTACTTCGAACTATCCGCGACCCCTCTAATTATTTCTACGACCCACAAAGGGGTTGCGACCCATAGATTGTGCGTCACTGGCTTAGAGAATCACATACGGTCTCCTTTCGACATGTCAGTCGACTTCCATCATTTTTACGTGGTAAAAATATTCTCCGTCCCTGTTTCGAACAGACCAGTATTATTTGTAAACAAATTACGTTTTAAAAGAATGATAAATTTGTTGTTGCTGTGGCTTATGCCCCTTGACCGACAGTAATATCAGATCAAGTCCCGAAGGCTATGGGCGATGAAGGTGCGGCTCCTGTTTTGAATTAGCACCACAAGGGTTGGAGTCCGACTTGGCTAAATGACCGGTCCCGTAATTTTGAGCCGAGTCAAGTGACGAGACCGGAACACTTGACCCCGCACCTCCAGAGGTAAATTTGAGAACTTGGAGGACATTGTAGCCACGCCCTATTTTACGTGCCCCGGCCACCATTAGTGAACACGGCGGTTGTTTTGCAGGACGAGAATCGAACCAGGGACGTTCAGATCACTTGCCCGCTGCTCTTACCAACTGGGCTACCTCGCCCATGATAAATTTGTGAAAAGTAGAATGTACTAAGGGTAATGTGCCAGGTACTATGACTTGTACATTGTGTGCCCATAAAGTAACCGGACATTTTTTTATAAATAAGAAAAATATTACTTACCGTCAAGTAAATTTATCTCCTTCAAAATAATCGCCAAAGGAGTCTATATAATTTTCCGAACGTTTCTTCAAGTCATCGAAACACTGTTTATAGGCGTTGGAACTAATCGTTCGAAAAATACGCGTAACATTTGATTTAACATCCCAAACGATTTCAAATCTTTGTCCTTTCATGGATTTTGCATTTTTTATTACACAGGATTTATTTACCACGAATTTGTACCTGAAAATCAAACAATTAATCAGTATTTTTACACGGAGGTTCTTTTTCTATTAAGAAACGGGATAAGGCGAGTTAGGAAGGAACTGTTTGATTCTGGGCAATGGTTTCTTTTACACGATAATGCTAGGCCCCATACAGCAATTTCTGCACAACGATATCTTGCATTCAATTACAGTGATAAATCACCCACCATATTCTCCGGACTTATCGCCAGCTGATTTTTTCCCTTTTCCGAAGCTTAAGATGGCCATGAAAGGACAGAAATTTGAAAACGTCTCGGATATTAAATCAAATATTTCGCGTATTTTGCGAATGGTTAGCTCCAATGCCTATAAAGAGTGTTTCGATGACTTGAAGAAACGTTGGAAAATTGTATAGACTCCTTTGGCGATTATTTTGAAGGAGATAAATTTACTTGAAGGTGAGTGATATTTTTCTTATTTATAAAAAAAATGTCCGGTAACTTTATGGGCGCACCATGTATATAACCTGTGGTGTGAAATTTCAAATGGACTTCAGCTTCGTCGTCTTGAAATGTACCATATCACATCCATCTCTGATTTCCTTATTTCAATGAGATATTATTTCTAAAAATGTTTTATTCGTCAGTTGGGAAAGAGATCATTGGGTGATTTTGTATTTCTAGGATGAACTATAAGAAATATCTGTTGAATCCCAGTCAAATGATAAACAATGTGAAAAGCTAATAAAGACTTCCGTTGTCAACGAAATAAATATTATTCTTCAGCGGTCCTGCATCAGTCAATAGCAATTATTATTAGAATACAATTGTAGGTTTTAAGAGAGCTTCTTAAGTTGTTGCTTTTTTATAATAGACTTGTAAATTAAGTATTTTACAAAGCTCCACGTATGTAATTGTCAGGACAATTCTTTTACAAAAAAAAAATCATTATGTTTAATTACTACTGCGTGTATGATACTCTGCATTGTATGATCTCAAAACCAATGGGGTTTCCTCGCAATGTAAAGTAATGGGGTATTTACTGTCACGTAAAAAATTAACAAGATGTTTTTACAACCATCAGAATAGACCACCTGCGTTCGAAACGTATTCTTCACAAAAGCTGAACAGGAAGTTCTTTAATGCATTTGGTAAAGAAAAAATAGACCTTGCACAATAGTCTTATTTTTAAAGAAAAGGGTGGAGCGCTGCTAGGTGTCGAAAGTTTTGAAAGACGACCACTCAGAGAGGAATGCATTGTATTCAGAATAAATGGAGTTACTATTTTCAGATTAGCATTTCTAGATATGCAAAAGAATATCTTTAGATAATAACAGTCAAGCATTTATAATATTTAAACATTCAAATATCAAGGTTAAACATTAATAAAGTTCGGGAAGAAATAGGCTAGTTTAAAACTTCTTAATAAATAATTATACAGCACTAAAGTAAACACAACAACCAACACACACACACACACACACACACACACACACACACACACATATATATATATATATATATATATAAGAGTGTAAGAGATATGAAGCCTTTCATAACATGGGACTGTGATGAAACGGGCGAATGAATCAATGTTAAAATAACTTTACCTCACAAATAACTTATCATCTCATTCTGTCTATCGATTATACTCTTAATCTCTGTTGCCCACTCAACAATCGTTCTTTGGTCCCTTTTGGATCGCCGAATTAAGGGGTGCAACAACCGTCCAAAATCGGTGAAGTGTGTGTGTGTACAGAGGGTTTCAAAAGTTCAGTGCAAAAGTAAAATGCGATTAAAAAAAAAATCTATGGGTCGGAGAGACATGCAGTTTGCATATTAATACTCACCGTGGTACGGGATTTTGTATGATATTAGAAAAAAAAATAGTTCGAAATCTCGACAACAGAGGGCACTGCTGCGACGGGCAGGAGGGGGAGACAAAATCAGAGAGGTAACACGTCTTCTCTGTGGGGCGCGGTAGCCCAGTTGGCAAGAGCAGCTGGCCAGTGATCTGAACGTCCCTGGTTCATCCTGGTGAACCTGGAACGTCCCTGGTGAACGTCGCTGCAAATCTACCGCCGTGTTCACTAATGGTGGCCGGGGCACGTAAAATTGGGCGTGGCTACAATGTCCTCTAAGTTCTCAAATTTACCTCTGGAGGTGCGGGGTTAAGTGTTCCGGTCTCGTCACTTGACTCGGTTCAAAATTACGGGACTGGTCATTTAGCCAAGTCGGACTCCGACCCTTGTGGTACTAATTCAAAAACAGGAGCCGCAACTTCATCGCCCATAGCCTTCGGGACTTGATCTGATGTTACTGTCGGTCAAGGGGCAAAAGCCACAACAACATGTCTCCTCCAAGCCAAGTGGAAGAAAATACCACTAGCCGTCATACAAGGATTTGTGGAAAGCATGCCCTGGTGGGTTGAGGCTGTAATTGCCTCTCGTGGAGGCTCTACCAATAATTGAATATGAATAAATTTTATTTTTCTTTTCTATCATAGGTGCCCAAATGCTTATTGGTAGACAGTGCATATATATATATGTGTGTGTGTGTGTGTGTGTACAGAGGGTTTCAAAAGTTCAGTGCAAAAGTAAAATGCGATTTTAAAAAAAATCTATGGGTCGGAGAGACATGCAGTTTGCATATTAATACTCACCGTGGTACGGGATTTTGTATGATATGAGAAAAAAAAATAGTTCAAAATCTCGACAACAGAGGGCACTGCTGCGACGGGCAGGAGGGGGAGACAAAATCAGAGAGGTAACAATTGTAAATGGAGACATTTTATTTCAGCATTTACATTCTCGGAACAAATTTCGGGGCCTTTTTTTTCCCCGTCAAACTGCTTGCCAACGTTGGAACTCGGGACTTGTCCTGTGGCTCAAAATCTATTCCAAAATTGGATTTGAAAGAAACCATACACTTTTAGTGTGTCAATTTTGAAATTAATTTTTAAAGAAAAAAGACTAGGCCCCGAAATAAGTTCCATCAAAAACTATTTGCCGACGTCGACAAAAATGACTTTACTAAGTTCACGAAATCTGTTCTAAGAATGTAAATATGTTGAAATAAAATGTCTCATTTCACAATTATTACCTCTCTCTTTTTTGTCCCCCCCCCCCCGCAGCAGCAGCGCCCTCTTCATCGAGAGTCTGAACTAAATTTATTTTTTCGTGTCATACAAAATCCCGTACCATGGTGAATATTAATGTGCAAACTGCATGTTTCTCCGACCCATAGATCTACTTTCTTTTATCGCGTTTTACATTCACACCGAACTTTTGAAGTTCATATATATATATATATATATATATATATATATATGTGTGTGTGTGTGTGTGTGTGTGTGTGTGTGTATGTATGAGTATTTTTGTATGCCTGTATGAGTAAATAATTTATGAAAAAGGATTAAAATGAGAAGATAAAATATTTAACTGCATTACGTCGTCAAATTGTAATTCGTAATGTTCTCAAACGGAATAATTCGAGAGTCTATTACGGTGAAAAACTCATTGGGCGTTAGTTTATATGAAATCGAACAGTATGGGAGAGTTTCAATGCAATGCTTTTAGAAAAAACTTTCCAAATAGCTCTGTCTTTTTAAAAGCTTAACATAGTGGCCTCTCTAATATTTGCATCCCTGAAATAACCTCTGGGTATTAAAAACTACGAAATAGAAAGTAGTGTACTTGACAGAGACACCGTTCACTCAAACACACCTGAAGACGTCCCATCTAGCCAATCCACTCTCTCCCAGGGTCAGTCAGTTTCGTCACGTGATCTACCCCTCTCCACCCATCCCTCTCTCCTTCTTCTAAGCATGATAAACAATACGGCATAATGAAGGAGCGAGCGTAAGGTCGGAAGTTTTCACTTCGCAGTTTTTGATTAACCTATAACATACATCTCCCATCTTTCATTAAGTCTTCCAAAATGATGTGCTGCCCAATCCTGAGGTGCCTACTATTACTCTGTCTTGTGCTAGCTGCCCGCAGCATCTTGATTGGGCGACTTCGGCAAAGACAAGAACCAGGTAAGCGAGGAAGTTTTTATAGGAAATTGGTGAAATGCAAAACGAGTAGAAAAACCTGATATGCAATCACGAAATGGGTGGACTGTTTATTTTGGAGTGAAATTCTTTCTTAAATTCTTCTCTGCATTGTCCGACTGATCTAATGGGGAAAATGTACCAATAAAATTAGCATTGCCAGGATACTTTCTAAATGAACAAATGGTAAAATCAAAAGGATAGACTATTTTATAGAGTGAAAAGTTTTAAAAAAAAATCAAATGGCATAGTTTTGAAAGGAATTAATTTTCAATCACTTTGTACTCACTTTCATATATTGACTCTGTATTATGCGCATAATTTTGGCATTAATTACGTTACTTCCTATTTTTTTTTCGGAATTTTATTCATTTTGGTTTCCATTATTTAACTTTGATTGTTTTCTCTTTAATATCTATCAGTCTAGACCAGTGGTTCCCAACCAGTGGTCCGCGACAGCCTCGGGAGTGGTCCGACACCACATATAAAAGAGTTGCCAAATTAATGGCGATTTTGAAAGCAATATTCATTGAAATAGATGGGCGCAATATATCCGATGACTATCAGATGTTAAATAAAAATGTCTTAAAAGTTTAACAATTATTTTATTATTAGAATAACATACAAAATAACTTTCATACGCTCGGAACCCCCACCCCTCACCCCATCAAGTCGGTGGGGATGAGAGTGGTGGTCCACAGATTTCGACGGATTGGGAACAACAGGTCTATACATTCTAAGATAAAAACTGAATGTAATAACTGAATGTAATACACGCACGCACGCACGCACACACACACACACACACACACACACACACACACACACACATATATATATATATATATATATATATATATATATATATATATATATATATATAAAACAGTTCCGTAACTGACTCATTCATTCACTCACTGACTGACTGACTGACATACAACGCACAGACCAAACCGCTGGACCTAAAGGGCTGAAATTTTGCATGGCGATTCTTCTAATAGTGTAGGGGTGCACTAAGGAAGATTTTTCAAAAATTCTTCTTAGATTTTTTTAAATTAAATTTTTAAGCTGTTTTTTAAACTTTTTTTACGTTTGCATTTAAAATAATACATTGAGGATTATAAAATTTATATCACGAGAAAGATCATAAAAATTCCTTCAAAATGAAATTTTTTTCGAATTTTTACCTCCATTTCCTGATTTTTGGTGAATTTTTAAAGATTAATTTTTAGAATTTAATTTATTAAATGCTGATCACGTGATTTCTTTTTCTGGTACTTTCAATAAATTTATCGTCACGTGCGTAACAACTAAATAGACAAAAAAAATATTTTTTTCTCTTTCTAATGCAGCAGACGATTGGATATTATCCCAAAAAAATGCATATCCCTTACGATTTTTTTATAAATATATATATATATATATAGATAGATATATATTTTACATCAATTGTATACATTGATCATCGCATTTATTATAAATATATATATATATATTTATTTTTTGGCATAAATTGCATACATTGACCGTTGTATTTAATTTGAATGTACTCCGTAGCGAAGCGCAGGTTTTCAGCTAGTATATATATATATATATATATATATATATATATATATATATATATATATATATATATATATATATATACTTATTATTTGCTTATCTATTACTATTTCAAGGGATGTTAAAATTTAAAAGCAGTGAGAGCTACTAGAAGACAGATTCTTGCTTGGCCCAATTACAAAGATCAAATTATAAAAGTCATTCGTTATGTTAGGGCCCTGTCCAGGCTCCTGGGATTCATGAACATGGAGAATCTTAACTCACTTTACATAGGGTCTGTTTATACTTAAGATCAAATATTTGAGAAATTGTCCTTCGATTAATGGTAATATTGAAACTGCCGAGGACGAGACATTATTATTAAACTAAATTTATTTCGATGGACTTTTTAAAGTATTTATTTTCTTTCACCCGAAAGAGCTGCTGTTACACCGCAATGCAGCAGTATTTATACTGGTTTTTATTTGTTTTTATTTTCGTTGTCATCGTTTACCGGAGATGTCCAACCTCTCCTGAGGTAATGGCACCCCTCTTCTATGAATAGTGCATTTGCACTATTCGTAGACACGACAACAGACAAATAATTGTTTACCGGAATTTCGTCTTTTTTGCTTGTATTTGCAATTATTTGTGTCTGTATACACCGACAAATGTGTTTGCATAATTACCTTTCCATTTAATTACCTGCGCATTATACCTGCGTAAATTTTAATGAATTTGTACAGAAAACAGAAGCAATAAAATATAATAATTTTAGATGGGGTATAAAACAGCAAAATACAAAAATTATAGATGGGGAACAAAACAACAAAATGCGATTTTTTTGCCAGTGTGGAGGTACTTGTCGTGAAGACATTCGCCTATAACACCCCGCTGTTTTACTGGTCATTTTATTATGGGAGCACCATATAGGCGGACCAGCTTACCCCCCTATGAAGGGGCTACACAAACAGAGGCATTTTAGTGACGCGACGCCGGGATTCGATCCGAGCACCTTCAGCCCCGAAAGCCAGCGTGCTGTACCACGAAGCCGCCACAGGACCAGTATAACATTTCTAGATGGGAGATAAAGAAAATTATGTAGAATTTCTCTAACAGAGATGAAAAAACTAGTTTTTTATCAGTGCTTTTTTGATCAATGGAAGGAATTCTGTTTCGGTGAATCCTACTTTCAAATATGTTGAAAATTAAAGCTTCGAAAATGCAGTGAAATTTATGGGATAGGTTGTGACAACTTTTGGTACCTGTGATCTGGTTTTTATCCGGTGAGGCAATTGTAGGTAGTGGTTCGGATGAAGGATTATACAGGGTGCGGCAGAAAGAACGTTCCGAGGATATAAATAAATAAATTAATTAATTAATAAAATAAATAATAATAATAATTAACAATAAATAAAATATTTTTTTTATTTTCTCAGGTATAAATGATTTCTTTCTCTATCTTGCTTCGTATTTTTGTTATTGACGATCCAAATCAGAACGTTCTTTCTGCCGCACCCTGTACCTATTGGTCCGAAAATATTGTAGCTGTAAAGAAACTCTTATTTTCAATCTACTTGTTGTTAGAAGTACCTTGTGAGTCCTCATTTTCAGCCGTTTCATGCTTTGTATATCGTTTTTCCGAAGAGTAAGTATTCAGAACACAAAGCGGGAGTGATTTGGACACTGTAGAAAATTTCTTATAGTGAATTCTTGGCGCAGACATTCATAGAAACGATAATTTGACATGAAATGTCATGCTAAAAATTGGTGTACAAATACGCATTTGAGGAAAGAAGAACCCATAACAAATAAGAAGAAATAAAGAAAAGGAAATTTATATTTTTGAAAAACTTAGTCATATAAATTTATTTTCAGCAATGTAATTAAAAGGAAACTTTGAAATTATTTTTATTATTTTTATTAAATATTATTTTCAATTTTCGCCTTATAAACTAACAGGTATAAAACGGAAAACTTCAAATTTCCTATATTTTTAGAAATTACGAACAAGTAGATGAACAGACCACACCAAAATGACTACGCACCCTTAGATACTAAGGAATAATTATATACTAATATATTAATATATCAGTATAATTATATACTAATATTATTTGGCAGTTACAAGCTTTTTTTTTATTTCTTATAAACTAAAATTTCTATTTTGAAATAGTAATTATCATAAAAAAATTAGTATGTGAAGTATTGATATATGGCATGTGATCAAAAGCAAATAATGAATTGAACTGTGCTTCCCAGTACCTCGAAGAATCTAGTCTCATGATCCGCACGTTATGATGACCTCCTCCTAAGTAGAATAAATGTATTCGCTTTTTGAAAAACTGATCTGGAATTAAAACCTGCCCTTACAATCATAATTGGAACTGCTAAAACCTTTTAACAGGCTGGAAGAAACATTTAAGGCTGGGATTCCCCACGGGATCCAGGTGCACCCCTTTCGTGGCGATGGAAATTTAAAAAGGGTTTATAGTATTCCAGGGGTCTATTGGGCAGGGCCTTTTTATCGCATGGGCAAATCGGGACTTTGCCCAGGGCCCCCTGATGCTAGGGGGCCCCCAAATCCCCTTGGTGTATGCACCTAGTACTTCTAATAGTATGTATAGGCCGTGGATAGTTCTTATTTTTATAAATGTTCGTAAGGGGGGCCCCCAAATAGCATCTGCCCAGGGGCCCCCAGCGTTCATAATCGGGCCCTGCTATTGGGGGGGGGGGGGTCTATGATAAATTTTTCTGTTTTAAAATTTAATTTACTTTTTTAGGAATGTAATTATTAGATTTTAGTATCCGTTTTAGTAGCTGCGTTTACATGGACAACAATAATACCCGGGATTTACCCGCTAATAGGGAAAACCTTCGAAGTCCGTTTACATGGGACCACATTTTCACCCTGCTTTTACCCGTCTTACCGGAAGTAAAGGCCGTCACATGATTCGGCGGAAATGATCCTCATACACCATCATTCCTTGTAAATTACGTTATGGGTTCGATCCCAGCCAGTGTCATACTTTTCCAAATTCACTGTATTGCTATTTTTAGCTTTCCAACTTCGAACTCCGCATTTATCTCGTTACGAAGTGCATGGTCCTTATTACTTATTGTTTTAATAAATCCTTTTATAAAATCAAAATGTAATTTTGATTTCAATTTTGTTTCAGTAATTTTTAGTCTTGTATAAATAAAAAAATCATAAATAGATATAAATAAATTTTTATCTGTGAATTCTAAAATAATTAATTTATAAATAAATTTTAATGTTACTTTTAATTATAGATAATACTTATTAAATTTATTAATTTTACCATAACACTTTAAATGAAAATGTTACTGAAATTTTATTGAAATGAAATTTTATTTCTTATTTTACATACTAGATGGCAGTACCATTCTATTTATAATGCAATTGGAGATGGTTTTTTTTTTTTTTTAAACTAGATGGTCAGATCAAGAAATAAATGAAATCCTCCGGAAAAAAATAGGCACTTTTCTACTGTTTTCTTGAAAATTATGCGATCGTTAAGGGGTTCCAGATCCCTCCATCGATCATTTAGCTGCATTTTCATGGATTCACACAAGTTCAAACCCGCCATGTTATTTACTCCCAGCTTCGAAATGCATCATGGGTAATTAGCGGGTTTTATCCTGGGTCGAAGCAGGGTCGAAAATCAACCCTGCATTTTTCCCTATCGTAGGGAAAAAGTAAGAAACGACCCTGCTTTTACCCGGGTTTTTGGCACATGTAAACGGCACTAGTGTGTATAAATACAGATTTGCATAGGGCGGAGTGATTCACTCATCTAAAGTCGATTGCCATGACGCTTTTGTATATGCTTCGAATGCCGCCGTCGGTTTTTATTTGTGAACCAATACTAGGTGGAACTGGGGAAATTCACTGGACCAATTCACTGGACCAATTCACTGGACCCTGTATTTCTGCACATGGGTCCCCCCCCCCCCCCGACCCCGATGCAACCTATCGGAAACAGTTTCGTTTTTTTCTTGGCGATGTTTGTGCAATTACAATCTGTGTTTCTGAAATCTTGTTTGTATTTGTGAAATTAAAAATGAAAATAGTACAAAAATGATAAAACATAAACCTAATGAACCACTTTTTCTAGTTTTTTGTTCATATTCTTAGTCAAATTGTTATCTTTAAGTGTTTTATGTGTAATTATTAGTATTATAATTATGTTGTATGATGTATATTACAGAAAAAAATGTAAGGGGGTGATGAAGAAAATCATTCTTTTAAAAGGGGTCGATATAGGAAAAAGGCCTGGAACCCCTGGTTTAAGGGAACAGTTTACATTTTTAAAATTGAAATTTTCCATAGTTCCTAGAATTACTATCTGTTCACATTGAATCCGGAGCATTACGTAGCGTCAGCGTTAAAAATTTTAACCAATTACAGAGCTCAATTCGTTGACCACGTGATATGTCAAACCAATCACAGGTCATGCTAACAATTTCGGAGCCAACGTAGTAACGTAACGTAACGCTTCGGAATTCAATGTAAACAGGCTATTGAGCTTTTGATTTTAGGCATTATATTTGTGTTGCGCCTCAATCTTGTTATAACCTGAAAATTTTATTTATGTTATTCCTTAAAGGTTTCCCGTTAGGTAAAAACTATTGAAAAATTAGTATTGTTATGAAACTTTTTCAGAAATTTACTAACAAAAAGTTATTTTTTCTACAACTGTACAACGGTGAAAAACATAACAAGAGACCAAAAGGTCTGCAAAATAGGGACTACAAACAAATGGTGAATTCGATTTTGGGGTCGAAGTCTCTCAGTTTTGCATGGGTAAAGACGTCTAAAATGATATGTAAAAAATAAGCTAAGTTTATACATACTACTCATGGGTATAATTTTTTTTCTTTTGGACAGTGTCTAATATCGTGCCCAGTTCTGGTGTCCGTTTCCCCAACCCTGATGATGACTCTGTCGAATGCAAGACAGACCACGGCTACCCCGGAAGATGCGTTGATATCCGCTTTTGTTATGCAGCCAGAATGGCGGTGAGATCACGAAATCATCCTGTGAGATGTGGGTGGGTCGACAACCACATACCAAGGTTTGTGACAGCCTTATTCTGTAGCATAATTCGGGCTCAGTGTGTCCATAAGGTCATAGCTGGGTTTTAAAATTATTCCCAAAGCCATAAACCTTGCAAATATAGACAAATGAAAAATAAATTCATGAAGCTTTGTATAAGCTGCGGTTATTGCTACAGCTTATCTGTTCGGTGAAGATCCGCTTTGATTTCATGGGATATTTTTTTCCATATGCTGTCTTCAAATAAGTCACAACTATCAACAAGGATGTCGGAAGCCGGCACCACGCGCGAGGAAAAATTTCTTACCTCTCGTTGGATTTGACTATCAGTTGGCTTTGTGGATTCAACTTTATGTAACAAAAACTCTTTTCTGGGGACTAAACCTAAATACCTTCCCGAAGGAACTGCTCTTCTCTAAGACAGGGACTTTGTTTCGGAGGGAGGGGGGGGGGGGGGGGTTGACGAAATTGAACATTGTAATCAGTAGGTTTTCTACTGATTTTTAAGCTCTAGTTGGAGAGTGAAGGTTGAACCTCGAACATACCTGGTAGTTGAGAGCCATTCTATTTATTATTATTTATTATTATTATTGATTTAACAATGAATGTTATAGTTATGTGGTAGCTGCCCCAAAACAGGTGGTGGTATAGAAGCCGGCCAAGAGTCAAAGGTTCAATGTGGTAAGCAAATATCGCACTGAACCTTAATTAATTTGTTTTCTGTGTAGTGCAGGCATCGTGGCTTTGTTATGCTTGTGTGAATAATTTAAGAGTTTTGAATCCCATCATGGACTTTAAGGAGATTGTATTTTAAATCCCATCTTTGCGATATGTTTTACCCGATTGCAGCTTAGCAAGAAACATTTCCAAAGTCACATTTAAGTCGCCAAACGACACGGTAGCTGGTTGGCATAAAAAGTTGTTAAAAAGAATTGGTGATGAGAAGTCAAGCTTTCTGTGTAATAAGTTTGTGATTCAAAGAGAAAATGAGTCATTAGATTTAAGAAATATAAGGACCATTGTTGCTGCTTGAAGATGAAAATTAGCACCTTTGAAATATTTTTCTTGCTAATATAAAGCTATAAGTGTTTTCATCTCCTCAAAACTCCCTTTGCAAAGTTATATCGCTCTAACAACTCGCTATCGCCTTACATGTGCCTTTCACGACGCGTTACCAAAGATAGGCTCGTGATTAGAGCCTATGTTCGACAAAACAGTTCTCCTGTATTGAATTTGAGTCATGTGAAAGGCAATTTAGAAAACCTCTTCTCTGCGCTATATTTGGAATATCTCCAACAGCCTAACGAATTCATAACTAAGTGCAGATCTGCTATGATTTGGGGTGAAACGAGGACCAACTTAAGTTATCGAAAAATGGTTTTTCCATTTCGTAAGAACATATATTTCCTTACCCCTTTCTCCTTTAAAGAGCGTCGGGATAGAGACTGGCGTTTGTTCTTACAGAATGTTTATCACGACATTATAATTACGGCCCATATAAATGGAGATCACACATGTCGGGGAATACAGAATATTTGTCGTAAAAGGAAATATCAAACGAGAGAGTTGTGGACCTTTCTTCTCTGCATTGAAGAAATTTAACTACTATGTTTTACTAGAAACTAAACTAAGCAGTGAGAAAAACTTCAAAACGAAAGTGGTGCAAAGTTTAAATCATTTTTGCGTGTTTTTTAATGAATTTAATATATTTACACATTTACAAAAAGATGATAATAGACTGGAAAACCTCTAAATTAACTAAATTCAAAGGTATAGACATATTATGGGATCTTAATCCCCTTCTAGGAAAACTACATTTTACAACTGATTCATCACTCTAACAATCAACGAGAGAAAAACAAATTCTAAATTCCAAACATTTGAGAATAAAATCAAACGATGGGCTTGCAGCGCCATCTCTTGACATAATATTTCTCTACAGCATTAAAGGACTGGTTACGTTTATTTTTTGAGTGATCAACTGTGTAAGATATCAAGACAATATACTAGGTTTCAAGTAAATTCTCCCAACATTTCTTGCCTTAGTAAATAAACTGGCTCAAGGAAATCAAACAGCATAAATACAACAACAAAAACAAAACTGAGAGGACATACATATTTTTAATGAAAAATAGTTATATTTTTCGAAATCATTAATTTTAACGTTTGCGATGAAATACTTTGGGGATATTTTTCTTTTCAAAGTAAAGCTTGGTGTAAATGAGCTAAACAGACAACTGCATACATTGTTCAATTGTGTTAGAACAGGCCTGTACAATTCGAAATGTGATGAGGGCCATATTATTTATGGAAAGTTACTGCCGGTCGCAAGAAAATAGGATAGATGGGAAGGCAAAAAAAAAATAGTTTATCTACCAAAAAATAAAAAGCTGATTATTTTAAACATTAAATAAATATTAATATTCATTGCTTATAATATAACATCGCTTATAATAAACATAAAATTCATTGCTTTCGTAAAATAAATCTAAAAGTGTTATACTGTATTTTTTAGATTTGTAATATTATGAGTCTTCACAAATAGCTTCACGGGCCACAGACTGAGGACTAGCGGGTCCCATATGGTTCGCGGGTCGTATGTTGGGCAGGCATAGTTTAG
Organism: Dolomedes plantarius; assembly: GCA_907164885.2. Lineage (NCBI taxonomy): Eukaryota > Metazoa > Arthropoda > Arachnida > Araneae > Dolomedidae > Dolomedes > Dolomedes plantarius. The sequence goes on along the minus strand of OU015491.1, from coordinate 73,570,384 downwards.
AGTAACTGTTATAAATAATTGTCTATGATGAAAACGGGCTTATATAAAGATAATAAAAACTGGTATGGTTATATACAAAAAAGAAATATGTTAACCTGATAAATTCATTATTTAAAATTAAACTTAATTCTCAGATCAAATTGCAAACATGTTAAATGTGGTTCTTTCGAAAACAGAAGCAAAGACGTATTTACAAACAAGCATACCTAGTGGCTAATATTACTCCTAAATGGAACTTATTAAGTTAATTTTTCGTTTATCATTCTATTCACAATCTTGGGTCGTTACTTCTTTTTTAATATATTCTGATGTACTTCTTTATCTTTTAATGTATAGTCTTATTATCATCCTTTTCACAGGGTATGTTGCCATCCAGATCAAGTTCAACATGTGAAGATGGTATTCAGGCCTTACAGGAATCGGAGAAGATATAGATACAGGACTGAGTGAATACCATGAAATCGCGACAGTTTTCAACACATTAATTTTTGTTTTGACTGCACAATCGCATTTTTAACCTTTTTGGCTTTTGTTTAAAGTATTGAAAATACTTTTGTTTGCAAAAGCGTTTAATGGTACAACCACAGTGAGGAATTTTGAATCTTTCATGTAAGAGCCCATATTGTATTTTGTTACAGTTTATGCGGACTGGAGCATAAATTTAAATGATTTTAAATCTGCAATTACGATAATGTGAAGAATCCCTAAAACTTAGCATTCATGAAAGGTATTAAAATCCCCTAGCTGTACAATATTCCATACTAACTGTGGATACATATCACAGGATTTTTTTCTTTTTAGTTTGTTGATTAATTTTACAACAGTAAATATAAAATTTTGAAATCTGTTCTACTTTTTGTTGTATCACAATAACGCATATATTCATACCAATTATAATTGTTGTAAAATTTTTCAGATTTTATATAAAAGAGTTGTCACTATTTCAGATATATTATATTAATCACATTGTTGTAGAATGTAAAACAATTTTATGATATGATTGTTTGTTCACATTCATACAAATGTTTACACTCTTTACTGAACGTGTAAAAAATATGTGGCACCAAAAACCATTATTATGCTACATCAAACAATAAATATATTTATTTCAGACGCAAATTTAAATATTAACCACCTATGATACTTGCTCAAACTTAAATATTTTTTTTGCTTAAAGTTATAATTTTTTGTTTGTTTGTTTTTATTTCCTCCCACATACTTATAAGAGTTTTTGATGCGTTTGCTGGACCTCAAGCTTTTAGTATTAGTTTCTATTCCGCAGTTTATCCAAACTGTTTCAGATGGAATTACGGAATTAAATATGAAATCAAAATTTACAGAAAAACTTAATTATTATTTATTCGGAAAGCAAGACACTTCTGATATTTAACATTTATTTTCAAGATGGTTAACTACCATTCCATAAACAATTTTAACTGTGACAAAATCTTGTATCTCCTCTTAAAAGAAATAGACCTAAACGGAACCTACTTTAAGTCAAAATTAAACAGTCATGCAATTTTGTACATATATCTTTGGTATTTAGTTGACAATAAGAATTTGATCACACAACATTTATTCCCTAACTGATATACTGATACAGTACTTACTACATTTAACTCATGATTTTATTCACTGCACAAAACAAAAATTGTTTAAGGTATCCGACTACATTTTAAAGGTCAATTTGGAGGAAAATTCCGAAATATCTTTTTTATCCCTGTTTCTTGAAGAATGTGAGTTTTTGTTTCTAAATTTGCTTTAATTGTCTCTGTATGATTATTAGAAATGGAATTATAGGGATTTAAAGAAGAACAGCAGCCAGTAATTTCAATACAAGTGAGAACTTCAATTGTGTTTTCCGAATAACTGATTTTTCAACAAAAATGTATACGATAAACGATTGTGATAGCTTGAAATACAATCAAGATATATATATGTGAAGGTATGTTTTTCAAACCACTAAGAATGTCGTGAAGTACAGATTAGGCTCTAGATATATTATTGGTTGATCTATAACTGTATTTATAAAAAATTGCATGAGAATTAACTGAAATTTTACATGTTATTGCATTTAGGGAGTCATGACCTTTGAACCTTCAAAATATCGAATTTTACTTTTTTGCATTTTTAGAATATTTGAACATTTCTGAATCATTTAAAACAAACCGCGTTAAAATATTCCAACTAGAACATTAAAAACTATGACATGAAAGAAGCAGTTCCAAAGGAAACATTACCAGTGTGGGAAATTTAAAAGCCTTTTTCTCGTAATGATTATTTTCATGCTTGCGCGCGCTGTATAAAGGAAACTACTGCAGATATTGCTTTCATATTTTCTGGATAGGTGTATAATGATGCTATCAAAAATATTCACCTAATTTTTTCTTAAAATAAATTATTTTACTATGAGTTTATAGCATTTGACTTGTAATTTTAATTGGCTTTTTCAGTTTTTTAAAATCTGATTGTCCTGGAGGAAATATTTTTGGGTGTTTTAAAATTTAAATAGGTTAGAAATATACCTAATGTTTTCACAACACAAAAATGCAAAAATTATTGTTGAAACTTAGTAAGTGTTGTTGTAAGTCTGCGTGCAGAATATCAGTATAAATTTGAAATTTTCAGAAAATACACCTACTTCTTACTTCATAAATAAAATTCTTATTTACATGTAATAAAATTTATTCAGGGAACATAATCTATAATGTTTAGAGAACTAAAACTGAAAATTTCCTATATAATGGACAATAACAAAAAAACTTATAGAAGTTCGAACAAACAACAAAAATTGTCTTTTCAACTTGTTTAAAGGTGATGACTCCCCTTAAGGGGACAGTGGACTTTCAAAATTGTGAAATTTGTCCAAAAATTCGATTTTTTTTTTATTTTATTGAATTGTAAAACTACTTGTGAGTAGGAATGTTTTGCAAAAAGAATTTTTATTTTCTGCGATTACTTTTCTAGTTATAGGCATTTGCATTTAATTTAGATATTATGTGGTTACTAATAGCAATAACTTTAAATGTTTTTCTCAAAATAAAAATTTTCATGTCATACGAATATTCAAACTGCTCCAGGCGCATTTCTAACTATCGTATTGCTTTGAAATTTACGTTTTATATACTTAACTGTATATCAAATAAATCTTATTGAAAATAATTATGTTTCGAAGCTCAGAATTTCTAAAATTTGTACTTGAAAAGATGGTTTATAGGTATTTTCCGTAATAAAAAGGGTGTTTTCACTATTATTATTTTTTCCTCTCTATATTTTTAATGAATGCTTAAAATAAGCAATAAGTTTCATTGTTAGTTCTATAAGGTATCCTGTAAATAAAAATTACCATATTATATGCAAAAGAAATGCGCATGGGACATTCTTAATTAGGCCAATTTTTGATATAATTAATAATTCATAATTCATAAATTATTAATATTTCATCTTTAAATTTTAACCACTTTTACATATCTATAGTACTAATCACATATTCAAATTTCAAGCAAATCCATTCAAAACAAAAAAAGTTAGGTTTGAAAGTCCACTGTCCCCTTAACAGTTTTAAATGAATAGTATACAGCTCGTTCATAATCTCTGTTCATTTTGTTTATTAAATGTAATTAACTGACGAGTATATTACTTTGTAATTTTTAATAACGTAAAATTAGAAAAACAAATTGTATTTTATTTACAAAAACTTTGTCTCAAAAGCAAATGACTTAAAAATGAACTTTCTGGAAAAGGGGAAACCATGATTGATCCCTTAGCTCTCTTAACTATTATGCTAGCTTACGTGTTCTATAGCTTTTACCTTATTATTCACTAATCTATCTAAATTAAATGAAAACAAGGAAGAAGAGTGATTTTTCCGCCCGCACTAAAATATTTCCCTGTTAAAGGAAACTTCCGTGTTTCGTACATGTAACGAAATTCCGCTTCAGAGTTTTTCCGCGAACTGTTTTTTCCTTTTTGGTGAGTTTTAGTAATTTCAGCATTTACTTATAAGAGTTTACTTTTTTAAAGCATCAGGTCATTTTAATGTAGAAGAAATTCGTATTTTTTTTTTATTATTATTTTTTTTAAGCATAGATTTATCAGTACTTCAGTTATATGTGCTTTCCCTTTTAAGGCGACAATGGACCTTCAGATTAACAAAAATATGTCCCCAAAACGATTTTTTTTTTCTTTCAAAAAATGATTCTGCAACTCATCAGCTTTAAAATAAAAAAAAGTATGTTGATCCAATCATTATTAACCGAGTTATAAGAATTTTTTCAAACGTAAACAATGGAAATGTTACGTTAAATTAAAACTTTAAATGCCATTTTCTCAAAACGAGTTTTCATGTAGTTTCAGTAAGTTCAAAATGTTCCATGCGTCATAATTTTCCTTGAATTTTCATAAAATTTCATAAAATGATTATTTATATATGTTAGAATAAAACTTAGTAATCAATTCATTATATTATTTTAAAAAAAACTTAAAATGTTTTGATAAAATTTTGCATAAAATGACCTATTTTTATCGATTTATTTTCTAGTTTTTATAAATATGACTGTAAATCAAATATTGCTAGTAACTTTTATTATAACTATATAAATCTAGCTTAAGAAAGAAAATTAGATATCTGAGACAAAAATTGATGCGCATGGAGCATTTTTAAATAGAGTAATTAACAAACTGATCTTAATTAATATCTTAATTACATTCTGATTTTTTTTTAAACTTAGAGTTTTCATCTCTAAACAACACTGTATAAGTATACAAAATTCCATAGTAATTGGTTGATAAATAAAAAAAGAAGTTTTACAGGGTCCATTGTCGCCTTAAAAATAAAAAAAACATTAAAATAGGCAAAATTTATAGTACTACAAGTATTGATAAAATAAGATATGCGTACATCGGTTATTCATTGTATATTAACAGTTATTTCTTTACAATTATTAAATAATACAATTATTAGTTACTTCAAACAATTAAGTTCATAATATTTCCCAATCCAGTTAAGGAGTAAGATGATAATGAAAAAAAATTATTAAGGGTAACTGAAAAATAATTAATTTGATGAAATAATATTATCACATTCTCTTTTTTAAATTTCTCTCCCTAAAAATCTATATTAGAAACTCGGATCATTATACATTACATTTTATATACACTGTTTAACCAATGTAAAAATTTGTAAAATATTTGTGCACTCGGTATACTTTTCAAACAAGGCATTTCCTCTTTTTTTCTAAAATATAAAATATAATGCAAATTATTAAAAATTCTAGAAAAGAAATCTTGGTAAAACAGAATTATTTTTTATGACATTTTTTAATACCATTTTTTTTTTTTTGCTGTCTTCATATAAAAAACATAAAAAAGTTGCATGCGTATAAAGAAAACTATAATCCTTAAAACTAAATTTGCCCAATTTCTGCTTTTTTAAAAAACTATGATCGTTACAGACAACCCTCTGGGAAATATCACTCAGTTACTATCCGAAAAAATATCCATTGCATACTTATGAAAATCACTTGTTCATAATATCAACAACATGGAAACAGGAACAAAAATATGTAATTCTGTTCGTATTATGTTTTAACAAACAAACAAAAAATGCTAGTCATTTTAGAGCTTTTAAAATAAACTTTAATGAACAAAGAAAAACAGTTAAAAAAATATAAGTTACTGTAGATAAATTTCATGTTGCCATCAATAATAATTAAACATGGAAATAAATTTAGAAGAAAAAAATGTTTTGTGGCGATAATTGTTATTTAGTTCGGCCTAACACCCCCCCAAAAAAGGATCCATAATAGTTTGTAATACCTTGTCCTTTTGTCCTTTAAGAAGTTATGAATAAAGCAGTTTCATGCAACGTCACCGACGCAACCACTTGAGAAATGGATGCCATGCTTTCACACATGGAGCTCTCGTATTTATTCTATATGAGTTTTAGGCCTTGTTCATATTGCTTCCAGAGCGTTGCGTAGCGTTCTTCCGTTGGGGCGAGATTCGCAAAAATTAAGCCGACCACTGCGTTAGCATACTCGGCAATTTAAGAATATCCATCACAAGACATTGCGAAACAAGGTACCGTCAAACAAAAGACATTAAAAGTACAAACTAACACATTAACCACCCCGTGTCAACAGCCCCCAGTCCGGAAGCCCAACAAAAGGATACACACACACACACACACACACACATATGTATATATATATATATATATATATATATATATATATATATAAAGAAGTTTCCAGCTACCCGCTCCTGGTTCCACTTGACTGTCCTATCTTATTTTTTTTTTAACTAAACATGTACATAAATAATTAAACAATACATTTCTGTAATTTGTTTTACATTAATAACAAGGCTCCATGGTGCAATAGAAAATATGCATAGGTACAACTCGTACCTGTATATTAATACCAACTAACAGAAATTATACATAGATAATGAACAACAACAAATAATCGACAAATAAATAACATTGCGCCTCAACCGTGCACACCAGCAAATAGTGCATTACAGTAAGAAGTGGCCACAATCTATAGCAGCGAATAAGGATACTGTATAACGTAAATTTGCTTAGCTTTCCTTATTGCTTACAATAACACAAACACATAACAAAACACTTAACTAATCATTTAAAAATTAATTCTATAAATGTACACTACTTTAACTTCTCTTTTTAGCCTGTACTGTATTTACATTTATACTATCAATGTGCCTTTAACAAATTTCAACAATTTCACATCCTACAATTTTAACACACAAAAGATATGTTATAATGCTATACACAGCAACACAACAATATTAAATTTTACAGTACTGTACTTTACACATTGCTTTTACATTCTAACTTTTACCATTGACACTTAACCCAAATTACTGATAAGGTAGCACTCAATAGGTTTTCACATTGCTTATTATATACAGCATTTTACTGAAGCATAAAATTCATAATAAGTACAATATAATTAATACTTTACAAATTTCGTTTACAACAATAATATAAACACATTTCTAGTCCCCATAATAACAAATAACCCATACTTTTATTAGGTTTTATTTAATTTTAAGATTTTCGAATTGATTACACATCACTTAACTTTCCAAATAACATATACTCAATTTAAAGAGAGTTTTTTTTAAACTTTTAAATTGCATTAATATGTCGATAGTACGATGCATAGCTATTCAAGATTTAACTCTGACTGTTTAAGTGACACAACCTTTACAATTTCACATTACAACATGAATTAAAACATAGTCTCAGTATATTGTCACATTGCAAACTCTAAATTTAACACTATACTTTACAATTTGTCAGTATACATATTATACCATACATTATTTACACAAGATAGTTTACTCCACGATATTAACGCATTACATCGTATGCAATCATAGAATTAAATAAAGTTCACATTAAACTCTGTAGTTACTTGTTCTCTTTTAAACTAACCCGAGAACACACAAAAGAAGCAAACAGAATCAAGACCAAGTTCAGCCACTCATCAAGAGCTTGCTGCAGCGAACGGGATATGCTGGTCCATGAGTACCCCGACCATGCGCCCAATAAAGCGCTTAGAATAATAATCTGTGAATATTTTGTGTTTACTCCAGCTCCTGAAGTCAGCAGGTAACACGGTTCTAAGATTGGTAAATAAGGTACAATCAAAGATGCAATGATCCACAGTTTGCGTAAGGCCACAAGGATACTTGTCAACCTTCAAATGAAATCTCCTCTGGTATGACCCAAAGCAGTCGTGACCTGTAATCGCCTGATTTATCCTAAAATCCGGATAAATTCTGCTCTCCTTAACCCTGTCGAAAACTTGGTAAACCGATCTGCCCTTTTCGGAGCTGTCCCAGTTGAGCTGCCACTCTTCAATGTCCCTATTCTCCAATCTTTTTTTAATCCTGTTCCTACTCATCTTAAAATATACCTCCACAACATCCAGTTCGGTGGCTTCTTTAGCCGCACGGTCAGCTTCCTCATTCCCCTCAATTCCAATATGGGCTTTAACCCAATGGAAAGCAATTTGGAGCTTGTTCTGTCTGATAGTGCTTTTAATCTTCTCCACTAACGAGCCCTTAAAATTGTATGTACTGAGTGCCTCTAACACACTCCTAGAATCAGAAAAATGTCTCCTTCTGTTAGATTTTTGCTAATCATAACTTCAAGAGCTTTTAAGATGGCGACTAGCTCAGGGAGGTAGGAGTTGCATCCTTCAATCCTTACTTTAAATTCTTCCACTAAAGTGTTTCTTTTGTAAAAAAACAACCCCGGCGCCTACCCTATTCTCTATTTTAGAGCCATCAGTATAGAAAACATTATCTGACATCGGAACATTGCTCTCTGTCCAGGTCACTTTCATCAAGTTATCAAAATTCAAAATATGTCTTTCTCTGATTTCAAAATTTACACTGTTGTAAACTTCGTTGTCTATGACAAGCTCTCGACCCTTCTCCGTTGGGGCGGAAATTGCAGACATGACCTGTGATTGGTTTGATGTATCACGTGGTTATTTCGTTAAATACTAGTTAAAATTTTATCACTGACGCCTCGCAACGGAAGCAGTGTGCACAAGGTCTTAGAAAATTGTGTCGTGTTTAACAGCAAACATTTTGCCCTTCGTTTCCGCCCGAATTGAGATGTGACATGCTGAGTGAAAATGCCTTATTATTAAAAATGCATTTTATGCTTTAACTTAGAGTGAGAAATAAATGTAAATATATGAAAAACTTTTAGAACATTTTGACTCTAATTTCACATCTTGTGATTCTCCTTTACATCTTCATCCCAATCAATATCTTTTTGACAACACTGAGTTCTTTAGATACATTGTTATAATATATTCGCCTTATAATAAAAAATTTTCAAAAGTTCCATAATTAGACGAAATATTTGTTAATATTCAGAGTCCTGCATAACCGACAAAATATTCTTTAGTAAATAAGTTTTATATGTATACAGGTTGGTCATAAAAAAACTTTGCCGATATATGGACCTCTAGCGACTTTTCCGTTCAACCGATCGAGATGAGATTTCAGATACAGTTATTCAGAGGTATGAGATCGGGATTCTGTGAACGGCAACAAAGTGGCACTCACGGTTACGGTTGTAGGTACAGAAACTCAAAATTTTCGAATGGCAACACCCACTTTTTCCCGTCGCAAAATGCTCAGCACATGCGAAAACCCTAAAGAGAGTTGGAACGGTACGTGTATCACAAAAAAAGGACTTGTTATGCACGCACAAAAAACAGCTCTGCGAACGGCCAACAAAACACGATAGGGGCGCACGGAGGAAATTGGCATAAGACAGAGGCAAGACACCAATCACTGATGACAACACATATCGGACAGAAGAAAACTTTTATTTGGACTGCATATTTTCCACACTGGTGCCATCACAGGCCGTCCGCAGAGCTGTTTTTTGTGCGTGCATAACGCGTCCGTTTACGTGTTCATGCCTCCCCCCCCCCTCGTCACGTTTCACAATAATTGAAGTAGCAATTACACTTAGGCCGTCTGCAGACGGCCTTAGCCCCACATCGTCGCTGTTGGCGATCGTATTGTTCCGTTTTCCTGGGTTCGTTAGGATTGAATAAGAATCTCTTCAGAAAGTTCACACAAAATAAATTTATTATTTTGTAAATTCTCCAGGCGTATAGACAAATTCAAACATAAAAGACGTAACAACTGTCTTCTATACAGCAGAAAATTCTAAAAACACAAGTCAGGATAACAGAATTTTCAATACAATACACGCCAATAAACGCAGTTACAACACATTCAATTCTCACTAATAAACCGAACTGAGTTCCAATGCCAATGTCAGGTACATTTGCAGATTTCCAAAGCGCTCTCTATAGGTCAGCCACAGATAGATATTTCCAGAAGCTTCCAGAAAAGTTTAGTCGGAAAGTTGACGAAATATCGCCAAATCTGGCGACCAAAACAAGTCACAAAATCCATCGCAAATTTGGCGATAACTCTCATATTTGGCACTATTCCCATTGACTTAATAGCTATAAGAGCTCTTCCATAGGAGCCATTTTAATGAAACAAAATGCAATACTTACAAAATTCGTAACAGTATTATGTTCTTCCTATTAACCATTGGAAAGTAATGTGTACTCTCGAATATCCTATCCGTGCAGAAAAAACCTGAAATCTTTATCCACCATAATAGCTACATAATTGGTTAAAAACTGCATGCAAATTTCTTTCGACATGCTTACATAAAAAAAAGAATAATTTTAAAATATCAGTTTTCTATTTATTGTGGAGATTTTTATATGATAAAAGATGCTATAATGTACTAAAATAACACTTCATTTAATTTCCCGGTAAAAGACCGATTCAATTAATTGAATGGCAAACTTAAAAGGATTTGATGGCAAAAAAAATTCTTCGAGAGTCGATAAAGTGATTTACAAAAACCAAGGTGTCGTCCTCACCTCGATCTTTCTCTGATCGACGATCTTATCGGTAACAGATTTAGCACCACTCGAGTGAATATTAAAATATTTTATTCAAACGATTCACGAACAAACATAATACAGTCGAACTCCGTTATAGCGAACCCCGTTATATAGTGAACTCGGTATATAACGAACGCACGGATGTAACAAACGAAAATTTTGGCCTCGCCATTTTCCTGTTGCACGTAATTTAATTAGTATTGTGTCAGTGTAATGTAATCATTTTAGTCGATTTAATTCATTAATGAACATTTTTAATAGATTTTATCATTTTTAATACATCATTATTGAATACACGTTGCAACTAATGAATTATACATTTTGTGACCTCTAGAATTTTTCTTAAAGGTTCGGATATAGCGAACCACCGGATAAAGCGAACAAAACCTTTGGTCCCTTGAAGTTTGTTATAACGGGGTTCGACTGTACTCAACTTATTCACAAAACTTATTTACAATATATATACAGTGATTACCGCTTATAAGAATCATGTTTGTTATTACTGTTTTTGATTCTTATAAGCGGTTGATTCCTATAGCCGAAATTTAGGTTTTTGGACAGGTACACACACACCTATATATACATATATTAAATAATTTACCATGAAATACTCTTTAATTTACGTTAATTATCTTTTATTAAAATTATTTTTTATAATTTTAAAAATACAACTTAATTTTTAGACCTATAAGTAGATACACATGATTATAGTAAGAGAAGAAAAAATCCAATATTTGTTACAACATACCTGCTTAGCAGTTTTAACATTTCAACTACAGGAAGGGAGCAAGAAAAAGTTTTCTATGGTAGTTTCACGTAAGGAAGTTTTCAGGAGGCTGTTCATACCTCTTTCAATACTAATAGTCTCAGACGAAGATTCACTTTCTATCTTACGTTTCACGATTTGATAACGTGCTGAATCTACTGATGTCAAGTTTGCCTAAGTGATAGTGGACACTTCACCGAAGATTTATGTGTTTCAGGATCCAGAAAGCCGCAACCAGGATGTGGGAGGTGGGAAAAAAGAGTCCCTATTTCTGTTTGTCAGTGGAGAAAAGTGAAATCGCACCCGGACGGGTAAAGATTTCCCCCGGGTCAAGCTAATAGGACAGTGTTGTGCTAAAGTGTTTAAGGGGAAACTATTATGTTATGTCTAACAAAGAAAGGGATGAATTTTATGACTATATTCCAAACCATCTTATCAATCTTTCTTTTTAAAAAAAGAAAGAACTTCGTGCCTTTTGAGGGTTTAAGTGGCTTTTTTGGAAAAATTAAAGGAAAGCAAAGAGTGTAAACTGATTCTTAAAACCGGTGGATTGATTCTTTAAAGCAAAAATTTAAACATGGAAATAATACATTTGTTTTTGTTTTCGCGATATTGATTCTTATAAACGGTTGATTCTTATAACCACTGATCACTATAAGCGGTGGATACTGTATATGCATTAACTAATCAACCTCAGTCATCTGACTCCGACTGAGAGCAAATGTGTCTTCGGATGACACTCTCCAACACCCCAGTGCAGATTGACCATCTTGGGTTTTCCCCTCATAGGACCCCCACGGCGTCGTCCCCCTCAGTCGTAAAGAAAGGCAGGCACGACACAGGGTTTTACCCTGGTATCATAAACGCTGCTACTATTCAACCTAATGGTGCATATACATTGGTACAGAGTTCTCTGCCTGCAGATCCCCGACTCCTGTCATCACATTAGTCACGGTAACATTAGACACGGTATTTAGAACCACCCCATTCCAATGAACACGTGTCTTCCAGATATTCCCCCATTTAGAACCCCCCCATTCAAGCCACCAAGGTTCCTCGTGTTTCTTGATCTAGTGTCCCCCGCCCCCACTGTCACCATTTGACCCCCGGGACCTCTGGTTCTCCTTTGATGCTATGCATCGGACCGCCAGAGGAGGAGATCCACGCATATACGGAGTACAGAGAGGAACATAAATCACTGGCAGATGCAGAGAACTCTGTACCAATCTGTATGCGCTGAAGAGAGTGAAGACGCGATCGAGAATATCACAGCGCGTGTGTCGACACTTCGCTAGATTATATGAATACAGTGATATCTTAGCTGTTAGAAAAATACGTGCGAAAAACACATCGCAAATTCAGTAAAAGAAAAAAATTACGGATTACATACATAAAGTATATTAATAAAATAGGAAAGCAAGTGTAGTGCTATATTTTGAAAATACCATAAAATTATACAGAAATTGGATCATCCGGTCTTAACGTAGGATTACGTTCTTGCATAACGGTCCTCCGGAAAGGAAAATTTCAGACGCTAAAACCGTCCGTCGTCACGGATTATAGTTTTGGCAGTGCGCCAAACCCAGTCTGTATCGCTTGGGAAAGCAGTAAACCATTAAACAGAAAATTACCAAGATGCTTCAAAATTTTGACATATACACTGCTGGCCACTGTAAATGCAACACCCTGAAGGAAACATGCAAATAACATGAAATTTACAACATGCATTAGCGGAGGTGAGATATGCAAATGATTAGAATTTCAGCGCAGACGCACATCACGCGCGCCTGTGGCGCCACTTCAAAGCGCTATTTAAGGCTTGGAGATTTCGACGATTTCAAGTTCGGCAATTGTGTTTTTCTTGTCGTTTTTTCAAAAAAACGATCAATTATGTCTCGTCGAAAACAGCGGTCATCTTTTGATCAAGTATCCGAGTTCGACAGAGGAAGGATAGTGGCCTACCGAGATTGTGGATTATCTTTCAGGGAAATCGGTAGTCGTGTCGGACGAAACCAAACAACTGTAATGCGGATATGGGATCGTTGGATGAAGGAGGGTACGACGGACCGGCGTGTTCGATCGCATCCACCTCAGCGCACCACTTCACGTGATGACAGGCAAATTGTGCGCATGGCAGTGACGGATCGCTCAGTCACATCACGAACCATAGCACAGCACATGCAGTCTGTAACGCATCATCCAGTGTCTGCGCGTACCATTCGACGCCGTTTACAGCAGAGTGGTCTGTCCGCAAGACGTTCATTGCTTTGTCTACCCTTGACGCAGAACCACAGACGTCTCCGCCGCCAATGGTGCGATGACAGAAGGATGTGGACTGCAGAATGGAATGAAATTGTCTTTACTGACGAGTCACGCTTCTGTCTGCAACACCACGATGGTCGCATTCGAGTCTGGAGACACCGTGAAGAGAGGATGCTGAACAGCTGCGTTATGCACCGCCACACTGGTCCTGCACCGGGTATTATGGTATGGGGTGGTATTGGATATCACTCTCGCACACCTCTAGTACACATTGCCAGTACTTTAAACAGCCAGCGCTACATCTCCGAGGTGTTGGAGCCAGTTGTCCTTCCTTACCTTCAGGGCTTGCCCACAGCCATATTTCAACAGGATAATGCGCGACCACACGTGGCACACATTGTTCAACACTTCTTCGTCAATCGCCAGATTGAATTGCTTCCCTGGCCGCCTCGCTCTCCGGATCTTTCGCCGATAGAAAACATGTGGTCCATGGTTGCTCTACGATTGACCCAGATTCCATCCCCAGCTGCCACAGCAGATCAACTTTGGCAACGTGTGGAAGGTGCTTGGTCTGCTGTACCCCAAGAACTCATCCAAAGTCTCTTTGAATCAATGCCGAGGCATGTGGCAGCGGTGATCTCCAACAATGGCGGCTACTCTGGCTACTGATTTTGGCAGGAACCACACTTCACAGAAGTCTATAAATTTAATCATTTGATACTTGGTCAACATGTTATCTACAAAATAAATTTTGTTGTGATATCTCTTGTCTTTCTTGGTGTTGCAATTTGGGTGGCCAGCAGTGTATATATTGTGATGGCTCCAAGGTGAAGATGCTTCACTCCTGTGCCCCGGGCGATCACCTGCTAACTGTCCCGGCTTTGACTGGCCTTGACTATTTCCACAACCCAAGAAAATGACTCGAGAAGCGGAGTTTAGTGTTTCAAAAACACTTTATTCTTTTCTGGAATTGTTCACACGGAAATGCACTGTACAGAAAAATCAACATGCGCCAAGGCTAACTGCCTTTCGGTTTACACGGCCCACAGCCGAAAAAAACGCTCACGCTTCGACGGTTCTGTCGATCCACGTGGCCCGCTGACGAGATCACTTCAGTCCGCTGAAAACCCGGCGTCCAACGCCTCGCAGAATTTCCCAGCAAACAGCCCCCGTCGAGGGCACGCAGTCCCTTATATAGACCTTGTTCCTCCGCTGAAACTCGTTCCTGGTGACGTCAAACCTTCCGGGGGGGGAAGCATTCTTCCACAGCCCGGCGACATGCCTCAGACGCTGTCAAACCTGTTCGCGCCAAAAGGGACTCGGCCAGAAAATGCTTATTCATCCTCACATACCGTTTGGGGGACAAAACCCTTTCTTCACCAGATTCAATTCTGGCACATTTTCGTAAGCGTTATTCCCACGCTATTACAATATATTTATATATATATATACATATATATATATATATATATATATATATATATATATATATATATATATATATATATATATACACGTACATATATATAGATACATATATACATAACACATAGATACATTTATACATACAAAAGAGGTAAGCAACAATAAGTAATCCTACGTTAATAACCTTCGGTAGTTTCGTCAGAAGAGGCTACCTGAATTAATTTTTTTTATTATTATTCAGGCAACTCCTCCTCTCTATTAACCCGGACAATCGGTAGTACACTGCATGTGGAACATAATACTGGTAGACCGCAAAATATCTCACCAAGCCAATTTTTGCATATTTTTTTTTTATTTTATTTTTTTTTTTTTTTTTAAGTTTGAAATTTTTTCTGTCAATTGGTCAAGATAAATCATCTGACAAAATCAAGGTTCGCGAACAGTTGGTGCTGATTGCTAAAGATAAACAATCTGACAGAATCAGTTAATAAATGTAACTGTTATCAAAAGTCAATGAATATACGTTAACTTTCACGAAATCTGCAGTAGCTACCAACCACATTTGGCACCACCATTCCTGCAATTGGCAAACGCATCATGACTGCATCA